>VCKV01000288.1:9627500-10210000 GCA_005876975.1 Drosophila orena
CCCACACGTGGCCATAATAAGAGTGCAAATTTCCTTCTATTTGCAATTTTGATGCCCAGGACCAAGACGAAAACGAGAACTGAGATGCTGAGTGCTGAGTGAAAAGTAAGGAGGAGGGAAACACGGGCGGGAAAAGTCAAAGTAGCGCGTGCCTTTGTCATAAACTAATTATTATAATGTAAATCACACACGCAGAGCGCAGTTCTAACGGCAACCAGCCTCCAATCCGAATCCAAACATCGGACGGATGATAATGAGCTAATCCTGCATATTCATGAGCGGAAGCAGGTGGTAATGAGGGGGCGGGGCAGGCGGAAGTGCTGCAAAGGTGACGGATTGCGTTGCGAAATTCTTCACATGCACTGTGCGAAAATACACACGAATTAGGTCAGCCTGCCTTGAATTAAGTGCCCACTTAGAGATGAAAAAGCTATATTAAATATTTCCTATAGCCGGAGCGCCTATTGGCAGAAACAATAGAAAATAAGGTAATAAAAGGGTTCACAGCTATCCTGTATATCTTAATAAACTACAATAAAAAAAAAAAAAAAAAAACTTAGAGATGTATTTCATTTAAATGCTAATATACAATTCCCAAGTTATAAGGTTTTATTTTTTTGATTTTTGTTTTTTTGGGACGAATTAAAAATCTGTGCCTTTTTTAATCACGCTCGATTCTTGGCCAAAAACCACGCTGATGAGGAGAAACCCAGGCCGATCGATCTATCCCCCCCCCCCCTCACTTTCTTTTCCCCCCTTCTTCCTGCTCTTCGGAGGATTGCGTGTTTGAGCGAAAAAAGATACAGAAAAACCGGGCCAAAAGAAACTGCAAACGCGGAATGGAAATGGAAATGGAGATGGAGATGGAGATGGTCAAAATTAATGACATCAAAATTAGGCAGGCAGACAACAGAAGCAGAAAAAGATTGGTAAAAAACTGGGCGAAATATTGGAGGGGATGGATGCTATTTGGCTTTATCGGGCGAAAACAGCGCACAGCTGCACAAAATCGCAGCCGAGTGATAAACTTTGGCAACTTTACGACTTCATTAATAAAATTGAAAACTGTTAACTGGGCAACTGTCTGTACGTTGGCAATTAAAATTGCCAGAAAATTGGGTTAAAATGCCAAATAGTCGGGCCAATTTTGGCCAAATGTTGTTGACTCAATCGCCGGTGAGCGGTGGAAAATTGCTGGCTGGCCTGCATTGGCCAATGGTTTGCACTCAATCAAGTAAATCCAACTCAACTCAAATGCAACGCAGCCAATGGAATTTGTATTCTGTTTGGTGATTCGGTGTGAAAACTGCATTTCCAGGATAGTGTTTTTTAAGTTCTCACAACGGAAAATGTGGAACAAAGCTGAAAACTTGCCAGAGATTTTCCGAAAGGTGTTAATGTGCGAAGTTGTGGGGGAAAATTAAAAAGATGGAACAAAGTGGACGAGGTGGGTGAGACGTGCGGCAAGAGTTTGCGAGAAAAGCTGATGAAAAGCTGCAAAAAATCGATGTCATGACCAGGTGAGGCAATAGAAAATACTCTTAGGTTCGGTAAAGTTTGGGAATTACTTTTCATTCCCTGCAAAGGGAAAGCCCTTTGAAAAGTGGGGAAGCCCGTCGAAAATCGTTTACCCAACTGAAACTTTGGGGCAACACATTATTCTTCCACGAAATAAATCTATACTTATATCTATATTTGTTTGCATTGGGAAATTCACAATAATTCACTTTAAATAATGCATTTACAATAGGTTTTTATTTGGCTTCAAGGAAGCAACTGGCGTAGCACTTTCGACGAACCAAAAAAATAGGGAAACGAAATTTGAGAGCGCACCTGTTTGTTTCTGCATTTCCGCACCGCCTAAAAAGTCAAGAACGAATGCCACGAAATTTGGGGCCCAACTTTTGGCCGGAACGAAACGTTTTCGACTCGGCCAGTTCTTCATTAATATTAACCACAGTCTGGTTATAGAAACTCGATTGCAAATTGGCCCCCATTTGATGACCTTGGTAATGCCAGTCAAAAGTTGTACGATTTTCCATTTTGCGCATTTTTTATTTTTCCGATTCCCCGACATCTTGCTCTAGTGGTGCCCTGTGATTAATACAATGGGGCATGCCACCGAGTAGCTGCGAACTAGTTTCCCAGTTCTCCACAAGCGACTACTTGCACCGTTAGACGTTGCAAGTTGCTCGTTAGACAGGTGGAAATGGCAGTCAGTCAGTCAGTCAGTCAGTCAGTCAGTCAGTTGGTTGGTTGGTTGGTAAGTTGGTAAGTAAGTAAGGCGGCGGTACAGATATTCATTGTCCCACATGAATTATTTAGTTGCTGCTCTGATTGGATGTACTCGTACTGATATACGTGTTTCTATGTATAGTCTGGTATACATTATACCTGTGGCCCTGCGAAAGACGCCAGATCCAAATTAAACACAACGCGTGGCATGTAATTTTGTTGCCACTCCATGGCCGTTTCGCTACTGAAAGCTGCGACTGTACACTTTGAAAAAATCCACCATGCAACATATTGGAAATGTCTAAAAAAAGAGGGCAAACTCTAAGACAACTACAACTACATTGTACTGGTATTATTATTTATAATCTTAGGGCTTTAAAAGCAATTCAATGAACTCTTAAATAATAAAAGTGTGCACCTTAGGGAACGACCCTCACTATAGTGCATATCTAAAAATAGCCCTCTAATTAAGAAATATTTTCATTTGATAACACCAACTTTTAAGCGTGATATTCCTGGTGATTTTCTTTCTAATTGTGCATCCAAGTTGGGCCATGGACGAGGCTCCTGGCGAGGGAATGTAGAATCGGGATAAGGGTTCGGGGAGTCCATTCAAGTGGGCTAAGGCCCCGCCCCCCGCACCCTGCCACTTTTCCGCCTTCCTCCCATGGGCGAAGTCAACTCGAGTCAACTCGAGTCAACTCAACTCAATTGCTTGGCAACTTGACGCAGGGCCGTGCACTTGACGATGACGCCCTGGGATGCCTACCAATGTCCAAGAAGGGGGCTGGATTGGAGAATTCGGTGTGGAAAAGCCAGAGGAAAACTCTGGCTGCCGCTCCCCCTACTCCCCACCTTAACCACATGATCGCCCCGTCCCTGTCGCTCCACCTTTTGTTGCCTATTTTAAGGCATTTCCTTGCAGGCCGCTTTGAAAAAGGAAACTCGTCGCGTCATTGTGCGATGTCTTTTTATTTGTTAGCATACCCATTAATTTGGCTTGACATTTTGGGGGTCTTTTGGGCTAGCGAATAAGTCAAATGTGACTAAAATTTATTTACTTGTTTTCTATTGTTTAAAATAATTAAAGGCATTTAATTGGTTAATTTACTTATATAACTTAAAAAAATACCTCGCTGTTGAAATAATAAGGCTATGATGAATATGAAGATGAAAATGATTAATATAGAATTATTTCCCTGGATTTTCCCAATTCTGTAGAAGCCACCTTTCTGGATTGCTGGGTGCCCTAATAAGTGTTTCCATCTGGTTGACAACTTTTCCAATGTGTGTGGTTTTTTTTTTTTTTTTTTTTTTTCGTATTCTCTCACTGGAGTTGCCTCTGCCACAGGCAACTCGAAGCTGAAGCTGCTGGTCTTTTTTCGATGCAGTCGCAAATGCAGATGCAGATGGAGGGCACATGCCTTTGACTATTTTTAGCGGGCGTTGAGCTGAAAACAATGCTGGCGACTTCAAGTGGCCCACACCCCAGACATAAAACCCAAACCAAAATCAAAAAAAAAAAAAAAAAATCAAAAAAAAAAAAAAGACAGAGTCTGAATACAAAAAAAAAAACAAAAAAAAATGGAGAGAGAACCAGGAGGTAGTGGAGCATCAGCACAAGCGATTGCCCTTAAAGTTCCGACTTAATTACATTGGCCAATGCCAGTGGGGGTAACTCAAACGGGGGATACAACATTACTTTGGATTTGCAGGGCGCAATCTGAAAGGCTTTTCCACTCGGAAATTAAATTTGCCGAGCAGGATGGCTGTTCCATTGAATTAACAGCTGAGTGCATGCAGTCGAACAAAAACAACCGGGGATAAAAAGTTAAACGGATAACACAAATGTGATAAAGATGCACCGCATATATGTACATACGTGTGTGCGTGAAAAAATGGACTTGCAAAATTTCAGCAAACTGCAAAGTGCTTTTTTCTTTTTTTTTTTGTTATTTCTTTTGCGTTGCCATAGCGGGCTGACATTAATATAAATTGCCTCGCTTAGTTATTCAGTTCGACAATGGCTGTCAAAAAAAAAGTAAAAAAAAAAAGGTGACCTCGCGAACACAATGGCGCCCTCTGCCGGCGAGCTCGAACCATTGAATAATTAAATTAACAATAGTTGTTGACACTTTTATTGATTTGGCACTCTTGACATGATTCTAGCGATTAATTCTTCTGACAGCCTGGCAAACTTTCAGTTTTAACATTAGATTCTTTCGGAAAAAAGGGTGGTGACCTCTCTGATTGCAAATTCGATAGTTTTCGAACAATTCAGTTTGATCAATCATAAGCAGAATTTCGGAATTTACTATAGTTATTCAACTAGTACTTTGCCTTCCATAGGTTGGCCTATTTGATAAATGCCCTATATTTTTCCATCCCAATTGAAAATCTTTAGAAGAATTAAAAATCTTTATAGAGGCGATCCGAGTGGCTAAAGCCATAAATTCTGACCAACTCGTCGCTGCAGTTTAAATAGCCGCCTTATCGCGATGATATTTCCGTCAACACCCCGGGGCGGGTGAAGATATCATAGATGTCTTATCGCCAAAACGTTTTGTAAACTGTTTGCATTCGAAACGAAGTGCAAGCATATAGTACATAGATAAAGAGCAACAATCGTTTTGTTTGATTTGCGGGAGGAGGAAGTGCAACAATTGCGAAATGCGAGTTTTCCTCGGTTTTCAGCGTTTTCATCGTTTTCATCGTTTTCAACGCCTCTCAACTGGCGTTTCGATTTCAATTTCCATTTCCATTCCACTGGGTGTTGTTTTTATGGCTTTTATGGCTGTTATTTCTTTTCGTTTCTCTTCGCTTTATCGGCTTTAGCTGCATTTGGTCTCTTTGTGGGTTTGCGCTCTTTTTTTTTTTTTTTCTTTTTTCCTGTTTTTTTTTTTTTAGTTTATTTATTTATGATATTTACATACAGCAAACAACTGTTCAATCTGTGACATGGTTTCACTTTCATTGGCTCGCTTATCAGCTGAACGAGTTTTCCTTTCTGATTATTGTTGGCGGCGCTCTTTTGTTTTTGTTTTTCCTCTTTTTTTTTTTTGTTTTCATTATAATATTATGTACTCGTATTTATATTTTACCGACAAAGTGGCGTAAATGCAGTGGCAGATGAGTTTTCGAGCTTTTGGTGTCGTTCCCAATTGGCAATTGCAATTTGCATAAATTGTCCGTTCGTTGTCAGCTGTCGTCACTGCAATTTGTGGACATTTTTATTAAAAGCAACAAACAAAAAAAAAAACAAAAAAAAATATGTGCCGCCAAGAAAAACTCCGAAAAACAACTGATTTTTTGTTGCGCTATAATTATGGCCAACAACATAATTTATGTGGCAGCTGAGCGACGCTCATCATCGTCGAAGGAGAAAAACTACAAAAGCCAATATGGCTTTAATAAAATAATAAGACACAGTAATAAGTGATCATAAGTGAGGCGGGGTATGCAGTACACTTAAAGAAAATAATAGTGAGTCTGGGTCAGCATATGCATAAGTATAAGCAGATAGCATTCTAAAACCGTTTGTGGTACGTTGTAAGGGCTTAAAGAGAAACCCAACCAGAATTTAGTATACAGCTTGTACATCTCTACATTTTCTTTCAGTGCAGCAGGTGGCAGCTGAAAGTCGAGTGCTTTATTGGCCGTGGTCGTTGTCAATTTGCGGATGGCCAGTGGCCAAGAATGCGCCGCAGTTCAAAGTGAAAGTCGTCGTATCTCACAGGTGTCTGCCCCTCCCCCTTCGTACCCCCCTCGGCCAACGCCTCTGGGCCTGTTAAGGGCCAAAAAGAAAAAAGGGCGGCCCAAATGCAGCCAAATCTCTAGACTCATTTCTAAAGCACACTTTCACGGCAGCCAAAAACGAAAAATGACACGAGCCGAGATGGATAAGCCAAATGCAGAACAGTAAATTCTTTGAAAAATCTTTGGAAAAATTCATAAGAGGTAAAAGCGTATTTCCCTTTACAGTAAACATTAAACAAGTTAGACACGTTTTCCCATTTTTCGAAAGAAACTTAACTTGGCTAACGGTTGACATGGCTTATCGCATAGAAAACTAATTTTCCTAATTAACCAAACACTTAGCTAACACGAAAACAATACAGGATTATATGATTTTTGTGATGCACATATACATATAATTATGTACATATGTATATAATAGGTAATGGCATGTAATTTATAATTGCTATCATCAATATAAGTTTTTGTTCCCACAAATATTTGTTTACAACTTCAGGCACAACTTCCATATGCTTTATTTACAACATTAACTTCCATGTGTGTAAGTCGAAACCCATCGGAAGTTGGGTCTTTGATCTGATTTGGTTTGCTTTTCCATTTCCCCGTCTTTATCTATACAGATATATGTATGTACGTGTATGTATGTATATACATTTCTGTATTTTTGCAGTGCGTGAGGGCGGCGGTGACTTCCCTGTTATTATATAACAATGACAGAGGGCAGAGGCGCAGACAAGAAATGGATCGTAAAAGGCATCATCGAAATGCATTTCCATTCCCAGCATTTTCCCCGCTTTTCTTCGCTTTTCTTCACTTTTCTTCGTTTTTCTTGGCTTTTCCGATGCGGTTACTTGGGTGGTTCCGAACCAATCTCAACCGATCCCATCAGATCCAATCCGATCCAATCCGATCCGATCCGAGACACGCAGTCTGCTGTCGTCTTCAAAGCCATATATTTTATTGTATACAAGTATTTTCCCTTTTTTTTTACTTGGACTGCCCTTTGTTTACCCTGCTGGATTTGCTTACTTTAGCCATTGGTTTCCTCAATATCACGGCTTGTGCATAATTCCCCCGATGGAAAGTGGCACCCACTACAGCACAACGACACTCAAGATCGTATTAAGTTTCATGTTTGCATCTCCAAGTTTAAGTTTATTACCATATCTATTTCGCCTTTTGATTGTGATTTCAATTTCCTTGATTGAAGTACGCTGCCCGATTCCGATTCGTTGAAGTTTAATGTTAGTGTAAAATATGTAAGAAGATTGTCGCCAACATTGTAGTTTTAAAGGGGATTTCAGTGTTTTGAGTTTTATTGAAAAATGTCTATAGAGGTTAGTTATTCTAATGAATGCTGCAAAAACCTTGATGTTGCTTAAGCTACAGTTTGCTGTAATGCAAACACTATAGCTATTGATTCCCTCTGGCCACTTCCTTTAATTTCATTTCGATCACCGCCCGATCGATCGATGTGATCAGCTCGTATATATGTATATATCGTATTATATTTTAGCTCGGGGCTACCTCGTTTCTCTTAATTAGCCAAATCGTTCTCACATTTCCGGAACAATGCGGCCAATCGAGGGTACTCGGGGGTACGAATGACACATCCCAATCAGAAATGGCTTAGAGCGCTTAAAACGTTTAAAGGGGACCAAAGTGCCGGCCGAGAACTAATGCCATAAATATTACCAAATTTTTTGTTTATTATTTATTTGTCCATTTTGGCAACTGGTTAAGCAAGCGGCGAGTGGAGCAAACTCGTTTCGAGATCTATTAAAAGATGCCGAGTAAGAGCAAAACGTAAAAAAGTAAACGAATACAATGTATTGCTAATATTCATTAATGGCTTTTCAGCGACTGCGACACATTTGCCGAACTTTTGTCGTTAATGTGCACAGATGATACCCTGTGATGGAGCATTAGAAGATGTGGGGTATGCTGGGGTCTTTGTAGCCTAAGTAGTTCTGTATAAACCTTTGTTGCAAGTTCCGAAAAGTTCAATTGATACAATTTCTAATATAAGAAGTGAAGAAATAGCTCTCTAACAATTTGATAATGGGCTTGAATATTTATTTATTTATTTTATTTTATTTATTTTATATTTATTTTATATTTGAATATTTATCTATTTCGTAACTGATCTGAATAGGGTATTTCACAGACTAGTTCTAGATACTTTTACCCAACTAATCCCATCTTACAGTTTGATGACTTTGCGTGGAAGCTGCTGGCGGTAAGAATGGCAACAATAAACCAGAAATTTAATGATTGATTCTCCGTCTCTTTCGCCGCCTATGGGACCCTCTCTGTCGCACTGTCAGGCGACATGTGGCGGTGGCAATCAAAAGATTGCAACACGCACCGCCGATGACGATTACGCTTACGACGATAATGAGAATGATCATAATAATGATGAGGATGATGATGGGGATGATGATGGGGATGATGATGAGGATGATGGTTACGCTGATTATGAGGATGGCACGCACAGGCGACAAACTTGACCTTAATTCGCTGCCTATCGCTTGCCTATCGACTCGGCAAACACTAAAAAAGTAATAATAACACTCCGTGTGGGGGCTGTCAAAAAAAGAGGAGAAAAAAAAAAAGAAGAAATTGCCACATTAGTTGGCCACTTAACCTTTATGGCTCGTGCAGAAGACACCTGTGTGCCACCTGAACCACCTAAAGTCCACTTGAAAAGCCACCTGAAAGCCACCTTAAAACCATCCGAGCCATCCAAACCATCCGAACCATCCAAACCATCCGAACCATCTCAACCATCCGAACCACCTCCGTCTGCAACTGCTGTCAACGTCAAAGTATCTTAAGAGATTTTAAGGGCGAAAATCAGACGGTTTAGCTTGCCAGCATGTGGTCAAATGCAATAAAAGATATATATACATACACGTATGTATATATACGAGTTTGTGTATCTATGTACATGTTAGGGCCCAGAAGCTGTGTAAACAAATGAAAAGTGTAACACACAACCTTGAACGAAAAAAAAAAAAAAATGATACTAAGTTGTGCAATCCTCAACAAAAAGAAATAAATAAATCGAGGAAAATGTATTAGTGGGTGGGGGCGGATTTTGTAAAAAGAATTTCGTTTGGCGATAAAAACATAAACAAATACCCGAGTGGCGCCACTAATAAACAAAAATACAAGCGCAAAAAGAAAGCAACAATAGGAGTGATAATTCAAAATGTCATTATCTAAGTATCTATGAGATACAGTGTGCTTTTCGAGGCATAAATTAGACAAGATGTGCAGCAAGTGAAATACAATAGACTGTTGGGATTTGTTGCTATCTGATGATTGTGATGGTTTCAGATGGGTGAACATTTTGTTACTGCTTTAATAATACTAATAAACATAGATATTAGGATTTTTAAGATGCGTACTTATTATATTTTGTAAAGAAGTTCTTAGTTCTTATACTCTACCAATAGCATTTTCATTCAATCTCTTTATGCAGCTGCCAGTCTATATATACGTATATATATATATATATATATATCTCCGATCGGAGCAGATGTTTTCTGACTAAAGTCAGACCGATTATCCGGCGCTGGCTGAGCAAACAACCATTCAGAAATTCAACAATTCAATGCAATTACTTAACATTCGTCAGTCGAGTCGACTTGACAACACGTTGCAGCAACCGTTTACTTTTCTCATTTCAATCTGGTTGTTGACTTTGAAAGTTGCCGCCACTTGGGCGACGATTTGCTGGGGTGCAGGGGGCGATGAAGGGGGATGACTACCTGGTTTTACCCGGCCATTTCACCAAACATGTCGAGTCAACAATGCAACAAATCGCTTATCGATTAACAATCATTGATGCTGCAGGTGCGTGAGCAGCTTGAACAATAAAAATGCAATTGGCATTGAACGCACTTCGATTGGGAGAGTCAGTCGCCTTTCAACATCAATCAACAAAATTGGGGAATAGCAAATAAATAGCAAGTAAATAGCAATAGAAAATTCAACTGCACGACGTACTACACAAAATAGTGGGGGTGTGAAAAGCACTGAGATTTATAATGAGCTTTAATCATGAGAAACTATTGTAATAAGTTGATTCAGAAGTATTTAAGGAGTATTATTATAATTTCGAGTGCTCCATTTGGGTGTCACATCATTTATAGTTTTAGATTTTAGTTTTCTATCGTAACACACACGTTCTTAGTACAGTGTAAGCCACATTCTACACAATCAGTGGGCCTAATTGAATGGGTAAACGCTTTGGCAAAGAGTTTTCAAACACAGCCACCAGATGATTAGCATAATTTTCCAACTTCTTGCAACCGAACATGTTAAATCGATGCGCTAAATGAGCAGACAAACTGTTTTAGCTTGGCTTTTGGCCTGGACTTTAGGCCAGGTCAGTGGTAATGGCAGGGGAATGGCTTTATTAGCCGGCTCCATGGCTCCATGAAATATGCAAATGCGACATTTTCCACATCAGATGATCCGAAGACTTGCTCGCTCATACTTACATAAAGACCAAAAAGTCGCCAAGATCATGACATAATTCACAATTAATGAGCACGCGTAGGCTCACAAAATACATAGGTGTGTGCGAGCCAAGAAATCATGTCAACTTCCAGGTTCACAAAAACTACACGTATATATATAATACTACATACACATCACTCCAGGTGGTGTAGAAACTAAAATAATAATATTCAAATTACCATAATATTTACACGGGGAAAACGGGGAAAACGGTGAACTCATTTACATTAACAAGGGCAGTTAGTGTAACAGAATAGCAGCAGAATAGCAGATTTCTAGTAGCTGGTAAACATTCATGAATGGCTTCATGGGAAATGGGTCAATTGGAAATGTTTGAATAAATTCCCAAATTTGAAATACCAATGAATCACTAGCGCTTCCAGGGTTCAGCCTACGCCTTCAACTAATAACTTTTAAACTCAGCACATTAAATTAGAATCAAAACGAAGCCTCAAATCCCCTCGACTCGTTTGGTGAGCTCGCAACTGCTTTAAGACAAAGCAAACTTAATTTGTGTGGTCCAAAAATAGCAACAGAGAAACAACTAATTAGATTGAGTCGCCTCAGCACTTTGGTTTGGGGTTTTCTGGTTCTCTGGCCAGGATTGGGATGAGGATGTGGATGTGGATGTGGATGATACAGTCAATGTCTGTCCGTACCACTCGCCGGAGGTCTGAGCTTCAAGATGCCCTGGCATCCAGCTGCTTAGGCATGTAAATGGAATAAACATTTGAGTTTGGGATCAGGACCCAAAAAACAGGATGGCCAGATAGACCAAGGTCATGGGTCTGGGTTGAAAGTACAATGGGGTCAATCAGTGTGGGGAAAGAGTCACTTTAAAGAGTTTAAAAATCCATTAAAGTGGGAACATTATTGATTTGCTATTTTCAGAGCTGTTAGTAATGTATAACTATTTTCCTTTTCCATTCCTTGCATTTGCTTTCTTAAAACTTCGCCGAACTTTTCCACTCACTCACACAGCTTTCAATAAATTTCAGTTTCAACAAGCACATTCCCATCCGATATTTCTCCTCAATCAGTCAGTTCAGTCCGTTCAGTCCGTTCAGTCCGTTCAGTCCGTTCAGTCAGCGATTTTGAGTGGAGAACCCTTCGGGCTAATTAGTCTCATTATAAGTCAATTTCTCAGCGATTAAACTCAAACTAATTTCCACTGGGCTGCTTGCTTGACTTACAAGACCTCAGTAGCAAGATACAAACACAAACAAGCAGCCGAAAAATGTTGGGTAGTAAAAGGTTAGACTGGGTTTCCCCAGTGCGGCTGCGGGCTATTGGCTGTAAAATGCAAAATAATAATTTCAAATTATGCCTAATATAGAATTGTGTGTGCTCCGCGGCGAACGGGGCTTGTAATTCTAGAAAATGGTTACAGCATCTCCGCCGCTGCTTCCTAGCCCGCCATTAAATAGCACAAAATTATTACAGGCGGGGCGAAAAAGTAACGAAAAATCCTTTAAGCTTTTCGCGGCGGCCTGGCGAAAAAGGTATATTTAGCCAGCGAAATTACTGTGTTCTGTTCTGCAAATTAGGCAAGGAAAGTCGAGCCAGTCTTTCTCTCTGCTATTTTTTTTTTTTTTTTTTTTTTTTTTTTTTTTTTTTTTTTTTTTTTTTTTTTTTTTGGAACTCGTAAGACCCGGCTTAGTTGGGTCGCCTTTTCCCGCTTTTCCCGCGTTTCCCGCTTTTTCCGCGTTTCCCGCTTTTCAGGCGTGGCTCGTAATTGAATTTCCCTCCAGTTTCGGTTCCCCCGTGAATTTTTACCGGACTGCGTGGCTCGCGACAAACAATTAAAACATTGCGCGCCTAACGCACCCACAAAACAAACAAGAAGTGTAGGAAAACGCCGAAGGAATGTTCTTGGAACTTCAACGAACCGAAATGACAAACGTTGGGGAAGTGAAACTAATGAAATTAATGAGAATGGCACACATGGAACAATGTTTGAGTTTGGAGTTTGGAGTTTGGGTGGAATATTCAAAGACTTTCGGTGGAAGGTGAGCAGATTCCATGGCAAACTGAAGCTTGGGTCACGAGCTCAATTAAGTACTGAGAGAAAATTATGAAAGCCTCGTGTATACTGCGATTGTTCTACGCACGTGACTAGAATACAGTTGAGGTCATTTCGAAATAGGTAAAACCGAAGGAATCTTTGCCAGCTAACCTAACCTCTTTGTAGGCTAACCCGACCGCCTTTAAAACTCTTAGTATATTTTGCCAAAGTTTCCTCTTTATGCACAAACTTTGTTTAAATTTCTGAATAGTATATTTTATTTTCAGTGTGTGAAATACTAGGTTGTATGAAAAAAAAAAATGGGAAAACAAAACCCAAAAGCCAAATAGACCATGACAATGTTGTCTCAATGTTGTAAAGGAAAAACGAGAAAAAAAAACCCGCGTATGTAGTGTTTTTTTTTTTTTTTTTTTTTTTTTTTGGGTGTGTTCTATTCTATAAAACCGAACCCAAACCCAAACGCGAACCAACACACATGACTTTGGGTAGTTAACTAAAACTTATACAAGTCCATGCAAATGCGTATCAAGAGTAGCAAAGGCGGGGTCAGGCGAGTTTGGGGGAAATATCAGTTTCAAATGCGCAAACATTTAGACGTGACAAACGACAGCGAAACGTGGCCAATGCGTTGCGTTAAAAATGCAGGGGAGTTACGGATATTGGGCTGAATAACGGGGCAGCAGCAGAATGTAGGCAGGTGCGTAGCTACATTTACAAATAGTAGAGAAAATAAATGTTAGATAAATAACAAGTGCTGCAAGTTCCAAAACTTTAAAGGAAACAGCGAGTATGCAGCTATACAAACTTGTATCTTTGAAGTGATAAGTTACATGGTGATAGTAGCACTATAATTTATTAATATTCAAGTTGATAGTTGGGAATATTTTCAAGATCATATGCAGGCAAACTCAGATGTATCAATCTACCAAGAGTTCTTGTTAGCCAGGCTCCACTGCAGCTACCCAGTTTTCGTGGGCTTGGCTGCAACAAGTGAAAAGTGGCAGATAGCGAAAGAGAAAGGGGAAAGGAAGAGGGAGAGAGATAGAGATAGAGATAGAGATAGAGATAGAGATGGACTCAAAAGCTACGGACAACTGTTGACACACGTTGCAGTTCGGCTTAATTAAGATAACCCTGGTGTTTACTCAACGCGGTCGGATTAGCTGTGTGGCGCCATCTGGCGGCGTCGCTGGGCGAGCAGCGAAAGTTGTCAAATGCAAGAAAGCGACGACAATAAAATTAATTACATACTTGCTTGACGAATTGATACGTGTATGTTTCAGCCAATAGCGAAACAGGCTTCAAAATAATTTCCTTTAGTAAACAAATAAATACAAAGTACAAAAAATGGCTAATTTCTTAAAGAAACCATTTAGACCTTGTCAGCCAGCTTTGTAACTCCATTTAATAGCCATGGAGGTTAAGGTAGTTTTTCCCTTCACGCCCTTGACTCACCTGCAATGACACAAGCAGAAGAATGATTGTTAATTAGTTTCCCGCCAAAAAGGTAAATTGGTATTTAAAATGCAAGGTCTAGTCAAAGGTGAGACACTCAATTATCCTTCCCCCGAACAACCTGCCAATTACGGCATTTTCCGCCCGCGCATTTTCCACTTCAGTTTTAACTCAACGCCGCCCACGAAATGATGCGTAGAGATCAATGGTAGGGGCTTGGGGAAAACGCAAAAACGAAGTCACAAAAATACCAATACAAAATACCAATGAAACATAAAACTCCACCAAACGAAAGCGAAATTTGTCTTCTTTTGTGCCGACGACTCGCTTTTTTCGGTTAATAAGATTAATTCGCAGTCGTCATCGAACTCGGTCTGCCTAAGGCGCTTACAAAAATATCTTATGCTTTTCCCACATTTTAGAGCCCAAAACCAACAAAAACCAACCAAAAAAAAAAAGGCGGAGAAGAGGGGAAAAACGTGGGCGACATGCAAATTGAATTGAATGGCATTGTTGTAAGGCGCAACATATGTCAGGTCCAGATGTTTACACAATTTGGTAGATACTTTGCATACACAGTGCGTTTCGCAACTGCAGTTCCAGCTTCAAATGTCCCCAAAGATAAGCAAACAAACAATTTCGAGGGCTGTTTGAAGCACGATTGCAAATGTGTCAAATGCAGGTAGTACTAAGGCTTGTCATACAACTATTCACAATTGATAATGACATTATTTTCGTTAGTAATTTTTGTACAAACTGCTAACGGTCTTGCACTTTTGGCACGCACTGCACGTATGTATGTATGTAAATACAAAGCATAAAAACCACTAACCAAAAAATTAATGACTTCGCCGCGGTTTTTTATATTTATTGTTTAACTATGCAGCGTTGACAAATTGCATTTCGTTTTGGGATTTCCATGCGTTTGCTCAGATACGTTTCGTTTTCAATCTTTTGCGCTTAAAACTGCATCGCATTGTTAAGAATTAATTGAAAACAAAGCATTACTATGGTAACGGACAAGAAACGTTGGTTGGAAATAAAAATGCAAGTTAGTTGTCCGAGTGACTCCCACGTCGAAACAGTCGCGAAACACTCAGGAACGGAAAAATGGCATTTACAAGTATGGAAAACGCCCCCGACGACATTGACATTGCAAGTTTGTCATAAGCACGACACACGATCGAACTCAGATAAAACAAATTGCGAAAAACATGGAAAAGCGCAACTAACTTGACTTTGAATGGGCAGAAAGACAGACAGACGAGCGGCAATTGAATTCAGTATTCGATATTGATTGATCGCGGCTTAATTGTGGAAAACGTTACCGGAAATGTGTTTATGTGTTCAGCGGAATTCAGCAAAGGCCGCACAAATGGTCACGTGTTTTTCTTCGATTTTCTATTTACGCTCTCGAGGCAAATGACATTTTTGAATTAGCCTAAATATGCAGATGCCGGGATACAGCATTGATGGCAATTATGCGGAAATTTCAGTGGCACGGGGCGGACTCATCGAAGCCAAAGACAATATTTAAATGAAATTCCAATTTAGTAGCTACTAAAGTTCGCAGTCGGCGCCAGCGGACGCCTCAAGTTTGAAAGTGAATTTTAAGCGTTTTCGGTTTATTTCAACCAAACGGCGACGTCGGCAGCGACTTCAAATTAAACGCTCATTAGCATACTCCAAAGTCGGAACGAAAAGGGGGAACAGAGGGGATGGGGGGGTGGGTGGTGGAAAAGGCGGGGGCGGGGCGGATGGGGCATGGATATGGGACAGGAACCGGGATCCAAGCTCCAGAGGGAGCCCAAGCATGCGAGCACGCACGAAATCACCGCTCAAAGCCAAGTACAGGCAGCACTCGCTGTAACGAACGGGCGCCGTGCCCTTATCCATTTTAAATTTGAAAGCTGCCAGCTTCAAATTGTAATTTGTACAACTTGATTTAAGCACACTTAAATAGACTGAAAATTACTCATAAACCCCAAACAGAACCCGTTAAAATCTGAAATATTGGTAATTATACAAGCGATATTGATGTATTACAGTGCACAAAAGATAAGGACGCCTTGAGGGCGCAGAAAGAGATGGATAGCGCCGGCAGGAAGTGGGTTTTCCTTGGCGTGCGAAAGAGAGAGAGAGAGCTGCTAACAACAAGTGGTGTGTGAGCGGGACGGGGCGCACGAGCTGAGGCGGTAAAATAAATTAATTTGCTTCAAGCGATTACCTATAGGAATACATAGATATATATATATATATATATATATTCATATGTATACATATATATTATATATAAATAGATATAAATGTATGTATCCCGCCCTACCATATGGCATTTTTTTTGAGCAGGACGAAAAGGGAGCGGGATAGCACTGTCTCCGTCTCTTTCTCCGGAGTGCTTTTGCGGCCCCATTGCGTGTCATTCAATTTACATTAATTTAGTTGATGTTACACTCGCGGCAAACCAAAAAGGGGGCGGCGGGCGGCGAGTGGGGGCGTGGCCGCGTCAAAAGCAATTTGATTAGGCCAAGCTCAAGGAGGCGGCGGAAGTCAAATGGCGAACAGTCAAGCGGATTGAAGGCAGTTTGTCAATCACTCAAATGCAACGGGCAGGAAAAGCAAAAGGGAAAACCCGAGAAAAATTGTTGAAAAAAGTCGAGTTTACTTGGGATATGTTTGTATTACAAAACGGTAGGAGCCTGATGATGTGCATAAGCAAAAAGTAACATCTAAATGGACAAGCAGGAAAATCCACATTAAGCTTTAATCCACTCATTTTAACCAGGCTGATATGCTTAACACAGTTCACAATCTTGTTAACAATCCGTTAGATTGGCAGATACGGCAGATTTGAAATGTTTGATGTGTGTTTTGACCGTGTTTTAAGTGTTGTTTGCTTTGAGCTGAGTTATTGGCAGAATTAGTCGAACATATCAGTATCGAAAAATCGCAAGGGTCAATGGCTGACCCCTGCACCCCCCACCATGCCCCACTCTTTCGTCAATTATCTGATTAAGCTAAATAAATAAAAACAAAATTCTGCGAAAATGGTGAGTGAGAATGGGGAGTGAATGAGGGGAAAAGGAAAAAAAGGAAAAAAGGGGAGTTGTGTGGTAGACAGTCTTCTGAAAATTTCGACGGAACTCATTCGGATTCTTCGGAAATCCGTCGTTCAATCGGCTGGAGGGGAATCCGCGAATTTCGCGATTTCGTCAATGAATATACACATATGTACATACATATGTATGTAGATACATATGTACGAGTATATATGGTGATATATGGTGAGTCATATGGTCAATCCCCCCCCGGGGCTAACAGTAAAGCGGACAGGGAAAACAAAAGGAAAGTGTGAGAAAGGAAAAATGAAGTATGCAAAATCGCAAGGGCAGGCGAAAATGAATGAGTAAATAAATCCCCAAAAAAATGAGACAAATGAGTGACAAAAAGTGGGGACAAGTCAGCTGATGGATGCGATAAGAGAGTGGAATGGTATGGAATGGAATGGAATGGAATGGAATGGAATGGAATTGAATGGAGAACGAGATAAGCAAAGATGGCGAGAAATAATGGAGTTACTCCACCTCTCTTTGAACCCTTTCACATTTCTATTTTCGCCCTTTCATGTTCTTAACTCGCCTCTGGGTCGAAAGTCATTCTCAAGGTATCGCAAAGTCTCATTGGGAATTTTCCGTACTTAGCATTATACAATGCATTTCGTTTCGTTTGACAAATACTAAGGAATCGCTGGCTAGTTTACGAAACACAATAAATCTGCAAATTAATAAAAACTTTCGAAATGAACAAAAAGGCAAAGCTACAAACTTTGAAATGCAATAGTTTTGCTCAAATGGCATATATATAGTATAGTATGTATGTACATATGCCCAGAAATAAGCACGTGCTTTTGTCGTATGAGTAGTGCAAATAACTAAATAACTTTATGGTTCCAACACAGGCGGAATGTGTTTTGTTTTTAAGTAAATCCCGAAATGCACTTAGCTGCTGCCACTTGAACTCTGCCCAAATGTTCATTTTTTGCACATTATTTGGCCGTTGCTTCACTTTTATATATTTATATGTTTATATATTTATATATTTATATATTTATATTACTTTTTACGTATTTCTTTGCTGCAAGAGAGCTGCGAACGGATTTGAGTCAAGGACGTGACTTTTATAGCAAGTTTGCCCTTCGGCAGTTCAACTTGTGATTATATTATGATGATGATGTAGATGTACTTCTCCGGCTTCCCCTACTACCCCCTCATCCTCCTCCTCGGCCACCCACTCAATGGGTTAACAGCTGGGGTTTGTTTATCCACCGATAATTGAAGGGGGTATCCGGCCATCCATTCAAGTTCAAGTCGAAACTGAAACCAGTCGCAGTATTCGTAGTCATTATTTTGCACCTGCTGGCGAGTGACTCCCCATTGATGCTGATTGCGAATTTATCAAAAAATTCAAATTTCATTTCATTTCGCAGGGGGTTGGGTCTTTAATTGGGAATTTTTTGGATTTTTTTTTTGCCTTCACATTGGTGTTTTTGTGTTAAATTGAATCGTATAATATTTGGGCTCTCATTTATATTTTTGTCGAAGTGCTTTAAAGGCTTTTAATTTAATCGGCTTTGTTGCTGGTCATATTTTCAATATTAACACATTTTTTGACCTGAATTTCGTGTTTTCTGTACAAAATCGCTTGGCATTACATTTTCTATTATATTTTCCACCATTTGTTGTACCTGGCATTGTGTGTTCGCCTGGCTTATTGGGACAGGTTCAAGTGATGGGTGCAGCTTTTCATTGTTGTGGAAAGGGAGTGCTATTTTGTTAAAAGGGCGCGGAGTTGAGGGCCTGCCCTCTCTTTCTCGCCATTACTTGCCTCTCTTTCGCTCGGCTTTTCCACTTTTCACATCCATCGTCGTCATCAATAGCGGAACTCCGCTTCAAAGGATGTTCTGGAATGTAATGGAAACTAACCAAGCGTGGTTACCAACCACATCATCGGACGGTCTCTTTCACTCGCATAACACCCCTCTCTTTCCAACATTAGAGGCCACTTAAATGCAGATTTCTTTGCTCGGAGTAAAACAATCTCGATAGCACATAAAACTCAAGCCAAAAGCTTAAGGCAGCCAAAGAAATATGAAACAAATCCTGATTAAACAGAGGATTTTGTATGATTATTAGGTGCACATTTACAGTGGTTTCCATGAAAAGCATTTGCACTTTTCACAGCAATATTTTTTACAACGCAATCAGTGGACTATTGCGAATTGGAATTTTTGTTTTTTGAACCTTTTCCAATTTTTAGGTCAGGCCAAGAAAGTCGATCAATCATCACAAAATGGGGAAACGAGAAACGAAAACAAAGCTCGGGAAAAAAGAAATGTTTCCCAACGCGTAGAGAGCAGTAACTTAGTAGGTCTAATTAAGATCTGGTCTGAAATATATGGAAATAAAATAAAAGGCGGCATTTGCCAAAGCAGGAAAATACATATGTACATATATCGAAAATGGACTAATTGGTTAGCCGTAAAAGATCGAAACTTATAATTGGACTACGTAAGCAGGATTGCGTTGTTTGCAGTTTACAACGCTGATGAAATTGCATTTTATTATGTATGAAATACGTGTGTAAATAAATTATTAGTCTTTATAGAAAAAGTTGAAAGTTGGGAAATAACCGATTTAATCTATCGCCTGCTGTGCAAATTTAACAAAATTTAACAAATTTCAGCGAATTGCCAACGAATCAGTGAGTTTCTGACCTGATAACAACACTCTCGATTAACAATCTGCTCTGAAACTTCCGTATGGCCATATCGATGCTCTTCCCAAATTCAAAGCACTCTGAAAATTCATATAGATAGATATAGCCGACACCTTAGTAGTCCCACGAGGCCTTCAACTGAAATTCGTGGGGGTCAAGAGTACGTACACCCATTAGATGATGCGGGGAAATCGGGGGAAATCGACATTAGTCCTTCGCTCAGTTCGCAAGAAAAAGGCACAAATAATAATAATAATAATAATGAGTGTGGGGCAGGGAAAAAGAGCAAAAAATAAATGAACCAAAAGAAAACCAAGAACAGCGGAAAGCAAAAGCAAATGCGAAAAAAGCAAGAACTTAATACGCTTTAAATGAGTCGCAAACTGTCATAAAGTCGAGTGTCAAATGGGTTATCTGCCGATGTCTGGGGGCATAAAGAACCGACGACGGCCAACGCAGAGTTCTCAAGATCACCGATCCGCGGATCGCCAGAGGAAAACTTAAGAAGAAGAAGGGAACCAGAGCACATCACAACACATCACATCACATCAGATGGTCTGTGGTACAGAATATATATCCCCCCCTCTTGAAGCTCAAAACGCTCCGCGTTCAAGGTTAATTGTGCAATAATTTATGAAACTTTATGAAATGGCAAGCGCGACAAAACAAAGCAAACAAATTAACATACAGCCGGCTGCTTGGCCATATAGAGTCGCAGATACAGATACGTATTCGCATACATACACGTATGTAACGCATGTAGATACAGATACATTTACGGACCCAAATGTCCAGATACAGACACTTTTAAGTGTACAGATGCAAAACACTTAAATTATAGTTCTTCAGTGCGCCGCCTTCATTGTCTCGCATGGCAGGCATTTAACAACAATTATCGCCATTGCGAACATTTATCGAAAAACCCAACGAAATAATAAATAGTGCGAGATATTGTAATGAGAGCCGTGTGTCAGATTTGATATATGATTATTTGATATCAAATTAGCCGGCCAGTTGATTCCATAAATAATAATATTAATAAATATGTATATACTGAACAACACTGCATTGCAGCAATCGAAATCTCAATTTACATTAACGAATCGCACTGTACCGCCTGCTGAATCTGCATACAAAACATTTAAATTATAAGCATTTTGAGTCACTTGCCGACTGCAGGGAAATGAAAAGCGCCACCAGCGCCAATTAATTACAAAAACATTTTCGTTTTTACTTTGAAAGAAAAACCATAAACAATGCAAAAAAAAAAAACAATAACACTTATAGATTCGCGTGCATATATAATATTTGTACAATCATCACAATTCTCGCAGCATTTAAAAAGCTATGAAATAACCGGCAAAACAAAAACAAAAACAAAAACAACAACAAAAACATTTGGCTAAACTTCCGGATCCGAAAGAGATGGATGATCGGCGCTGCAAAAGAGACGGCGATAGCTGGCGATAGACTTTTTGAAGGTTCAAGGCAACATTTTTCGTACATTTTTCATTGCGCTAGCATTAAATGATATTTCATTTGCATTTACCGCTGAAAATCGCGAGGTGGGTGAGTGGGTGGTGCGCGAAAGGTGTTGGGTGGTGGGTGGTGGGCGGTGGGCGGTGGGTGGTGCGGTGACTGCTGCCGAATGCCCAATTAAGTTTGACGAGCAGAGAACGAGGCGCAAGATGACACCCGTTCGAGTTCAAAAAACCGCCGACAGCTGACGGCAACGAAAAGGCCAATGACGCACCACCGCCGCACCACAGTGGTGCCCAACATGTGGGCAATTGTACCAACAATATACAAATGTTATCTATTAAATTCTTAAGTCGCAGAAGTATTTTATTTAACATTTCAAATAACAAAGGAGAATAAGCACCTTTTTGTGAAATTAAAAAAATACCAGTGATCTTTTGGACCATTTTTGCCCACTGTGCATGAAATAAAAGTGCAAAGATTCCCATATAAACATGCATATCTTTCGTCACTGCCACAAACGAAAATAAACAATGAAATTAGCCTTTAAAATTAAATGGGAACCTAAATACATTATATATGCGAAAAATAACAATGTGTGCCTTAAATTATACAAATGAGTGCATAGCAAGCAACTAACCCATTATGAAGTAAAGTACTTGTATTCTAAATGTTTGAGAGGTTCATTTTGAAATCGGTGGCCCCTCCAAAGTTGTCCCTCCAAATAACCTTCGTGCCACTGTGGCTTTGTATCGAGTCATAGGCATCTTCACATTGTTTCTTTGACAAATTATGAACACGTTTCGTGCGTGTTTCTTCTGCGGACAGCGGATTGTAGATTTGGCATTTCAGATTTCGGATTGTGGGGCATCGAACCATTGGTCAGTTAGGCTGATAAGATCGTTGGGAAAGGCGACGGAGTGGGAGGGCAGTAGATAGCACTTGGGGACCTTCAACCCAAATTGCTGCGGATGGCCAGGGGTTAGTGAACTGCTGGCCGGGATTACCCAACAGCGGATCGGTTGGCTATAGCCATTAGTGCGAACGAACCGAATCTGTATCTGCATTTCCTCCAATTGTAACCATGACTGATACAAGTGAAAGGCAATTTGTGAACTTTTCAATGCTTTTGTCTATTTTATGTGGTACCCCCAAATTTGTTTAGTTTTTTTTTTCTTGTTGTTTTGCTTTTCCTTTGCTGATATATATTGTTGCGGGTGACCCGGTGGCGTGGAGGGCGGGGTCGCAAGGTTACCCTCTAAAAAAAATAAAAACCGAAAATGGTTTTTAATTAAAAAATGCAGAAAAAGAGAGTAGAGAGATTGGACGGCCAGTCGGTGGGTCAGTCATTTATGTATCGCATCGCATCGCATCGCATCGCTCCGCTGATGTCAGCTGCATCTCCACATCTCTAGCCGATGAGTCAGTCGGCCAGTGTAGCTGTATCTGTATCTGTATCTGTATCCGAGAGATATAAATTTGTTTTGGTCTTTGCCAAGTTCTCTTCAGGCCGGCAACAAATGGCCAAAAGCAGCAGCAAAAAGCCAGAAATACAAAACAAACCGAGAATCGCACTGCACAGCACAGCTGAGGGCAAGTGAATAGTGGCCGCATGAACGCTTTGGGCAAATGCAAAAATATCGTGCAAGCAGTATAAATATTTTTAATTTAAATTGGAATATTATCGTTACAAGAAGGTGTTCACTTTGATATTGTTCAAGAAGGAATTAAAGGGGGTTTTTTTCTGATAAATAATAATTTCTATAATTATGCACACTTTCCTATTTTCTTCCCCTCAACTGTACGCACTCATAAATGTGTGTGTGAGTCATGCAGGGACTGCAGTTAGACAAAGATGAAAGGAAATGCGCGAAAGAGAGGGGGCAACGCATTGAGTATTCTACCATGAGTCACATTTTGGGGAATGGAATCGGAATCAAGAAGGAACAACTCTGGTCGAGATTAATGGATGTGCTTCAATCCCTTGCAGACCGTTAGCCCACTTACCAAAAGATCGCCGAATCGAGATTAGCGAAATGCTGGAGTTACTCACCTGAAAAGAAAGAGAAGACGGCAATTAGCACAACATTTTCGCAATACAAATCAAATACAAAATGCAGGCAACAAATACAGTGGGTACAGTGTGGTAAAAAGTAAAAGCGCAACAATTTGCGTGTGGGCGTGGCAAGGAGGAAAAATATGAAGAAATAGAAAAAGGAAAAAAAAAACAACCAAGAAAAACAAAAGTAAAAAGTGAAAAGCAGCTTCAAGTCCACTAAAGAGACGGGGCAAACTTAGGTGCAACCAAAAGTTATTAGCTTAGACCCAAATGAAAGTGAAAAGGGCAAATAAAAGTAAAAATAGAAATGCAAATGGGGAAAATAGTAAAGCGAAGCGCGTACTTAAATGGGAAAAGCGCCGAAATGGGAAAATGGTCATTCAAATGGGGCCGACTGGCTAAATTACAAATCAATAAGCAAATACAATATGCACGGGCAGACAGTGCGTTTCACTGTCATAAGGCCATATGGCACGCAAGCAGCGTAGCTGTAAGAAATGCTTGACTACTTGCCAAAACAACATATTGATTGTTTGCAAGCATTGAAGTCGTAAAAATAGATAATCCATGAGAATCATAAAATCGAAAACGAGTAAATTACGAAATAATTTGTATAAAGCTTAATAATCAGCAGTATGAGTAAATTTCAAGTACTTAACGATTCAAATCGATAATTTCGATTGGTTTTAACCAGTTTGCAGTAAAAACTTGCAATGTTGTAAAGGCCATCATATGGTCAATAAAAAACCCATAAGGTCAAACGGGAAATATGTATGTGTATTTAATGACATGTCAGTCCAACAATCTAAGCCATCAAATCCCACTCATACGTTTTCGTGGCACAGTGTAAGTACGACCTTTACGACCCGTAAACTTAGTCAGCTCCCCCGACTTTGCGGCTTCGATTTTGGTTTATGTGACGCAGACAAATAGTAAAAATAGTTGTCAACTTCTCGCCCACTTTTGCTGAAGTTAAGGGCCTCTCTTCGCGACGATAGAATGGAATGCAGGCCTTCAAGGGAAGTTCTGGCATCAAAGATGGCAGAAGATGATGGACCAAAGGAAAATAATGCTGTACACTGGCATTTTCCATCAGGCAAGTGTCAACTACCAAACTTGCCAGCTTCCCGGCGCTGATGATTAAGATGACAATCCCAGAAGGAAGGAGCATACATACATATATATGTATGTATGTATCTACGGTGTGGTTGAGCGGAAAAACTCGAGACAAAGTGGCAAATCCGAAGAGTTTTGACGCCGACAATGCGCGCATGATAAAAATAATCATAATGCAAACACCAAAAGGTTGTCCCCGCTAAAAAAAGATGCAGTGATACAAAAGAAAAGCAACAGTGCAGAGATAGATGGATAGATAGATACATATACAGATAGCTAGCTAGATAGATAGCTAGCTAGATAGATAGCTAGCTAGATAGATAGCTAGCTAGATAGATAGATAGATAGATAGATAGATAGATAGATGATAGATAAATGATAGATATATAGATAGCTAGCTAGATAGAAAGATAGATAGATATATGATAGATAGATAGATATATGATAGCTAGCCAGATAAATAGATAGATAGATAGATAGATAGCTAGATAGATAGATAGATATATAGATGGCTAGATAGCTAGATAGATAGTAAGATAGATAGATAGATAGATAGATAGATAGCAAGATAGATAGATAGATAGATATATAGATAGCTAGATAGATAGCTAGATAGATAGATAGATAGATAGATAGATAGATAGATAGATAGATAGATATATAGATAGATAGATAGATAGCTAGATAGATAGATAGATAGATAGATAGATAGATATATAAATAGATAGATAGATAGATAGATAGACGGATGGATACATAGATGGATAGACGGGGCAGAATCGGTGGGAAAATGGATGTGCGGAATACGTGAATAGAATTTGTCATCATACATTGAGATGATGCAACATACACGTAAATGTCATTACAGGAACCAGTTTTCAGAGAAGGAGAAATCCACTTGGCCAAGTCAACAGCCCAGAGTTCACAGAAATCAATTCAGTTTGGACACATCTACCCCATTCTAAGGACATGCCTTTATCATTTCGAGCGTTCCTGTAAGTTGTTTAAATTCTGTGATCTTTAAGATGCTCTTTCGCAAATCCTTTTTCTCCTTGATTATAACTAATTGCTTTTCTTACTTCTCCTTAACTGGTTCAGCTTACTTTACTTCATTTGCCAAGCGAAACAAATACTACGGGTTAATTAATCCGGCACAAGTTCTACTTGTAAGTCAATTCCTAGGCTATTTTTGCCAGGGAAACTTAATAACAGATGAGCTGCAGACGTGCCCTCAGATCTTAAGGCTTTAAATTAAGGCGATGGATGCGTTCGAGTGAATAACTTATCAATTTGTTAATTAATTCCCGGCTAAGCAGAACAACGAAACAGAAATGAGCAGTTTGAATTGGTTGTCAAGTCGAAAAGAAATCGCTTAATTGTCGTTTCGCATTTTACAATATTCCTTTCTGGTTGCCTTTTTATACCCGCTACTCGTAGAGTCAAAGGGTATGCTAGACTGGTTGCAAAGTGTGTAACAGGTAGAAATACCCTATCAAGTATATACATTCTTGATCAGAGTCTAGCGTTCGATGTCCAAGGTGCAGATTGCCATTTGCCACCAATATTTTGCAAGAATGTTCAAATTTCTTGTTGTCGCGGCCAAAATCTAAGTAATAGGTATCCGATAGCCGAGGAACTCGACTGCAGCGTCCTCTCTTGCTTGTTGTTGTTGTGATTTAGCGAGTAAAGAGTGCTGCTTTTGTTTTTCTTACAACGGCTGTAAAAAGTGCCACCCAAGTGGAAAACAAAAGACGAGCACCACAAAGGCGTTGAGAGCCAATTAATGGTACCGCCTCAATAACCGACTGTCGGAATCAGTAATTTGCACAACGACTGATTGGCCGACTGACTAACTGACTGACTGACTGACTGACTGACTGACTGAAGGACTGACTAAGTGACTGCGAGCAAGTGCGTCAATTGGCATCATCGTTAAAATGATAGAGAGCAGCAATTCTATCAGCGCGTGCAATTGTCAATTAAAATGCGAGCTGCAAGTAATTAATGGCAAGCGAGCAGAGTCCAAACACTATCAAACTTTAAAATTCATATTCACACTGGTAGCTCGAAAAATACACCGAGAAAAACGCTAAGCACAATATCATTAACCTGCTAAAATCCATAGAAACCCGTCTGGCAACGTAAAATATACACATTGTAAGCCTAAAATAAGAACTGACCAAAATATATAATACCTTAAAAATAAATTGATTACATTTTACATATATTACACATACTTTTAGTTCCTTACAAGCAGTTAGAAAATGAATGCTGCTTTCAATTACATTTGATTTGATTGCGTTAATCGCACTTAAAACGTTCTCAAGAACACAAAGTAGTTAAACACAACTTTGTTGATTAGCGGGTAGAACTTATCACAGTCTTAGCATTGCATTGATTTTAGGAATAATCCGTCTTCTCCGCGATTTGCAGCTCATAAGCTTAGTATTTGTTTTTTAGTCAAAGGCTTAAAATATATTTTTAGAATAATTCCGAATCGACAGCTGTGACAGCTGCGCACAGTTCCGTGGAATAAATAATAAATTGTACATCGGATTCATTGGCGGCAGGCAGGGCAGATGGTTGCAGCGAAGTTGGCACTTTGTTCGTGAGTTTTCAATTGCTTTCTCCGCTGCACTTTCTTCCCCATTTCCCCGCCATCGCTCGCGTTCCATCTTGCAGTTGCATCGGGTTGTTTATGTTGTCGCTGGCATTGATAATGAACAACTGTGGGTGTCTTTGTATTCATAAGCACTGCCTCTTATCGCCCATCATTACAAGACAACTTACAAAGTCAAGCGCAGAGCGGCAAAATAAGGGGGCAAGCCAAACCGAAGGATTTTCGCCATGAAAAGGTTCTTTCATTTCGAGGCATTAGCGAAAATTGTGCGCAACTAGTTCCAATTAGAATCGTTGGCGGGGAGAATCTATTTACTATCTGCAGCTGCTTTCCACTTATTGCCGTTGGCAGCACTCTTCATTTGTTCAGGCGGCGAAGAAATGGCCATTAGGGATTTCGATTGAGTATCAGGCAAAGCGTTTGGCAGGTTTTCTTGGCAATTAAATGCACCTATAACGATCGCGCTCAACAAAGTGTATCTACGTAGTGACGAAGGGCACCGGGAAAGTACGGGAGGACGGCTAATATATGTATGTACAGGGAAAATGTCTTTTCTTATTTTCTAATAATATTCGAAATGCAAAATGAAATCTAAATATATAAAGAAATAAGAAACAACTGACAAATAAAAAAAATTGTATTATATTTTATTTCTTATTTCTTATTTCTTATTTCCTAACACTATTATTTTGTCCTTGGGTATACATGTGTGTACCCAACTTCCCCGTCCCCCCTCCCCTCCCCCCCCCCCCCACACACCCCCATTGCATGCACATTCGCATTGGAATTGTTCTCATTGTTGTTTTTATTGCTGTTGATGCGTGTCAAGCAGTTGGCTCTGCATCGTAGACCCCATGTACCACCATACCCCTCCGAACCTCAAGCCATCCACCCTCCTTCTCCATATATCACCAGGCATACATACATTCATACATACTCGTACATATGTATATCTCAACTCTCTTCAATTTCCAGGCATTGGTATGATAAATGATATCGGAGGGATATCGGTAGGAGGTTCTCCGCAATTCTCTACGATTCTCCCCCTCATTTCTGTGTTGTCCGTTTCCCTTTTGGGTTTTCGGGTCTTTGTGCACTCTGTTTCCCCCATCCTTTGTTTCCCCTTTATCACTTTGGCTATCCCACTCTTTCGCCGCTGATAGCCAAAATCGAGGGTGGCATCTACATACATACATATATTCTGTCGGCTATAGTACTGCAAAAAATGATACAGCTCATAGTTAGGAGTCTTAAGAACTTGATATGTGAATCATATATGTACGGGAATATGTGAATCACATTGCAAAGACTGTGATCATAAACTACTCCATTTAAAGAACTGTACCATATCATTTTGTAGTAATACTATGACCTGCAATTTTCTGTCAGTGCCGACAGGGCTAACGTGGAATTGTCTACTTTACATACTTGTACATATGTATCATATGAAACTATCCACATAGCATATCTTTATGGTATTCTCACGCTCTTTGTTATCGGAACTGTAATAAATTTCGATTCCCGATAGGCATAACATACTTCATATTTCCGCATTTTTGAAAAGTAAACTAACGAAAAGCCCATAAGCCAATAATTCTTGAATGTTAAATAAATGCAAAGAAGGGTTAAGATTGTGATTTGGGTGTGAGTTTGGTTTTGAGTTCGGCTCGATTGGTTTTGGTTTGGGGGTCTTAGTTCAAAGGCCACCTATTAAAGGGCATTTAGGAAGGTCGCATTAGGCAAATGTTTTATGTTTAGCCAACAAAACAGAAATTATGCAAATCCCGCGCGAACAACGCCCCGAAAAAAATAAATAACTAACCGTTTTTGTGTGTTTGATGAGCGATTCAAAAATTTCAATTAGCGGACTTAATTATTTTCCTATTACAGCACAGATTTATGCAGATGGAAGTGGAGTGGAGTGGGGTGGGGTGGGGTGGGGTGGGGTGGGGTGTGTTTCCAGCCAGAGGTCATCAAACAAATCTCACAAGTCCAGAAGCACTCAGTGGCAGAAAAATCGAAGGAAAAAGGCAAGCGACAAAGCAAAAAATGAAATGAAATAAAATAAAGCCCAAACGAATTCAATTCAATTTCATTCAATCAACAACGGAACAACACAGAAACAAAGTTCAAGGGCATTTACAACTAAGAAACGATAGGAAACAATTTGTTGGCGCTTGTTATCATCTGCAAGGCTACCGAAAATCATATAAATCAATAAAAATAAAGGGATTTCGTATTAAATATTGATTGAAAAGTTTGCTTTCGGAAATCGCACCAAAGTGACACGGGCTCACATGGGAAAATGTGTATGTGAGTCGAATGGAGAAGGACGTGGGTAAGGAAAATTGATTTACACGAGATTTCCACAACCCCACACCACCCCACCCCACCCCGTCTAGAACTTTTCCGTTTTTCAACTACACAAGGAATGGAATGGAATGAAAATCGTAGGGAACTGCCTGGGAAATTGGCAGGAAAGCCAGCGGGCGTGGCACTTGAGACGATTACCGTCCAGCTCATTTGGCAGCCAATTAAGAGTAAATCTAAGCTCCCAAGTTCAAAGCCCACCTATTCACCTCCTCTGCGGAATTGCGAAGGCAATCGGGAAGAATAGGATGTGTGAGAATGAAGATTAATGAAGTTCAATTAAGTCCTTAACTATAGAACTCTGTGCGGAGTATTTGAAGT
The DNA here is from genome assembly GCA_005876975.1 of Drosophila orena. Classification (NCBI taxonomy): domain Eukaryota; kingdom Metazoa; phylum Arthropoda; class Insecta; order Diptera; family Drosophilidae; genus Drosophila; species Drosophila orena. The sequence goes on from VCKV01000288.1 coordinate 9,657,243, forward strand.
ACTGCTTTCAAATCCTCAACCCACTTTGATTCAATCCAATTCCTATAGTACCATATAATTCAGTTACCCTACCCAAATGGGCTTTATATTTTAACGTAAGCCAACTCTGGCATTTTCCATAGCTCAAATGCCAGGGTACCAAGTCGAAGTTATGAAATATTTTAATGACCATCAGGGAGGTCATTCGCTGTCGCCCTCGGTTGACTGCTGGCTGACCATAATTTGAGGCTCAGAATGACAGGAATCCCGGTTGCATGTCACAGAAGACGCACTCGGCACTTGTTGGCCACCGAAGCAGTCGGCAAGCCGCCTCGGATTCCCGGGAAAATTCCCGCTTTGACACACATTTCCCAGAAGCCGGATGGAATATGTTCGGGGGTTTCGGGGCTTTCGGGGGTTTCGGGTGTTGCCAAGCCAACGCATTAGCCCACTCCATCAGGCTCATCGGCATCGGTCGTCATTAGCATGGGTACCTGCCAGCCAGTTGTTGTGCAGCGTAATTAATGGCTTACCCACCACACAGCCACCCAACCACACAGCCACCCAACCACACAGCCACCCAACCACCCATCCACCCATCCACCCATCCACCCACCCAAGCAAACAGCCACCCACCTGGGCGGTGGGTAACAGGTAACCAGAACTGGGTAACGGTAGTGGCTCTTGGCTCTCTGTGGTGGCGCATTGGCGTCTAATTGGTTACATGGGAAAAATTGCATTCATCACGGCTAAAATGTAATGATGGAGCTGCCCGATGATATTGAACTAGTATGTACATGTATATCGCGTATATAATTGAACTAGTTACCCCAATATATACTTCGTACATAGTCCAGTTGCCAATCGATCAATTGCCCTGACCCAAATTACAATTATATTTCTGGTCTCTGACGATAATTGAATTATGGCGAATTATGAATGAAATGTTTTACAAGCGCAAAGCGGAGATTCGCTCAATTATTTTCGCTGCATAATTTAATTGAGACGCATTGAATACTCATTGTTGTTGATAGTTTTGAGGATATGTACCAGGTAATATTGAATTATAAGCAACCAATGTACAAGATTATTAATTTGTTGCTAAGCAAAGCATTTCTATTTGCCGATCTGAAAGCCAAAGGAAAACCGAAACCGATTAACTGGCGATGCAAATCGTGGACTTTGCCTGAATGACTGTCACAAAATCGTCGGCGAGGCTGTTAATTACGTGCGACCGATGGAAAAGGTTAATGTTAACATTCGTTTAACAATCCGCAGCCCCATCGTCGGGCATTTGTCAAACATGGTTTTTCTGGCTCCATTCCCCCACATTTTTTTGGAGCCCGGCTTGTGGCTTGGCATTTGCGCCTGCGCCTGCGCTATCGCATGATTGATGATGATGCCACAAGGAGCGCAGGCCTGGCGACAAAACTGAAACAAGCAACACAAGCTGAGATACCCGTTGAAAGCAAAAGTTCACAGGCCCCCCAGCTGATGGGGAAAATGGGCCCAGGCCGAAGTAGGAAAACACAAGCACAAAATTAAATGAAAAACGACCTATGGCGGTGGGTGACAAGGGTGAAGGGAAAGGGGGGCCAGTGTGTGAACTGTAGCAAAGTGTCAACGGCTAAAGATAATAAATAAACAGCTCAGGTCGAAAAATTAGTAACTCGGTCGGTGGAATTTTTAATTGGCTAGATTTATGGGACAAAAAAAAAATAGTTACACACTTACAGCACCGTGAAAGTGAGAGAAAGAAAAAATACATTTGCATGCATTCGTCACTATGTATTTTCGGAATTCATTAATTTTAGATTTTTTGAGTTTTTAGAACTATGCAATTTTGTTGATAAACAATTTTATTCAACGCTACCATTGCCACCGCAGCTGTATCCCCAAAAATGTATGTCTTCGCATGTAATGCACTTAACTCTTTGTTGACAGATATTTTCGAATTGTTTTTATTGCTGGCCACCATTAACCCATCGACCAACTGACTTTTAGCCAAAAAAAAAAACCATTACATACATACATATGTATATGCATACACGTGGTGTATGGAAACAAGGCAAAAGCACAGCGGAAAATTTGTGGTACGTGGTTGCCCAGTTGGTGGCTCGCCGCCCCCCAAAAAAAAAAACTGCCCTTTTACTCCAACTCCCCTTTTTTCCGCCCCTCGAAATGCAAAATCACGTAGTGAGCGAGTGTGTGTGCGAAAGAAACTGTCATAAAACTGAGATAAAAATCTCATGGAAATGCGACAGTGACTTCGGCTGATTTGAGAGCTGAAACTTGAGACAGAGATTGAGATTGAGCCGAGAAAAGGAGCAGGGAAATCTAGGAAAAAGATACCAAAATATTAGCAGAAGAACTTAAGAAATAATAGTGCCTTTTTGCTTAAATTCCAAATATTTGTATTTACTTTCTAGCATAACTTAAAATAGAAAGAACATGCAACGTCTATTTCACGCATTTTTAAGCAGATATTTTTGCCCAACTAATCATTTCTTCCAGTGCAGATTTAAGAAGATTTACGTCTGTGTGTGTGTGTCTTTGGGCCGGGCAATAAAAAATAGGTGAAATTAATTTAGAAACAGCAGCTTTAAAAAGTGCCGCCGACAAGTGTACTCTTATGTTTTTTTGTTTAAGTTTTCCTGCAAATTTTTTATGCGCGAAACATGGAAAAATTCGGCGGCAAAGTGGGTTTTTTTTATCAAGTGTATTTCATTAGAGTTCAAGCACCCTGCCACCAGCCATTTTGATTAAATCACAACTCTACGTTGTCGCCCATCTGATTATTCAAATCGCAGTGCAAAGTGCGACTGAATTATTGGTGATTTTTCGCCTCACATACTGCAAATACTGTGGAATGACTATTATGACTTAATTAGCGATTAAATATAATCGATCAAATATTAAATCAGTCAAATCCAGCTACACAACTATGTAATTTGCGGTCGCTTTTTTTCTGAGTGAGGTGGATTTAGATTAAGTGCCACTGTAGCGAGTGCTAATTACAATTATGTCATATTTATTGAATTATTTTCAGTAATTTATATTTGAATCAGTGCTTGCGTAACAAGTTGTTACTTCTGTCTGCACATCAAAATCTTATACACGTACATTTATGGGCATACTTATGAATTCATTGGGTCTCTCCAGACAGAGTTGCATTTCGACTCCCACACTCCGCGGATAATATCCGCATGGGAATTCTGTGCTATAAGCACACACTGTAGTTGGAGAATAGGCTTTGTCACCATTGTCCTCTGCGCCCGGATAAACTACACCCATGTGTTGGCTTGATTTACGATCCGGACCCACTGACTCAACAGGCTTCCTTCGGCGCCACACACACACACACACAGACACACACACACACACTATATGTAGATGGTCGATTCTAATGCAGACCCGGCTAAAATACAAACACAATTCTGACCCCTGGCCCCTGCGACCCCCCACAATTGAACAATTGAACGTGGGAATATTAAGCTTCCCCACATTTACCATCTACCATCTACCGTCTTCCATCTACCATCTACCATCTTCCATCTCCATCATCATCAGCGTCATCTTTTGTGCGGCACTTCTTCCATCGTAAATTACAATTTGTTGGCCAATTTTTGTCGATCTGAGCCAAAGATTTATCGCCAAATGACATTAAATTCAAGTTTTCCTGAGAACTTTTTCGCTCTCCTCCAGCAGTTTAGTTTGCTTGCCGATTTGGATTTAATTTGAGCCTAATCGTTCATCTCGGGTCTTATTTATTTATTTCGGTTTCTGTTGCACACGAAAAGCTTTCAATAGGAAACAGTTCAACAATTGTCAGGCAATTACAACATTAAAAATCGATCAGAAGCCAACAAAGAACGAAGAATCAACTGGAAAGAGCTTAGATAATATTTCCTCTTTATAATGCCTAGTTTATTTACTTAAGACCCGCAGCATTTGCTCAAACGTTGGGGGTGTGCACATACATAGCTCCATATATCTCTCTCTATATACATATATATATATACATATATATATATATAAATGGCAAGTTAATGAGCTCAAGTGATGGAAATGTGGGCGTGGCAGGGGGAAAACAAAGCGAGGGGCGCAAAGACAATAATAAAATCAAATGAAACTAAATTAGTTGTGAAAATAATGCTGGGGACGACTCCGTCGATCTTTCCTTCTCCGCCCACTTTTTTTCTCCGCCCGCATAGATGGGAAAAATTATGGAATTCAACTGGACATGCACTGGCAAAAATGACTGGATCGTTCTCTTTCAAATGATCTAATTTAAGAATATTAAAATAGTGTTATCAAGTGTGTTAAGGAAAAACTCATACACGATGCACAACTTGAATCCAAATATTCGTAGTAAATAGCTACTATTCACTAGTTTTTCCAGTGTAGATCTAAAGGAGAAGGCCATAGACCTAGACCTGGTAGCATTTGCCATCAATTAAACTGACAGCAGCATGAGGCCATTACACGCTCATCAAAACACTTAACACACACACACACACGCACACCCTGAGTGGGTGGGGGTGGTTGTGGGTGGTGGTGGTGGTGGTGCTGGCGTGGTGGAGAAAGTAGGGGGTTGGCTCGGTGGTTCAGTGGCTTAGTGGTTCGCTGGCACTGCATTTGCCGCTGCAAGTTAAGCAGCGTTGACCTTTCAGCTAAGCAAACAGCCCGATGACCAGCTGCACGCAAACAAAATTTAATGAACTAGTTCACCTCCGGCAGCTAAATAAAAGATTAATCACGGCAAAAAGTGAGCTAAGAAAACTGGACTCCAATTAAAGGTCAGCAAGGAGCTAAATTATTTGAAGGAAAGTCCAAAGGAAGCCTATTAAATAAACATACCAGCTGAGGATACTCCAAGATTCATATTCCACACAAGACTAGACTAGACAAGTATTTTACAAATTGAATGTACATTTCCACTATTTAAGTAGTTTAACCAACTAATTAGTAAGCGCCATCTTTCATTTTTCCACCTCTTGCATTCCCTTGCAGCCTTAAACGCAGCAGCATTCACTTAATTGAAAGTAATCAAATTTTGAAACGATGATTGGCCGCAGGCGTTTTTGCCATTTTTGCCATTTTTTTTCTTCTATATTTTGCCATTTTGTTGTATTTTGCCATTTTGCTATATTTTCATCCTTTATTCCCAGCGATTTGCAATTGAAAATGGCGAGTGCGAGTGTAAATAGGAAAACTTTGACCGTTTTGCCACTTGAACTGCACTTGTTGGGGCAGTCGCGCGTGCCAGATAAGCCTACAGAAACTAGCCCCCTTTATCATCCGATTTATATATACATATAATATATATTTATGTATATATGTACTTCAATGGGTGTGTGCGAGTGTGCGAGTGTGCCTTTGTGTCATAGCACAAAGTTCCCAAAGCGGATTAATAACGCTAAAAGAAAAGTTTGCCACTGGATGCGACAATGGAAGGCAAGAAACCGGAAAGGAAGTATGATTTTATATATACTTATATATATACTTATCGCAGCTCGAGCTGAAATGCATTTGGCCTAGCACCACTTTTAATTGATTAATTTTCGCTTGCCTATAAGTCCCTTAATTTGTTAAGCGACATAAAGACACCACATGCATGTATTTTCCCACCTTTTCAGTTGAGACTTTTCGAAACTCAATTTGGCCAAGCGGCAGACCAATGAAAAGCGTATTAAAGGCACAGCATTCGGGGGAAATGTTGATTTCAATTAACTTAATGCCGCACACAGAAATTAAGTCAAAGAAATTTCCAAAAACAACAACGACAACTATAATTTTTTTCCAGTTTTCTTTTCTTTTTTCCTGTGTGTGTTGGCTGTTAATGCATTTCCACACGCAAATGAAATCGAAACCCAAAAATCGGGTTAAAACAAACAAACCAAACCAAACCAAACCAAACCAAACCAAAAAATAAAACATAAAAGATGCAATCTGGGGGACGAGACGACCCTACACATGTTTCCACATTCTGTCGAATGTGCCGGGGAAAATTGAAAATTGAAAATTGTCAAAATGCGAAGACAACGAAAAGTAGATGCAGCAACGGCGACAAAATGAAAAAAAAATTAGAGAAATACGACGACGATGGCGTGAAAAACAAATTAATCAATGTTAAAGGGATCGAAAGGGGTCGAAAGGGGCGTGGAAAGGGGCGGAAAAGTGGGCGGGGTTAAGGATGAAATCGGAAAGGGGCAGACGTCTCAATACCATTTGTTGCGCTTCACTTTCAGTAAACGAGAAAATATTAACTTGTACTTGTACATAAATGAGGCGAAGGAAAAAAATAAAAAACAACTTTCGTTTTTCTGCGCATAGTTGAAATCATTAAAAAATAATCATCTTTCTGCTGGGTTTTCGTTTGATGTACTTTATGCGTTTTCCACACACCACTTGTGCACTGACTTTTGCAGCCCACTGTGACCAAGTTTCGGTGCGTGTTAGAAAACCAAATCACTTTCCCCGGTTTCTCGGTTGTAGATCATTGGGCTTGGATTGCCTTTGTATTATTACTTTGTGTCACCTGTGCTTCAATTACTTCTTGGATTCGGTGACACACAACGGATGACGCAACTTTCTATCGCCCAATCTAACCCAATTCTGTCCGTTGCCTTTTTTTTCGCTCAGTGCACTGCACTGCCCGACTTTGTTCTGTTTTGTTTTGATTTCGGTGTTCTATTTCGGTTTGTCGCTCAATTTCCTACTTTTCAGGTGCCGAAATACCTCGCTTTTCTGTGATTTATGTACCTGGTATTTGTGGATTGAATAGGTATATAGGATTTGCGAACCTTACCAGGCTAACTTCCGTCTACATCTTTAAGCTTTACATACTTACACCCGGGAAATATACAGGCATTCTTATTTTTAAAAAATTAAATCAATGTACCATGTTTCCAACACACTACAAGTGTTTTTTTACATATCTTCATATAGATATGCTTATATTTTTTAATCTCCATCCCAATCTATAAGACTCCCAAGCGATTTGTACACTTCTATGATAATTACAATACTTGTCCAATTCAATCACTGAGTATCCTGCAGTCTGTTCTACTTGTCAACGTTTTCTTTTAAATAACTCAATTTGTTGCCGTGCCCTGTCAACGTCAGTCGAAGACTTTTGCCCCACTCTTGAGTTCCTTTTACCTAACTGCGCTACGTAAACACCCAAGATATACAAGATATATATGTAGATATATACAAACACTCCCCGGTTTCTTCCTGTTTATGTATGTATGTTTGTAGCTGCGCATTCGGTTCGACAACAAATGCCAAACATATGTGGCAAACGTGCGACATATTGGGCATTCCTCGTAACATGTATCTGCATCTGTATCTGTATCTGTATCTGTATCTGTATCCGTATCCGTATCCGAGTCTGCAACTGAATCCGAATCTGTAGCTGGGTCCGAATCCAAATCAGTTGTCCCGCTGCGAGGCTATGGATGGATGTACGGATAGATGGGCGTTACAAAAACCAAAAAAAAAAAAAACACACACACACACACACACACATAAAAACAGGAGAAGGAGGGCACAATTCAGTGGGTTAAGGAGTCGCCGAAACAGCGGGCGTTTAACTGCACGTTTCCTGCCATTTAATTTGATTAAAGCCTGGCGAACGAAGTTCAGCCACGAGGCAAATAAAAATATGGCGTCCAAGAAGAGTCCACGGCGGAGGGCAGGAATGGAAACCACCGATCGAAGGCCTCAATCTTGAGCTCTTTCGCAAAAGAAAACCTTAACCTTCAAAGACGCGCGACAACCGAACGAATCCAATTGCGATTCTTAGACTCACATTTTTCGATTCGGGTTTCGTTTTGTAGCCTAAAGACAGAAAAGGCCGAGACGAAAAGCTGCGCTATAAGGTACAGTGAGCACAAACTATGCTCTACTAAGATATTTGGCTGTTGCTTTAGCCTAGTTCAGTGACCAGCACCTTGCAAAGTTCAATTAATGAAATGTTTAATTAGTGCAAACTAATTAGCTCCTTCGTTATCCTGGCTCATTTGATTATCTCAAACAAATCTTTGCAGTTCCCGCACTCAAAGGGTTTCATTGGGTTAAGTCAACCAAAAGCGAAGGGCAGTGATTAATCAGATATTTTAGCTAATGAAAATCGCTTACTGCAATCAAAAGACCACGGTACGTGTCCCTGTATAGGGTATTTCCAAGGGGTATCGGGAATGCGGATCAATTGCAGGTCTTTGGATGCGTTGCATATAGTTTTGTTGGCTTAGCCAGAGGCCAAAATTGAAAGCGGCACGAAGTGCACTTGATACGTTATGGCCATCGAGTTGCGGCTGAATTTCTGCCCATTGCTTTTATTTGGTGAGTTTTTGCTGTACATTAATATACCCTTGAAGTGGGTATAACTTTATTGCGCACGTTTAAAAAAAAAGATCCATCATAGCTATTCTACTTTTCAATCAAACGCTGATGAAATAACATCACAGTTATAGTACAATTAGTGCCCAATAGGTAATCTTAATTTATCTTATTGGAAAGGTAGAGACATGAAACTCGGTGCACTTATGTATTATAAGGTGTAATAGTATTGTGCGAAATATAACCAATAAAGGGTGTTAAAACCATCGATTTCTTACATTCCCGTCCAGTTTTTTTTTTTTTTTTGGGTTTATCCCTGAGGCTATCTGATTTTTCGCTCACCGTTTTTAAGGAGAAAAGGGTTTCTTATCCGCATGGAGGGGGGTGGGGGGGGAGGGCAATTGCAGCACCACATACACACACACACACAAACACACTCGCACGATGATTTTGATTTCTTTATCGCTTTCGTTCGGGTTTTTTATTTCCACCTTCTCCAGGTTCTTTCTTTCTGGCAAGAATAGTTCCAGGAAAGAAATTAAAATGCAACTGCGTGTTGAATTTTTAAATATGCAACTTGGATTTCGGGCGTACTTTCGAGGGCCAAGAAAAATTACAACAATAAATAAGGGTAAGGGTCTCGTGGGGAGGGGGAGGTAGATGGCGGGGGCAAAAGGGTTAAGTGCAGGAAGCTCTCGGCCCCTCTCTTTCGATCGCTGGATCGTAAATTAGGCGGCGAGGGGAGGGGGCGCAAAAGGACTGCCGCACTTATCAATAAGAAAACTAAGAAAATAAGAGAGAGGAGGCAATGCAATAAGCCAAGTTTAATTGCACACAAATGCACAGAGTGCTGCGAACACTGGCTTACACACAAATTAGTCACAGTTCGATTTTTAATCTCAGATCAGATCGTAATCGTAATCGTAATCGCAATCGTAATCGTAATTCCCATCTCCCCATGCACTTTTACCTCCATCTCGTTGCCCACCTCTTCTCTATTTGGGATTTGTTTTTACCTTTTTGAGCCGACGTTGATGAGTTGTTCTTGTTTCTGTTCTGCTATGTTCTGTACTGATCGGTTCGGTTCAGTTCTCTTTTATTTTCTTTTATTCTCCTTTCTTTTGTATTGTATTTGATTCGCTCCTTGTTTCTATTCTAGAGGCGATCGCTTCTTTTTTTTTCGAGTCCACTGCACTTTTGTTTTGCTGCTTTCTTGTTGTATTTATTGACAGCTGTGTTGTTGCGACGAAAACCGCATAAAAACATTAATAATTTGCAGCACGTTTCGGGCTGGTTCTTTGGTTCGCACTTGTTGCTTGCCACAAAAAATAATATGAATTCTTGAGCACTCGCGCAGAGCTAAAAAATGATTTCGTTCTTCGGCGATTTGAATCAGCAGATTTTCGAATTCGATTCCAGTATTCTCAGCGATTTGGCACGATTGCAGTTGCACTTGAACGCAACCGTTTTTCAAAAATATTCAAACGCAGACGCGCGCGATACAGCGAACGAACCGCTCACGACGAAAGTTCGAAAGCAACAGAAAACGCAAAACAGACACCAACAGTTCTCACGCCGCACGGCTCTCTTTCACGCTCTCTCGCCAGAGATGCGCGCTCGCAGCGGCAACAAGTAGCTAGGATTCTGGGGAGGCAGCTTGAAAGTAGCTAAAGCTAGGGGTCCAGCAAGAAATTAATAATAATAATAATAATAATTGTGGTTAATATGGTTTTATATATGACGGTGAGCTTCTAGATTTATAACCCACCAATTTCTTATTTGATAATGTTTGTAGGACGACAAACTAATTACTACCTATTCATACGATTCAGTTAAAGATGAATTTTCGAAAGCAAAATATTGACTTCCAATTGAAATAGGGATACCGTTTTAATATTAGGCTGTGCGAATAAAAACATTATGAAGAGATCAGTTCTGTTTATTTAACAGTATATGGCCACAAAATCGCCAATTGGACAACACTGCGCTTTTCACTCTCGTGCGCTCTCTCGCTCACCGCATACAGTGCGCGCCAGCAAATGGTTACTCCCTGCTATAGCTACAGATATTAAGCGATAGAATGTTTTTAGCTCCCTAAAACCGATACGTTGTTTACCAATGCTGCATTCGTTGAACATTAATAAGAGATCAGCGGATGGTCACAAAGTTTTTCCGATACTTTCCGGGATATTTTTTACTTGTGTCCGCTACATTGGACGCCACTGTAGGGGCCGGATTTTATGAATGAACTTCTTCTTGGCTGCGATGGTGATGGCTGGAAGGGGTGGGCGGTAATAACATAATAGTTAGTTTCGCCGAAACGCCAGAAGACCGCCAATTTATATCGCATTGTGTGAATTTATATAGATACATATGTGCATATGTAGATGTTCTGAATTTTCTCGCGAAGTTTACCACATATTCTGCAAATTTGGTATTTATTATACATATACATACATACATGTAGGTATGTACATATGTACATACATATGTAGGTTGCCTATTCGGCTTCTCATTAGCAAGTGGGATGTGTACTTTTCTCGTTATTGTGGTAGCACTTTACAGAATATATTCACTAATTAGATTTAAATCATAAGTTTTATCATTTATCATGTCATTTGATTATGTTTCCATACACATCATTATAACACATTTTGTTTCTTTTACAAATAACAGCTAAGTAGAAGAACATTTGTAAGTTTTGTTTCACACATTTAAAAGGTGCTAGCCTTGGGTAACTTCCTGTCCATTTCGTTGGAAGACTTGGTCCAAAAGGATCTGCCAGGATATTGCCAAGTTCCCCCTCTTATTCATTCCGCCTCTACGAGTGCAGCCGCTGCACTCTGTGTGTGATGAAGGGAGAGGGAAGCTGGCCGATATGCACATCTCTTTTCCTCTCCCTCGCACCACCGCTATTTTGCATGACGCACCCGCATGTGCAAAGAGGAGCCCACAAAACAGTCGCGTCTGCGCAAAAAAAACGAAAACTTCACCAGCAGACAGCGATGGATATATGTATGTATGTAGAAACGAGACGCAACGAGGCGGGAAGTGCGGCAGAGGGACAGGGAGAGGAGATGGCGTTAGCCGATTGAGAACAATAGCACCGGAAATTGCTGCATCTGTTGTTGTTTTGTCGCCGTTGCTTCTTCGGTCTCTTCTTCATCATTCACTCTTATTGCTCTTCTTCTTTAGCATCGGCTTGCCACACCCCCGCCTTCTATTTTGGCTTTGTTTTCTTTGCTAAACTGTCGCTGCACTTGAACTGTCGCTCCATCCCTTTCCCGCCCATTGTCCCTGCTTGTGTTCCTATTCTCCACAGAAATGCTCAATTGCGGCCAGTACACAGGAAAATAAACAAACCAAGAAGCACCTACAGAAAAATATGTTCGTGTTCTACTCCCTATGGAGTAGAAGCCAAAAAAAATAATAGCCACAAGGCGTTGACAGACGAGGCAAATGGAACACTCAAGTGCAAAATGCAACAGTTGCGTACAGTCGCGTCGCGAATTATTGCCTCACACTGCACACACAGATGCAACCACCCACACAAGCGCGTGTACACAGCGGAAAACAGTAAGCGAAAATCACATGTTCCATTGATTTCGAAGTTTACATAACAGCGGTTTTTTTTTTTTTTGAAACTGCTGTTACGTTTTCCATCGTCGAACAACGCACCTGACATGTTTCAGAATATTTTCTTTTGGTGTATTGAAATGAGGAAGGCCCAACAGTTTGACTTCCGTTAATGTTCTGCGCATGTTTGGCAAAATTTTGCGGTAGTTACGTTCCTACGCATAGTAACCGCCGTGCGTGTGTTTGCTGTTCGCCGATTCTGGGCGCCTGTTACTAGGATTTGGAAACATGTTCCCTTTGACATGTTTGATGAGTGTCAGTCATACCACGTGCTCGACTGGCTGGTACTGAATTTGATATTCTAAGTTATGAAAATGCAAGTATGGTTGCTTTCGTTACCTTACTAATAATGAACAACTTTAAGCAATTAACATGTTTTTTATGTTTGTAGGGAAAACAAATATTTCTATCCTTAAATAGTAGATATTGAAAAGGTAAACAAGTATTAGCCAATAAGCATTATGCCCAATTCGATAATGCAGTGCAATGGGCTAAGGTAATTAGTATTCAGAAGCCTCCCCTTGTTGACTAGTTGTAGCAACTAGAGTCCCAACTATAGTTCCCTTTAAACGGGGCACGTACGTACATACATACATATGTATGTATGTAGTTCTTTGTCTTCGGATGCAAACAGTCGGGACCACGGGGCGTATGTTTGTTGTGTGCGCAGTGATAACATGATTAGAGCTTTCAGGCCGGCAATGAATGCACCTGCATTGTCGCGGCCCCCGAGATCCAGGTAAATATGTATTTAGCAAGTACGGCTGCTTCTACCGATTCACCTGACGTATAGAGACAGAAATCATGGAGATAGCTCTCACACACACACACACACACAGTTGTACATCTCCGCACGTTCGTTCATTCATGTAATTTCGCTTTTAGTTTTTCCTTTTTCCTATAGTTTGATCTTCACTTCTCGTCCGCCCCTCGGCTGGCTGTTAAAATTAAAGATAATTATGATTACCAACAGACAGAAGCAGCAGCAGCAGCAGCAGCAGCAGCAGAGGCAGTCGCACTTGAAGTTGCCAAGCAGAAATCGTTCATGCAGGCAGACGCACACAGATACGGATACGAGTATCTTTGAGATACAGATACGCATCGGACAGCAGAGGGCCAAAATAAAATAAAAAACGTACTTAGTTCTAAGGCCGTAAATTTCGACTAACAGATACCTAAGCCAGACTGTATTATGCAATGTTGTTTATCCTAGTATGGGTTTAACTTTATGGAACATAAACATTAAATCGTTATAAAATGTTAGGTTTATTATAACTCTATAGAGATAGAAGTCCACGTTGAAGAGTACATTTTAAAAGCTGCAAAAGATACTTGTGTTTGAATACCATGCGTATGTAATATACCCACACCACACGCAACGCAATGGGTATGAAAACGACGGCCGACTGAGAGACAGCTTCAGTTCACAAATGATTATGATAAAAAACACAGCCACAAGAACGACAACTCTGGAACAGGTAAAGAACATCCATCGTTGTGTTTTATATGTTTTGTTGTGCCCTTTGTTGTTGCGTGGTCTTCCTTTTCTTTTTTGTTTTTCAGTACTATACGCATATAAATAAATTGAAAACAAGAGGGCATGTGGAGTTATGGAGCTGCAATATACCCTATAAATAGTTTAATAATATTGTATAGATACTCGCATTCTAAAAATGCATTAAATTTGTAGTTAACTGCATGGCAATATAAAATGAATTTTGATGGGAAATATAAACATATATTCTCGACATTCATTTTACAGGGTACCAGACGGATGAAAGAAAGACAGGGGGAGCAGCGGCTTGAAGGGCATCGAGGGGTAAAGAGGCTTAGACAGGCTCACATGCTGATGAACCGGCCCTGATAGTGAGCCCCCAACGAACAAGGGGCGTGGCACAGTAGGGGCGCTCGTACAAAAGTGCACAGGAAAATATTATGTACTACAATATGAAATAATACACCGAGTCGATCTGACTGCTTGCCCTAAAATAGTGAAACATTGTGAACATATAAACAATTCCAGTGCACCCAAATACTTACATATACGATAACGCCACAGGCGCAATGAAATTTTCGGCTGGTGGAAGAAATTGAGACAAATCAAACAGGTTTCTCGCCGGTCCTGCACCCTGCACCCCCCCACCCCTGCTCCGTCCTGCGAACCAGCTCTTCAAACGGCGCACCGCCAAAAAGGTAGAAGGTATAGTATAGTGTATACGATACATCAGGTAGGAGACGCAATGTTGCCAGCGACGACGAAGTAAAATGATTTCGTAATTAGAAAATTAACAAGTCATTTCCCAATTGCGCAGGGGATGGAATAAAAACAAAAAAAAACCCCGTGTGAAAATGAGTGTAAAGGAAAACGACCCCCGGGAATGTCGGTTATTACAGCGCGGAGTGTACCCCTTCTTCCGGCTAACCGCAGATAAATCAAGGCAAAAACAAAGCTCAGCTGACAGGACGGAAGATAACACTAGAAATGCGTCATAATCCGGCATTCGGGAAGGCGAAGAAAGCGAGGGGCGCCGCTCGAGTTTGTGAGCAGGACCTCCAGGATCTCCAGCACCTCATGATTTACCGCGATTATAATCGACGGTGTAAACTCTAGAAACAACTCTATGGGAAAAGTCCTGGGGAAAAAAAGAAATAAATTGCAATAAAAATAGTGCGAAAAGGAACTGCATTTAAGGCGCCTGGACATTAACTTTTTGGGGAAAATAATTAGTTATCTTAGGCCAATAGTTATTGCTATGTAAACAGATGCGAGCTTAACTTCTTAACTATCACTACAAATTGAAATGCATGCAATCAAAGGCAACATAATTTCGAATTGAGCTGAGTTTCAAGGACATTTTTGATTCAATTGTGATTTCCCATCACGTATTTCCTCAATTTTTATATCGATTTGTGTGCCTATTTCAATCGAATCCCTCTGCTGACCCTTTTATGTACAATTTCCTATAATTTAGCCACGAGTCGCGCCGAAAAAAAGAGCAACATCAAAGCGGATTCCTTTCGGCCGTGATTAATGATCCGCGCCGCATCAGCTGTCAATTGGCCATCAAATGGCCCACCGAGAGCCAGAAAAAAAAGAAGAAAAAAAAAAAAGAACCGCCGGCCCACTTGTCAACCCATTTCAGAGTTCCCACTCCTGAAATCCGCTGATGCATCCAACATAAATATGCATGATGAAATCTTGGCAAAAAGAGTAAAATAAGAAATCTGTTCTGCGTTGTCTTTTGTTATTTGTCTTTTGCCCGAGGTCTGCATTAATGCCATATGTATTCCCCACTCTATCGCTTATTTCATTTTCATTTTCATTTTCATTCTTTCCGCCCCAAGACTTGGACAAAGGTCCAGGAACAGACGAGGATCCCCATATATCAGAAATGACCACACACATGGACATGGCCAGGGTTCTGTAAGCGGTAGTTTCGCCCTCGGTCAAAGGTTTATGCGGGCTGGGAATGATCGATCCATTCTCCCAAAGACCCCGGCCCAAAACTTTCAACGCGGCCATCAAGTGGGCCATAAAAAATGCTTCTAGACACACGCATAAAATTTTCAATTAATTGGTCTGGCGATGTTGGGGAAAATGTCGGCAGATATGTCACCTTACTTCTCGAATCGAACGCTAATTAAAAACCCATGAAAACTGAGATCCACAATGGTGTGGGCCTTAGATGTGCGCTTATTAACGTGGTCAGGTCCTAAATGGTTTTCTCCCATTTCGAAGAGGGTAACTTCCGACGATTGGGGCATACTAAGTGGGGGGAATTTCCAAGTTTTCGATTGATTAAGCGACTGACCTTGTTTTCAACTATTAGTTTCTGATTTTTAACTAAAAACGTTTCTCTATGTTTAAGGTCTACAATCTTGAAAATGTCTGAATACATGGCTTATAAAGTCTGCAAACTTGAAATAGGTCTGAATAAATGGTTCGAAAAGTACCAGGTACAGCAGCGTCGGTAGAACTCTAACAGTTAACTTTTTTTTGTTGGACAGAAGAGAACGGCAGGCGCCCTTTCATAATTATGGGCAAATGAAATGATTGAAGTGCCGGGCCTGCATTTGCATAATGAAGTCGTTGGGGTCACCACTTCACTTCAGATCACTCTGGATCACTTTGGAACACTCTGGAACACTTTGGTACACTCTGGTACCATTTGGAACACTTTGGTACACTTTGGAACTCTTTGGCTCACTTCACGACGCCACACAGAGCGCTGTTCTTATCGCCGCCCCACTCTACGAAATGGTGTTCCTCCTCCTCCACGAACCCAAACAGATCTGACCTTATTATTGATCATTGTTATTACTATTACTCTTCGAATGCTAAGTTGTCCCAGAATGTTTGATTTGGTTTTATGCATTTTTAACGGGGTTTTCCCAGAAATCGTCTCTGTTTTTACAATTCATATGCGGCCCCAATGAAAGTGTTATAAATATGTATGGATATTGGAAATGGAAAAGGGGTAAGGGCAGAAGCTTTCCAAGTCGTGAGCGAAAGTGAAAATAATCGTTAATTGATAAAGGCGCTAAGACGTGGTCTACGGAATTGTGAAACTGCGGTTTCTAATAACAGTATCATTAATAACAGTTTCAAGTTTATCAAAGAAAAAAGGAAGTTGATGGCACAATTAAAACAAATATGACCTATCAAGAAAATGTAATAAGCAATATGCAGTAACTGGTTTATGATTTGTAGTTATCAAATTGGCAGTAACTTGCTGACTATTATAGTTCTTCGAGTTTAAAACTTGTAGATTTTTCAAGGCCTTCATTTTTAGTATGCAGCTATCCTTAGGCCAATCGAACGAGAATTAAAATGATCTGCTGATCGCATCAACAGGAAATCGAATGCAATTAAATTGGAATCGATGGAAAAGTCTCGCATCCACTCGACCAAAATGAGTTTTCATTGCACGAGCTGAAATCGGTGCACAGTGAAAAATCAGCAAAATAATTGATATATTTTTTTAGCATTTTATTGACTAAAAATATGTTTTTATTTGATTTGGGTTTTTTTTAGATTGAAACCTTACATCTAATGTACTAATACATTGGTATTGATTCCTTTACGAGGTAATCACAATTTCGTTCAGTGTACTCAATTCTTGAGTACAAAGCGGAATGGAACGCGTTACCCATTGATAAGTTTTTGAAACGGAATTGCTTTTCTTGCCTTGCCTTCGCTTAATGAAAATTTGTTTTCGGGCTGGCTTGTTTGTTTTGCCGGCACCAAAACACACACCACAAATTGCCAGAACCGCGAAGATCAGAACGGAACCGAACCAAAAAAAAAAACCAAAAAAAAAACCAAAAAAAAAGAAATGAAAATTCAAAAAAATTACAGAGACAGCCGCTGAGTGTGGGGAAAATGCAATCCGAATTCCATTGGACATGGAGATGCAGCAACGGGTGCGCAGATCTAATTCAATTAAGATCCATAGATCCACACATCCACCGATCCATAGATGCACAGATCCATAGATGCACCGATCCATAGATGCACAGATCCATAGGCAATCCTCTGCGTTAAGTGGCGCCCTCTTTCCGGACATCAAATGTGGCCGCATTTTAATTTCGTTTGATTATCATTAATGAAACGTTGATGGTGGTCCGAGTGGCGCAGAGCAGATATGGGTTGGCCTATAACGCGATTGCAACTATCAGTAACTCTGGGTTTCCAACTATGGGTTAGAAATCAGCTTAATACCCTGCAATAATAAACATCACGTTTGCCCTCATCTGCTTCACTTTTGGTATAATTAGCTTTCAGAACAACATGGCCACATAGCCAGATAGCCAAATGGAGAGCCGAAAACCAACTAGCTTCAACAAATGCATAATATTCCAAGTGTCTCCCACCTGCAACTGTGGCCATTTATTAGATGCTCCACCACCGCTGGCAGAACCCATTCATCTCCCAGCTTGATTCCCTGTCTTCTGGCCCGGCTTGTAGGTGTTAATGCCGCCGAGACCCTGACGAGGGCACAAAGTACCTTCATTAGCGACCAGGCCACTCCAGACCAGGCCAGACCAGACCTGACCAGACCAGAGTAGACCACACCAGACCTCCCACCACCTCCTCGTCGATTTGCCGGCATTGTCCTCGGCACGACTCTCTTTTCACACCTTTCCCGTGAATAGTCCACATAGAGAATCAGAGAATCGGAGAATCGGGGAATCGGAGAATCGGGGAATCGCGGAGCTAGGCAGAGACTGCAGCAGACAATGACAACAAATGAAATCCATACATAATCATAATGCATAATACATAATACATAATAATGAGCACAATGCGGCCAGAAGTTCCCCAAAAAACTCTACCATTCATATTCTAATGGGCCACTTAAGATGCACAAGTGAAGGAGAGAAATATATATATATACATATATACACATATATATATTCATATGCGGTGGAAAACGATCTGCAGACAATGGAGATGAAGTAACCCAAATATTTTCCACATTAAGCCTAAGTAGCTTTGCTCATTAAGATAACAAATAAAAATCGATGGGGAAGTATCGGCGTTTAATTGCTGCTCTCTGGATTATGTAATGTCTGGCCAATGGATGCGCCCCAGAAAAGTCCCCGGGGAATCCCCATTCCCATTCCCACTAGCCTATTCCCAATCCCAATCCCAATCCCAGAAGGCAAGGTGTGCGTGCGAGTGCTCCACTTCTTAAATGGGTCAGGCTGCCAGAAAATCTCATCCAGCGAGCATCTGATCAATATCAGAAATCCCATTAAAAGCGCTTGCGAAATCATTATCCAGCTCCAGCGAGCGGGAAAACCAGAAAATTAGAAAACCGGGAATGGAATGAAGTGGAGTGGAGTTTGGTTGGAGGTGCAAGTTATAGATATAGGGCATGGGGATCTCAAAAAAACAGGCGCCGCCGTCTGGCCGCCTCAAAATGTTGCAATATTTTTGGTAATCGCCGGCACATGAAATACCAAATGGCTGGGTTAATGGGAGTAAATGAAAACAAAATACGCATTTTCCGCATTTAGTTGGAATTTGAAGGAATAGAAGCAGAACCCTTGAATAATACATATAATATATGCATATTTTGGAGCCGAGTGTAATGCAAATAACTGCAAATTCCAACTAATTTGCATTCAGTGTGTGCACTAAGGTGCAGTTTCCATGAAAAGTACAGCACAGTTTCCCTTAGAATAGCTTGCCACCCCCATTTTCCAACTACAAAGCCTAAGCTACCCATTGCATTTCTGCAATGTTGCAGTTTTGGAATCGCTTTGCCCGTCTGCGCCAACCTGTTGAGGCCTGACAATTGAAATGGCAAGTGGCTCAAGCTAACGAGCGGTGGAAAAGCCAAAGGAAATGGCAAATTTTCCAGGCACGTGGACGCAGCTATAGAAAAACGCACGGATGCCAGAGGACAAGACAGCGCTCGGCGCTCACGTGTAAGTCTGCCACTAAGCCGGAAAATCTCTGGACGTCTGGAGGAAAACCCCACTGGCCCAGCTGGCTCCTTCTCAGTTTCTTAGACTCGCAGTTTCGCAGTTTCCCAGCTTATCAGTTTCGCAGTTTCCCAGCTTATCAGTTTCGCAGTTTATCAGTTTATCAGTTTATCAGTTTCCCAGTTGCTCATGAAGTCAATTCAATTAAAAGCTCGTGTTTCATTTTGATGCTACTTCCCAGCGGTCGGTATCTGCCGAAAAGTGGGCGTGGCAGTGGGCAGTGGGCAGTGGGCGGTTAGTGGGTGGAACACTGGGACAATGCAAAAATCCGAAACAAATATTGCGGCTGCTGTGGCAATGTCAATGAAATAATAAGCGCACAATAAACAACGACAAATTGCTCTTTTACGCAATAAATGAAAAACAACTACGCTACAAACAACAACCAAGAGAAAGCAACAAAATTAATAATTAAAGAAAACATTTGAAACGTTTTTAAAAACATATATGAATGCAAGGTTACTGTGGGGCAATGCAACTTAAAAAAAAATGTCATTAATGAGGATACTTGTTAAGTACGTTACATTAATGTGTTGTATACTCGTAAATATGGCAGATATTAATTTTTTTTTTTTAATGCATGATATGCTAAATGGTTTTTTGCAGTGCAACGCCCTGTGCCGGCCACACGGACACAAAGAGCACACACACGTTGACGGGACACGTTTCATGCTGATATCAGCCTGCAAATGACGCAGGACTCAGTTCCTGCCACTGATAACAGCATTTGATTCAGACAATTGGAAAGCTTGTTTGCTGCAAGCGTGGGATGAATAACGGGACAGATTGCGAGTATTAACAGATGACACATAGGAGTCAATGGGGTAACTCATCGTGGTGCACTAAACGCTGAAGAATCCTGCTTGGCTATCAGCAATTACTTCATGGGATTTTCCGGCACCAGGCACACTAGTGCAATTAAAATCATTTCAATTGCCAAATCGGCTATCTGCATATATCATTTATATCATTTTATAGCACTAAAGTGTGCCGCATGAGGGCACTATAAATTATTGCGAAGCGCCAAACGTAAGCAAATTAAGGAGAATGTATGTATGTATATATAGCATTCCTAAATCAGTAAATGGCCTTTGCATTTTAGAACTGCTTTCCAGTTGTATTTATTTATAAGCTTTTGTTCATGCCCACAATGAATTATTCCATAAATCAAAATACTAGGCTAGCAAATTTAGTGTACATGCCAGCGAAATTTTAAGGGGAGCCTAAGAATGCAGCATATTCGCAAGTGCTGACAGCTCCTGGGCGAGGGATTAACAATCCAGAGCAGCATTGCGAATAAAAATAATAATTATGGCAAAACGGGCGACATCAACAACAGTCTCGATCCCATGCCCACTTCACCACATATTTGCAGATGCAGTTGGGAAAATATTAGGGGAATGCTGCA
Source organism: Drosophila orena (assembly GCA_005876975.1). Taxonomy (NCBI): domain Eukaryota; kingdom Metazoa; phylum Arthropoda; class Insecta; order Diptera; family Drosophilidae; genus Drosophila; species Drosophila orena. The sequence goes on from VCKV01000288.1 coordinate 9,678,106, forward strand.
ATACTTTTTACATGCTATCAATTTGTTTCATTTTCCTCTCACTAATTAAATTCATATTGTAGCACGCGTCCAAATTTCAAATGATTACCCCTCAGATTGCAAGGTCACATCTGCACCTTGTGTACCCATTAAGTGTGACCAACGCTGCAAGCAAAGCAAGCTCATTTTCTCGTTGTGTACGAATGCCTCAACATCTATGTATGTACATATGTATATACACATGCATAATAATGCACGCACCAACTGGGACCGAGTTGGAAACAGCATTTGGCATTTGGCAGTGAAGACGGTGGATAGAGATTGCCGATCTGAGGATGGAGGTTGCAAGTATATGGGGATGGATGGCAGTGACCGACCCGCAGACGGTCCGCAGATTTCTTCTTTTCGCGTCTCTGGCGCGCTTTGATTTTGCCTGCTCCTCGTTTTCTGCTAAAGTTCAATGTGCCTCCTGACAGGCCCCTGCGCGCCCTTTTGCAATGCCTGTTCAGTTCCGCATAGTTATGCCTCGGTCGGCTGGCTGCTCATTGCTTGGATTGCAGCTGGGGTATATCAGTTCAAGGCGACGGAAGCGAGAATTGGTTTATCGAGAAGGTTTAGCAATATTACTTAGACAGCTACAGCTTATATTATGTTTGCACCTTAGAAAAGCGTTTTTTATTAACGTTTCCTTTCGCAACCTGCAAGGTCACACTCTAACAGAGCAGCGAATAAGTGTGACCAGCCGAACAAACGAAGCAATATTCCGTCTACGGAGTGTGGCACAGTCGACTCCCTTTCCCGACCCCCATTTTCGCCGCCTTGTTTGCTCGGCGGTGTCACAGCAGGTTGGCTGGCGGCTCCGGCTTATCAGCTCACTGTGGCTGTGGTCTGGATGATTTCTGATTTCTGTTCTCCGAAGGGGGGCGGAGGGGGTGGCCAAGGGGCGGTAGGTGCCACATGCAATTGTTGGCCGACACGCCTTGCGGTAATTATGTAAATTACCTATCAACAAGCCAAACAACAAACAGCAACAAAGCCAATTGCCGCAGTGACGACAACTTATCAAGCCAACTTCGGTTGCTTTTCGTGGCCCGCGGTATTGAAAACATAGATAAATCTCACTCTCCTCTTGGCGAAATGATCAAAACTAGTAAGAGGGGGCGGGGGGCGGGGGGTAGAAAAAAAAAACAACACAACACAAAACAAAATTATGAGTATGCATCGTTCATGTCCGAGAGTATCTGGCATTCAAATCGCCAAATTGGCAACACAACAAAAACTGGCCAAAACAAAAACATTTTCTTTGCCCAAGGCGAAAATAAAAGGTAAAAGAGAAGGTCGAGGAAAATCCAAAAAACAGCAATGCACAAAACTTATAAAGCCAGACAAAGATGCGAGCAGATCATGTGAAAAAAAAATGTACATAGTAGATACATATATTTATAGGTACCCAATATAATCCAAACAAATTCCAGGGGTCTGGAAGATCTTGAAAGTCTTCTGCGATAAACAAAATATTCTAATGGTGAAAATTTCGCTGAAAATGTTCGATTAATTAGAGATCAAACGCGTTGGGGCAATACAGCATTTGAAATGTCTTTGAAGCACGCAAGCCGAGCTCATCCACCGATCCATTGACCAACTTATACCCGCCTCTCCAGATCCCTCTTCGCCCTCATTTTCCCCTTTCATCGATACTTTCCCATTGAGACTGCCCCTTTCATCTGGGTCTTTATCATCTCCTAACGAGGCGTGAAATTGCCCATGTTAACTAATTGGTCCTGACGGTCAACGGACAGTGTGAAGTGCATTGATCGGCCACAGTGATCTCGAAAAGTATGCATCCCAGTCAAATTGCTTGGCAATTGCCTTGGACGTCTCTAAAAGATATTACACAGCTAGAGCTAGTGAAATATTTATAAATCAAGATAAGCTTACTTACAGCTAAAACGCAGATCATTAGAAAATATCTAGCAAACCCTATCTTATGTTATATGTGTTTCATCCTTCGCTAGACATATCTTTCATTTCATTCCATTTTCAGGTCCGCGTTAATTGCTCGAAGCCAACGTAAGCCGATTGTGATATATGGATATATGGATGGGGGAAATCTCACTCAAATGTCGACAGCTGCTCGTAATACATTCAACGATTCGGAAAATCTGCTTCACATTGAGCAATGACAACTCTGCCATAGTTTTTCCCACTTCCAATATTTACTTTGAGCGCGGGCTGTTGTTGTTTTAACGGAACTTGGCCTAGGCTAAGATTGTTGATTGTTGGCCCGTCTAGGGTTACATTTACACCCATTTGAGGGTTAAGGTGCGGGCGATTGAAAAGCCGAAGGGGCGGGGACTTAACACCTGGGTGGCCAACATGAAAGCAACGTGTGTGGCTGACGCACAGGTAAAAGGAGACAATTAATTTCATCTTTCGATTGAAAATCAACTCGCAGCATCAATAAAAAAAAAAAAACAAAACCTTAAGCAGGAAAATGCTTGAAACTTGAGTATGATCAGCTCTGTCGGTTCGATTGTGTTGGGAAAATACTGTAAGAAAATGAAGACCAACTTTTAATATAAGCAATGTGTGATATAACAGCCATATAATACAAAAAAATACTTTAAGTGTACAATCTTGGTAGCTGAATTGCATATTTCTCAGTATAGTTAACCTTTGCAAAAATCAAAGTTTTCTTTTCTAGCAGATGGGCGATGCGTGATGCTCAAAAATCGTACAGCTAATTCCCAGCTAAAGAAGAAAATCCCTAGTATCTGGCACATTGTTGCGTATTCACACTTTATGGGTGCCCAAGCAATAACAATAACAATTTCCTGGTAAACACAAGTCCCGGTTCGGAAATCGTTAAACGTATTATTATTTATGGGCGGCCATCGGTGGGATATCGATGTTTACAGTAGTGATATCAATATTTGGCGCAAATTTCGGGGGTGCGGTGTGCGGAAATAGATCTGTACAGTTGAATATCTACATCGGGCAGCCAAACCGCAAGATATATGGCCTGGCAGCTATACCCCTTTTGACTTTTCCAACCCCCGAACTGCTCGGTTACCCCTCGGAAAAGGTCGCGATGCAAATGCAACCCTCGTGCGGGTCCTGCAATGCAAAAATGTCGTGTAATCCGGTGCGCGTGCTCTCAATTATTGTGAAGCGATTTTGTGATGTGAGTATGGGTAGGGGTTTTCTTTTTTTTTTTTGCAGAATTCAAATTCAGCAGCGGAAAGGGGAAATATTCATCAGGTCCTCAAAGCGTTTGCATTCTCGGAACGAGGTGGCCCAAAGGATGTAGTTGCATACACTTTCTCTTCGTTTCGCTAAGAGATCTTTTCTGCTAAGATCCAAAAGTTAATACAAATTGGGCAGAAATCATTCATGAAAATTATTCAAAAATTAATCAAAAATGAATCAATAATGAATCAAAACCACACAGATGCTTAGAAGTATGCAGGAATGTATGTTACAATGTATGTATGTATGCTAAAAATGTATGTACATATACGTGTACACCTTTAAAACGCATTTATATTTAACTTTAAGCCCTTTGTCCAATTTTTAATAAAAAATGGGCAGAAATCATTTATGAAAATGAATCAAAAATGAATCAATAATGAATCAAAACCACACAGATGCTTAGAAGTATGCAGGAATGTATGTTACAATGTATGTATGTATGTTAAAAATGTATGTACATTTATATTTAACTTTAGGCCCTTTGCGATTGCCATGGTAGGGTATCTAGCTGTCGGTGCTCTAGCATCCTAAACTTTGTGCTCGAGTTATTGTTTTAGCTTCGCCATTGAGATACTTACACACACACACACACACACACTGCCACACACTGCCACACACTCACACACTCGTCTTGAGCAATGAAACACTCATATTCGCATGGATGTAAGCGAGTTGGCGCATATATCATTTGCGCTGCCTGCACTTTGAGCTGTTTGAGCAGTCGGGAAATTCTATGGGCACTTTTCAATGGAAACGCAAAAGTGAAATTTCCTGCTCTTAATTACGTTCTATTTTTGGCCACCAAGCGGCGGTGCGGTGCGGAGCGTAGCAAACAAAACAATTCAGACAGGACAAAGGCGAAATTCTCGTCTTGCAAATCGCATTTCATGCCATCTGATTACGCCTTTCGAAACGTATTTTACTTTTGCCCCGGCATTCTTTGGCCAGATTTTCGACAGTTAAGCCCTCAAACATGTGAGCTGGCTTTTAGGTTGCCGCTCGGAAAATAATTTCCCATTTCGGCCAACTCTGATGTGTGCCGCAATTTCGTACGGCTGAATATTTGCCACTTACTTTGCTAAGCCACAAGCCGCATTTCGGTCGAAAATGAAGTAAGAAAATTGTGCTTGTTTTTTGGCAATATTCGTACGTCAAGAGGTACCAAGCTGCAGCAAACGCATTCAGGATGAATTTCAACTTGGGGCCAAAGGTACTTCCAAATTCTGGGTAATCCCAACCATTGGCACTTCATTTGCGCATGATTATGTCGAAGTCGTATTTTTAGAATTTAATCCCTTTTCCTTACTCCCTATAGCGCTTGACTTACTGTTTTCACTAAGACAAAGAAACCAGAGAAGTTTGGAGATTATTTATCGAAATAAATTAATTATCGAAATCAACACTGCAGTTCCCCCAAAAAAAATCTGCACAGTAGCAGCTGTCTGGCTCTGTATTTAAATCTGTATCTGCATCTGTATCTGTATCTGAATCTGAATCACTGGCACAAGTGGGCACAACTTTCAGGAACAGCGAACCCCGAGAAGAAATAAAAAACGAGATCCCTGACACCGATCCACCTCCTCTCAATTCAGAAAAGATCGTGTTACAGGCGTGCTTTTGACGCGTTTCAAAAACAAGATGGCAAAAAAAAAACAACTGAACTTTGAAGAGGGAAGCGAGACTTGAGTGATTGAAAGGGGTTCGGATTAAAGATTGAAGAACACGTTCAAGTTCAAAGGCATTCAGCTGCACATGAGCGAGTAATGCAGAGCAAGGCAGCTGGAATCCATCATCGATTGCTGGCCATATCGATTAAGAGCGGCCAACGAAAACAAATACGGCCAAGCGAATTAAGCGAAATACAATTTATGAGTTTATGAGTTTTGAGAACCCTATTTGGTAAACAATATGGCAAATGGTTGAAGAACTCTAGCAGGTTAAAGGACATTAAACTTGCGGAATTTACCCCTCAACTTGTATTTGAAATAAGATTGCCTACATGTATGCAAGAATGCGCAATGAAGCACGAAGTGTGATTAGGAAAAATCAACAGAATTGTCAGATGAAAATGGTTCTATAAACACGTATATGCTCCTCTTTCAGGTCTTTGGTTAGTTTAAGGACTATATGCCTCATTTCAAGTTATAAGAATGTTCTATATATGCTCCTCTTTCAGGTCTTTGCTTAGTTTAAGTACTATATGCCTCATTTCAAGTTATAAGAATGTTTTTGCACTAAATGCGATAATAATAATATTGCACTCTGTGGCAAATTAATATTACTTTCCGTTTACCGCTAAAATTTAAAGCAATCTTAAATGTATATTTCCTGTGTATGTATGTATGTATATTCTGCGTAAGTGTGTACAATTTCCATTCAGGTTTTAAGGCTTTAAGTTTTCCTTGACATTGGCCTGTTTCAGTAATTTGTTGGCTTCATTGTGCTTGAGCTATTCTTCAGTTTTCTTTTTGTGCAGATCCTTCCACTTTGTTTTCCCATTCGTTTGTTTGCACTCCTTTGTTGCGGAGCTTTCAACATTTTGCTATTTTCCTTTTTTCCACCATGACGCACATACAAAACAAATACACGAAGCACATGTAGAAAAGGTTAGACCTCAAATTAAAGATTCTATTGAGTACCCTTTCCAAATGTGCTACACATAATTCTCTCAACATTAAATTTAACCGGTTGTTATGGTTATCATTATTTTGTCTTTGCAGAACTTCAGCATAATATATTTAAGTTTTTTGGGGCCACCTGCCCCACTTTACAATGCATTTTGCGTACTTTTTGCGCTGTTCGCAAACCTCTGGTTAAAGTTAACTTCGATGGTTAACTTTGCGAAGGGTATTGCAGTGGCATAATAAGGCAACCAAAGTGGAACCGACTGCAAAACTGCTGTCGGGGGAGCTGCTGTTTCTGTTGTTAATTCATGGAAATTTATGTTTAATGGCAACTGAACAACTGAACAACTGAAACTGCGAACTGCAAACTGCAAGCGCAGGCAAATTGCGAATGTCGGCGGCTGCGCTTTTTGGTTTCTCATTAAAGTCGAATTCGCCTGGGCGACAAAAATAGCAACTCGCTACAAAAGTGCCGCACTGACCAACTGAACAATTGAACAACTGAGCAACTGAAGAACTGAGTAACTAAGTAACTGAACAACTGAGTAACTAGAAAATGAACAACTGAGCAACTGAGCAACGGAACAACTGAATAACTGAGCAGCTGAAGAACTGAGTAACTGAACAACCAAGCAACTGAGTATATGAGCAACTTAACAACTGAACAACTGAGCAACTGAGCAACTGAACAACTGAACAACTGAACAACTGAACAACTGAAGAACTGAACAACTGAGCAACTGAACAACTGAAGAACTGAGTAACTGAGCAACAGAACAACTGAGCAACAGAACAAATTAACAACTGAACAACTGAACAACTGAGCAACAGAACAACTTAACAACTGAACAACTGAACAACTGAGCAACTGAACAACTGAAGAACTGAGTAACTGAGCAACAGAACAACTGAACAACTGAACAACTGAGCAACTGGGAAACTCAGTAACTGAGCAACTGAGCAACAGAACAACTTAACAACTGAACAACTGAGCAACTGAACAACTGAGCAACTTGGTAACTAAGAAACTGAGTAACTGAGCAACTGAAAGACTGAACAACTTAGTAACTGAGTAACTGAACAACTAAGCTACTGAGTAACTGAAAAACTGACCAACTGAACAACCCAGCAGCTGAACAAATGAACAACTGAACAACTAAACTGTGTTAAATAAGCAGCAGCGGCCAGGTTGTTGCAGTTGCCATATACTCGTAGTTGTCGTCTGAGAATGCGGGCGGAAGAGCCAGGGCGTCGAGGAAGTGTGGCGGGAGGGGGAGGGGGAGTGCAGTGCGTGGGCAGCGACACCGAAACCGAGACCGAAACCGAAAGTGCAACTTGCAACGTGCAACGTGCAACTTGCCACCACAAGAAAAATCGACTTCGATGCACATACCCACTCGACTACAGATTTGCTTCTCTAAGATGGCACTTTTCATCTGGGGCTTACAACGTTACCACACGTTCCTGTTTCTCGATTACAAACATTTCAAATAGAGTCGTTAAAATCTTGGAAGTATTTATAAGGAAAGGCAATAATTGTATAAGTTAATTAATAATTTTATTATATATAATATTTTAAGTGTCCTTGGCTTGCGGCAAACAGAAATTGCAAAGCAAATACCCAGTTCACTGTGCTGCAATCGGTTTTGCATCACACACTAACAAAATATACATAAATCGAATTTGTTTGTTGGACAGCTTGTGCAGATTATGGAGGCCCCACTGTATGTAGTTTTTTGGCTCACTGCCGTGGCCTGGGCGGGCCAGCAGCACAAATTGCAAAGAGCTTTATGACACCTGGCATGCAATTACATGGACATTCCATTCTCGTCCCCCTCTCCCCCCTCCCCTCCCCCCACACACAACGAGCCGCAATCAATTATGCAACATACATATGCACACATAGACACCAAACACATAATATGCATGCAACACACAATCCCGATAAATGGGCTATACATGTGCGTATGTGTGTATGTGTGTGCGAGTATCTATGCGCGAGTATCTATGTGGTTTCCGCAATATTTTGTGGGCCGATTTCATCCGGTTGAAAATTCAGCAGAGTCACGGCTAAATGTTCTCGACAAGGATAGCTAAGTGGAATTGCGATTAGTTCGGGGCGTTTACCGATTAATCAGCTTGGATGTATTTATTGTAATTGCATGCCAAGCTATTGATCTCGCTAAATGCTAAGCACCTTAGCAACTTACTATCTTGAATGCTCAGGTGCTAGTGTTGCTAGTTGCTAGTTGCTAGTTGCTAGTTGCTAGTAGCTAGTTGCTAGTAGCTAGTTGCTAGTAGCTAGTTGCTAGTTGCTAGTAGCTAGTTGCTAGTTGCTAGTTGCTAGTTGCTAGTAGCTAGTTGCTAGTAGCTAGTAGCTAGTAGCTAGTAGCTAGTTGCCAGTAGCTAGTAGCTAGTTGCCAGTAGCTAGTTACTAGTAGCTAGTAGCTAGTTGCTAGTACTAGTGTTGCCTTAAGTATGTATGTATATATCGTATGGAATACTTATGGTTTAAGCCTTTAAAGGATCTTTTGTTTGCTGCGATTTGGCTTTCTTTCGGCTGGCAATCCATCTCGAAGCCCTGACTAAAGTTATTATATTAATCTTTTGCTCTTGAGCGACTGCATTCGCTGTGCTGCAACAATGTAAGGCTAAGTTGCAACACTTCTAATAAGCAGGAAATAGTCGCCTGTCTGCGGCTTGCTGCTTATTTTCCAGCACATGCTGCTGATCTGGATGCACTTGGAAAATGCATCTAGAACTGAAACCCACAAATTGTCCTCTTCATTTAATATAAATTCCAGCTTTTTAAAGATCTTTCAAGGTAGGGAGTTTATTCCCCAATTAGCCAGGTTTTCATTTTGGTTTGCCCGCAATAAATTTCTATCAACAGTTCTGCATCTGGCTCTTTATGAAATTGTCGATTATAATTTGTGGCTGTGTGATATTGCTGCGGGATCTCGTCTGGAGCCTGTCTGTCATCGTTGGCCGCTGCTGACCAGCCATCCAGCCATCCAGCCATCCAGTCATCCAGCCAGATATCCGTCCATCTGTCCGGCGCTCGTCTGCTTCCGGCTCAAATGCTCCAGGCCACGCCCAGGCCCACGGCTCGGACATAAATCATGTTGTTGACCAACAACGGCAGCCGCGGCCCACTGTCATCAGCATTCAGCATTCAGCATTTGGCCACGTTAAGATGGAAAAGCAGCAGCTTGGCGCAGAAAACAGCAACAACAGATGCGTGCCAAAAACGTTTTGTGCCACAAAATGTTGGCCATACGCTTTTTGGTTAGACACATTCGTCGCGCACTGCCACATGATATTTTTTTTCTATTTTATTGCACATTTTTTCACAGTTTATTTTCAACTATTTCAAGTCAATCCAGTTGCCGACAGTCGAACATAAAAACTTAATTAAGCATCAGAGTGGGCCAAACAAAAAAGTCAATAGGAAAAAAAGTAATCGCCAAATGGCAGAATGAGAGGCACGGCAGCGGGGATCATCGATCGGCACTTGCTTGGCCCAGTTAGCCGCTCGGATTCTAAATCCAATTTCGATTCTGAGGCGAAAGTAATGCGGCTGGGTCAACGGTGCGTATGCGCAATGCGGCTCAACTGACTGGCCGTCGGCCAACTTGTGGAAATGGTGGAAATGGTGGAAATGGCGGAAATGTTGGCAAGACGGGGGGGGTTAAGCGGGCTGTGGTTGAGCTACTTCGGCTGAGGGGGAGTACTTGCAGCGAGTATCTGACGCATACTTGCCGCATTAATCTCAGGCAAGTGATCTGCAGCATGCAACCGCCGACGACAGACGACAGACGACTTTGCCGCAACTTAATTTAATTTTGCTTTTCCTTTTTTTTTTGTGTTTTTTTCCTGCTTGTTTTTCGTTTTGGCTATTTTTTGCGATTTGCATCACGTAAAGTGGAACAACTAAATGAGGCGACGCTAGGGAGAAGGGGCTAAGACAATTGGCCAACTATTTGGCGGCTTTAATTGGCTTGCACAATGCCACCGAAAAAGTCACACGACACCAAAAAAATGATGCTTTCAATTGATACAACAAAATTATAAAACCAAAAAAAAATAAAACAACTCAAATAATACAAATAATACAAACATACAGTAGGTATTTCGAAACTATAGTGTTTAATGATTTTAAACCTAGAAACGATGCTGCAGAAATCTAGAATTTGAAGAAGTAATTAAGCAGGTTTTCACATTTCTTTTTTGGTAACCAAAATATGTTTTTAAAATGAATTTGGTAAGCAATTCGAATCTATTGGAATCCCAGCTATGTTAGGAAGCTTTCAATTGATACAACAAAATTATAAAACTCAATTTACACGGATGCAACAAATAAAACAACTCAAATAATACAAAAATAAAGTACGTGTTTCGAAACTATAATGTTTAATGATTTTAAAATCATTTAAAATTAAAAATCTATAATTTGAAGAAGTAATTAAGCAGGTTTTCACATTTCTTTTTTGGTAACCAAAATATGTTTCTAAAATGAATTTGGTAAGCAATTCGAATCTATTAGAATCCTAGCTATGTTAGCAAGATTTTGTCAAAGTTTGTAAAGGACGTAACCAGCAATAGTTAAGAAAAGCAAGTAATTAAAACGGAAATGAATGACATTATAATTTTGCAGGCTGTGCAACTGTGTGCAACCAGCAGTCGTAAATCTGGTGGCAGCCACAAGTTGCGGCCTGGCTTAATGGTGTCAACACCGAAAACCAATTGGCAAATGTAGATCTCGTGGCGCCCAGCCACGCCCCCCCCCCCCCTAGCCGCCCGCCCCTAGCCCCAGCGACAATTGTCCACGATGAGTGAGGAAGCGGAAAAAATGAGAGGTGGAGGGGGGAGGGGGGGTCTTGAAATTTATGGCTTTCAATTGGCATTGACAGCGATAATTGGCCGCGTGTGCCGAACTAAGCCAAGTCAACACGGAGCCAGAAAAGAGGGTTACCAAGATGCTGAAAAAAAAGCGCACACACTCGGCGGCCATGGGGGGGTTAAGGGGGGCCTAAGGGGGGTTAAGGGGGTCCAGAGTGCCGACATATTGACGGCACGCGGGCAGAAGAAGAAACAGCAGCAGCAGCAGCAGCAGCTAAATAATGTCCAATATATATTCGGCCATTAATCATCTTGGCCATGGCCTACAAAAGTAATGTATTTAAAGCAGCCGCAAAAAGCAGCGGCTACTTTCCTTGCAGCGCCAAAGAATCGCTGGCGAAATTTATGGCTGCAGATAATTAAATCTGGATCTTAATCTAAATGGGAGTGGCTAAGAAATTTTAATCACAGACTTGCCAAGTAATCAAGAGCAAACAAAGTTGATCAAGTACGAATGTACATGTGTGCAAGTTAAATATTATTTGCAATTATCTAAGCTCTGTAAACTATTAGAAAAATATTATATATTATATTATTATATATATCTATTATATATTATTTATTATATTATATTATAGTATACTATAAAAATTTAATGATAATAAAGCAAACTCATTAATGTTATACAAAATTTATGATAATAAAGCAAACTCATTAATTAATAATATTATTTGTATTTTGTACAAAAGCAGTGCTTTAAATTTGAATTGGAATGTAACTGATTTTACATGAAAAACCGCTAAGCGATTAACAATTTCAAGCAGAATGATAACTACAGATAACTAAAGTGTATCTACTAGGTGAAAGTATGAAAACACCATTTTTGTGCACAGAATTCGCATTTAAATGTAAAATATGTTTACTTGCTAGTTGAAGTAACTACTGTTTAACTAAACAGTGAATGTGCTACAAACCGATTGTGAAAAAGATACATTTATTTCCAGAAAACCGCACAACAAACGAAATTTTTCAGTAGAACCCACAAACGCATGCAATGTCTTCAATACACTTGGAGAAACAGAAGAATAATGCAGCTAAATAGCTAATTTGAAACAGTTTTTAAATACTAAGTGGGTTTTTCAATCACTTTTGCACATCTCACCATGTAAATTAAGCGATGGCACTTTTTCCCTGTTTTTTTTTTTAGCAATTTTTTGTTTGTTTTCCGTTTTTGATGGTTGATATTTTTGATATTTAATTTTTTCCCCTGCAGTGAGTACAACAGTACGTATGAGCATTGTCTGCGGTGTTTGTTATAATTTCAGATAAGTTGAGATCGCCGATTGTCGGTTACATTGTTTTCTTGTTGCGGTTGTTATTATGCAAATTTTGGCTAACAACGGCTTTCAAACTGCAAAAAAAAGGCGACCATAGTTTTTTTCTTTTGGGAGGAGGTGTCGGGGGTGTGGAGGGGGGGTTTGAGTTTTAATTAACGTTGCGCATACGCCGCGTGGTACACCCTGCAACTGCCATCCTAGGTGTGTTCGCTGCCGTTGGGCAAAAAGTATGCCAAGTAAATACTGTTTTCAAAACGAAATAATGAGCACACTTTTTTTCGGCGTTTTCTGCTTGTTACTTGGTAACTGCTTTTTTTTTTCTTTTTTTAGTTGCCTTTTTTGTGTGCCTAGATGCAGGCAAAGTCTAAACACTTTCACTTAAAATCCACCAAAGGCTACACGAATTTCGTGTCGTACATGACAAACTCTCAACTCGATTTGCGGGGAATGCAGGGGGGGGGGGGGCGTAGAGGGGGCGGGGCAGTGGGTGGAGGAGTGGGCGGGAGGACAACTTTGTAAGTGGCTTAAACGGCCTATGGCTCATCCTGTACCTTGGTACCGTGTAATTGGCTGCGTGTGCAAGCTAAGTTCATCATTTACTACTTGCTTTTACCAGTAAACATAAATTTTCAAAAATACGCGTATTTCTTTATTTACGCGCTGCTAATTAATTGCTGTTTAAAGGTTAATGCTATTAACTCTGCAAATCAATTTGGTGATCGTTTGGATCAGCTCTATTTAATATATAAATTAAATATTAAATATTTATTCGGTTTTACTTGCATTTAATGCGGCAGTTGCCTTTTCGGGCATAATGTTTTCCGAAAATATTCAGATTATATGGAAAAATAATGGGACAGCTAAGCCCAGTCATTAGAAGCAAGCCCCCATACCACTGATTGCCCAATTCCATGTGCCTCAAAGTACTTAACCCCACAAAATGCCGACCAACTTGACACCCCCAATACCACATAATGCCGCCCCACACACACCAGCCAGATATCCACTGCACAACAACAACAACGATGGCCAGAGAAATGGCTGTGCAAGTGGCTATATATATGTATATATGTATATATGTATATATATATATGTACATATCGGAGGAGAAAAGAGACTTGCTGGCGACATTGATTAACGAGTGCTTAGTTAAAGCGGCACTCAAACACGCGCTGCTAATGCCGCAGATGCCAGCAATAATAGTTGCAGATACACCAGCAGCAACAACGCAGCAGCAGCAACAACAACAATGCAGCAGCAGCAGCAGCAGCAACAACGCAGCAGCAGCAGCAGCAGCAACATCAACAAACAAAAAGCAAACAAAAGCCAACAACAATCGCGCACAATGAACGGGGAAATAAGCGACAACAAAAGTGCAATCATAATTCTCTCCGTTTTATTCGTCTTCAGATTTTTATGATGAATAATTGAATGGAATCTAGGAATAAGTTTGAAGTAGCGAGCACTATTTATTGCCTTTTTTTTTTTGCCATGCATCTGTGCAAATACTTTGAAATATGTTTATTAATTGCCAAGTGAACACCCTTCAACCCGCCGTTAATTTCTGTAGCTATATACACACTCATACATATATACATATATGTATATCTGTATATTATATATATATATTTATACATATTTGAGGGGTATATGCGACTGGGCAATGACCTGGAATGCCCTAGTACGTGAATATATACAGCTGTGATCGAAGTAATGGTAGCGGGCTTAAGTGGAAATATATTATATTATATTATATTATATTATATTATTATATTATATATTATATTATTAACATTTATTAATTTTAGTGCCAAAACAATCGCAATAGATTCATCTAGAAAACTAGATTTGAAATTGTCAATAAATAATACAATAATATATAGTAAAATAATATATAAAAAAAAAATATTTATATGTATAATAAATAATAACTAATAATAATACATTTGAGGCCATCACATTTATTTATGAATTTATTGTTGGTTGAACTTCTGCAAAAGTTGGCTTTAATGTTATCTTACTTTACGACTATTTTTTCTACTATACTATATATTCTTAAGGAAATTTATGCAACTGTTGTAACTCAGTGAATTTTCCTTTGAATATAGTAATCTCCCAATTAGAATGCCCCCAATTTTGAACTCTCTTATTGGGCAATCATGTATTTGCTACCATTGTTAATCTATTCATTTACTAAACATTCTAAGCAACATAATCCCAGCCGAACTTTGATCTTGTCACATTACATAATTAAATCAAATGAATCGGTTATTTAGTTTCGATTGCGATTGCTCCTCTATCAGCTTTGCCCCTTTTCACTTCGTTTTAATCTCATAAAAATAGAATTCGATGCGTTTATTTTTGGCAGTTGCTCTTTTTTTGTTCGGTGCTCGTTTTGTTCTTGTCAAGAACAACTACAAATCACACTATTAGTGAGTCACGCTGGCCAACAACAAATTACGCACCGAAATAGCCCAAACATTTGGAAGAATATAGGGGGTATACCATATACTATATGCGTAGTGTATGATTCATTTGGCCAACAGCTGGTATCAAATTGTAAAAATTGTTTCAAAATTGCGTTGGCCAAGGGGACACTTTTCTATGGCATAAACGAATTGGAAAATGCATTCTTTCAAGTGTTTACCATTTGCCAGTTGGGATTATTCAGTGAACTCAATCGCCTACCATTATATTACCTTATAAAATCCATTATTATATTTTATAACTTTTTCGTGATTAATTACTGAATTTAGTTGATTAACATATCACTTCTTTTTGATGCTTTTTAATTGTGCTATGCATTTTTCAAGTGCTAACCATTTGCCAGTTGGGATTATTCATTGAACTTAATCGACTACCATTATATAAAATGCATTATAAAATGCACGTATTTTAAAACATTTTCGTGATTAATTACTGAAATTAGTTGATTTACCATATCAGTTCTATTTGATTCTTTTTAATTCTGTTATGCATTTTGTTTTAACGGTGTTATATTTTCATTTTCTTTTAAGAGATCATCTAATTTTATTAAATTTATTTATTTTACTATTTTATTTTATTTAATTTTTTAAATTTATTAAGTTTTTTTATTAAAGGTCCTAAACACAACACAACGAACAACGAGAAACGAACTGGCTTACCCATTTACCTAATTGTGACTTAAAATTTTCAATTTATTTTGCGATTTATTTATGAGGAGTTTACCCACATTTTAGTAGCACAACTCCTGCGGCATGTTGATGGGGCAGCCCCAGATTGCTGTGGCGTCTAAGCAACTGCTGCTGCGCCTGCTGTTGCTGCTGCGGCGGACCATCCAAGGCGGACTTAAACAGTTGAAAGGCCATTTGCACTCGATTCCAGGCCTATTTGGTTACAATAACATCACCTCAATCCCGTCACCTATTTGCTATCATAGCCCGAGTCTAAGGCAAAGTTCTACTACTATGCACTGCTTTGCACACAAACATTTGGGCCACAAAGACGTGAAAATGTATAGTACTTGTATTTCGGGGCAAACGAGAACACAAAGCCCGCGTTTTTGGCACACACACACACGAAGAAAAAAAAAATAAAGGAAAGAGCATGCGGCATCCACGACAAGATCGATTCTACTGAAACCGCATCCATGAATCCATCGCCATGGCGAACGTGAATGGAACGGAACGTGGAGCCCGAAGCGCAGCGCAACCGAAGTGGGCAAAAAGCCGAAAAAAGCGCTCGAAAAAATACGACAAAAAATTCAAAAAAAAAAACAAAAAAAAAAAATAAAAAAAATAATCAAACAAAACGAGACTGTAAACGCTGTAGACTGAAGCCAACGAAGCAAACAAAAAAAAAAACAAAAAACAAAAAAGGAAAAGAGAGAGAGAAAGAAAAAGCGGACTCATGGATCGTATCGCTGGGGCCGAATTGAATGGGGGGGAGGGGGGGTTCGCTCGTCGTTCGATGATATGATGGTGCTGATGCTCGCTCTGCATGCAAAGTCGCTGATAAAAATATATAGAAATCGGTAGAAAAAAAAAATGGGCGGGGGGGGGCGTTGCTGCTTTCCGTCCGGGGGAGCGATAAGCAAAATGGGGAATGGAAAAGTTAGATTGAAAATGTGTGCGGCGAGCCATCTATTGGCGGCTTGGCAATGCTAGGTGGCGTCCTCTGGTGTGTTTTTCAACTTTCTGGTGCCGCCACCTATAGTGTTTTAGAGGAAACCGGACGGCCAATTATAATATTCACTTGGAGCGCTTTTTTTTAAGTACAGAGCACTATGTAGATAAAGGGAATTTTCAGCTTAAAGTTCTAAATTTCTCTGGGTTCATGTAAAACACATGCCGTCTTAACAACAGACAGCTTAACAAGTTAGTTAGACTAAAGTGTAACATAAATTTGTTTCTCATTTACAACGTTAAATTATAACAATTATAAGTGAGTATGATTTTGAGTACTTCATCTTTAGAACGCAGGGAAACGGTTTCTGTCTAAAGCGTGGCGCCATCTGTGGGCAGAACGATTAAGACGAGTACTAAAAGTTGGTTGTACTTTTTCGTTTCACTCAATTGCTCCACCTATTGGGAGCAAGTGTAAGCGGAATGGTAAGCGGAATGTGCAAAAGCGCCACCTTTGGAGTTCTTCTGAATTCAAATGACTGTATAACAGTTATCTTTATTGCACAAAGATGTTTGTTTATTCCATAAAGTTCTAAACATTATCTCGAATATTCCTTTCCTTGATTTTCTCTGCACTCTTATAGGCAAATGTGAAATGTGAAATAACGTCATGTTCGAATATCTTTTCTAAAAGCTTTTTGAATTGTAAATATAGGGAAATCAGGGAGCTTAGTTATACAAAGGGTAAATAACTTTGATTTTTAGTTCCACGCTTAGCATAAAAACGGTCTTCATAAATTGGTCTAATAAAAGGGAAATATAATAATATAATCTAATATAATCTAATAATATAATAATATAATCTAATAATATAATAATATAATCTAATAATATAATAATAAAATCTAATATAATCTAATATATTCTAATAATATAATAATATAATCTAATATAATCACTAAAAGGATAAAATGGACTCTCGAACTCACCCGATAAGCCGGTATCGTTGATGCTGGACGTTGAGGTGGAGAAACCGGGTAGCTTCCGCCATCCCTTGCGACTCCAGAAGCTCCTTGCCTTCGACTCCGTGGCGGTGGTCTGGACCGTCTGGATGCCGTTTCCAGCTGCAATCCGGTGATTGGGTCCCGGATCCTCGGCGGCTCGTATCCGGGCGCAGCTGAGTATGCGGCGACCACAGGAGGCTCGCGTAAGGAAGCTGCTGCCGCTGCTGCTGCCGCCACCACCAGTCATCCCAGCCTCATCGTATACAGTGGCCGCTCGCTGGAACGAACGACAGCTTTGAGTGCCCGCGGTGGGCGTTTGGCGGGCGCACTTGTTGTGCTGCGTTTTGCTCAGACGCAGGCTGCCAATGTAACTGGCACCGCTGCTGCCGCTGAAGCCGCTGTCCAAGTCGCCGCCTGCGGAGGTCAGCAGCTGGTCCACTCCACCGCCAGGACAGCCGGCAGGCCCTTTGGTCCTTTTCCCCGCCTCGCCGCCGCCGCTATCACAGATGTTGTCCGCCGAGGCGGAAGTCAGTCGGGCCAAAATCGTGGGCGGTTGCCCACTGGCTGCCGTTACACTCACACTGGGCTGCGGTGGTGTGACCTCAGCTCCGCCGGCTGCCGCCGGTCCTGCCCCCTGTGGCTGTTGGTCCATGGACTTGGGCGGACTCTCCGGCATCAGCATGGCCTCCACACTCAAATTGAGCTCCCCCAATATCTTGTGGTGTCTGTTCTGCACCCGACGCAGCTCCTCCTCCACCAGCGTCTGATTGAGCGAGCCAGCCGAATGGGAGCCCACTGTACTTCGCAGATGGTGACCGCTGCTGGTCTGCAATGCAGCCGCATTGATCTCCTCGTAGAAGTTCTCGCTCTGACCCATGCCCGATTTGGTGGCCAGCTTGTGGTAACGCGTTTGGTAGGACTGCAGGGTGGCCGGGCTCACCAGCTGTTTGTTCTTCTTTCCCTTGGAGAGCAGCGCTCGAATGGAGTTCGGTGGCGGTTCTGCCGTTGGCGAGGAGGATGCGGTGGCGTCCACCACCACGGGAACTCCTCCAGCAGCCCCTCCTCCTCCTCCACCGCCGCCGCCTGGGGTAACCGCACCCGGCACATTGGAGTGCCTCATGGCGGCACCGGGTTCGTAGTAGGCATACGAGTAGTCATGATGCAGGTGGACTAAAAAAGTTCATTTATTTAATTAATATAGATTTTTAAAATTAATATTTAATTTGGAATATTTATATATTATAACCATTCAGACTTTGGTTTATGTTTCTATATTTTCTTGACATATTTCTCTATACAGGATTTCTTAACAATGAAGCTACAGTATATACTTACCAGTGTGCTGGTGGTGCTGCTGATGATTGAGGTTCCTGCCGAGGGTCTTGCTGTGCCGCGCCGCCAGCTGCTTGAGATGATATGGGGATGTCTCCAAGGTCGCCGCTTCATTGCAAATCTCAATGGCATCCGGATCTGGATCGGGATACCGGGGCAATAGTTGTCTCCTGCCAGGCGTGTTCACCGGCGAACCACCACCACCACCACCACCGGCGGAGGTGGGTGGCGGATAGTCCGGCGGTGGTGGAAACTGCAGGCACTGCTTAGCCACGCCCCCGTGCACCGCCTCCAATTGCTGCTGTTGTTGCTGTTGTTGCTGCTGTTGCTGCTGTTGCTGTTGTTGCTGCTGTTGCTGCTGCTGTTGCTGCTGTTGCTGCTGCTGTTGCTGCTGCAGCTTTTGCTGCTGCTGCTTGAGTCGCTGCAGTTGCGTCTGCTGTTGCGTATAGTAGTTCTGATTCGAGTGGTGCTGCTGCTGCTGCTGCTGCGGCTGCTTCAGCTTTGTGTGGACCAGGACCTTGCTGGCCACGCCCCCGCCCCCGACCACGCCCCCCTGGCCCGTAGTGGGCGCGGCCGTCGAGCTGCTGCCATTGTTGCGTCTGCTGCCCAGGCCCAGGCTCTCCATGGCACATGGTGTGGCTGCTGCGCCAAGAGCTTCGATCTGCCAAGTGGGGAAAAGCGGGAGAACCATTAATTCAAACTTAATTAAAGGTGACAAATTAAGGAGCATAGTGTTAAATAGTGTTAAATAGTGTTAACTGGTGTTAAATAGTGTTAAGTAGAAATACAAATTGCAGCAGCTGTTCCGCTGACGATGAAAAACGGGGAAAACAAGTTCCTGGAACTTTGACCAGTAAACTGGCTTAGTGAATGCGGCATTAGTGGTATTTGGCATTCGCGCCACAAGACGCGAGTTCAGAGAGCCATTCCTTGCCACAATCCACATGTCGCCGTGATTAATTGCCGCTAATTCAGCAAAGTCTCTACTTTTGATGGCCAAAGGGTCGGCTGGCTCCTTTTTTTTGTGGACACGCTTCAAAGGCCCAGCCGAGCGGTAATTGAAAAGCCGGACTAAGCCAGAAATGACCCTGGCCAGTGGCCACAAATGAGTCAGGTGGAGTCGAGACCAAGATGATGGATCTCCAGCTGTCACAGGTGAGTATGCCACATATAAATGGGCTACGGACCCCAACGCGTAGGTTAAGTCAAAAGTCCGACGTGGCTTATGAAATCGAATTCGTCTTGCAGTTTGGATTTTGAAACGGAATATATTTGGGGGATCCTTTAAGGATTGCAAAAAAGCTAGTGACGATCGCACCTTCAGCATGCCTTAATGAAAGCACTTCTGTAACGAAAACTATTGCACTAATAATAGAACTATTAAATTATAATTTTGGTGGTGGGAACTCTCTCAGTTTTGCTGGCTTAATTCATTGTAAGCAAGTTCGATGAATGTGCAGTTTATTCAATAATTTCAGCTATTTTACTGCGAAAACAGGCAGCTTTTCCCCCCTGACAAATGATAATGTCAGTGGTTGGGCAAGATTATGATCAAGATAAAGGGCAAAACTGCAAGGAATGCCAAGGAGTTGGAGCAGGAGGAAGTGGAGGTCCGATAATGTGCAGGGGAACATAATAAAGTTGACGATGATAATGCCACCAAGTTATGAGTGGATATACCAGGCCAAGGATTCTTCGTGGTAGCAGACAGAAATTCAATTGGTAATTTGAGTAGAGGTCCATCCCGGTTCTGGATTCTTGTTTATCCACCTCTCTCGCTCATTCTCTATTGGACCACGCATGCCGTCTCTCTCCTTTTCCCTGTAACTTGAGACAAGTCTGAGAACTGAGAACTGAGAACTGAGAACTGGACACGATCTCGTTGGCACAGCAGGTCCCCAAATTAGCGTCTAAATTTAGCTACTCAACAAATTGAATTGAGCCCAGCGAGGGGCAACGCATGCTGCTGTCTCTTTCGTCCAGCATGCAGCGCTCTCTCTCTTTCCTTTGAATATATTTATTACTTTCTGCGTTCCAGAGCCTTCAGTCTTGCGTTTTAAAGCTCTGCGTGCACTTGAAGTGGCGCAAGGACAGGGCAGGGTATTAGGGGGATTAAGGACTTCCAACTTCACGGGGGAAAACATCAAAAAAAAAAAAAAAACAAGAAAAAAAAACCCTAACGCATACGCATGCCATTGTCAACAGTCAGATACAACAACACTAGGGGGCTAGGGTAGCAGGCGGTGAAAATGTGGGAGTTTGTCAGGGAGTAAACCACTCGAAAGGCAGGCCAAGGATTCCCATGGAACCTCTTGAGCTCCCCTGAAATCTGCACCCCTCCGCGATTCTCCCACATATACATACGTATTTATATATATACATATATTTATATATTATATAGGTATATATCCTATAGGGGAGCCTTAAACCTTCTGGCTACCAGTGTAAACTTTGTGTTTGCCGACGTTTCAACCCACTTACAAGGATTCATATATGCGTGGCTGTTTTTTTTTTTTTATACGCCTTATGCTCACTCGTTAGTTTGCTTGCTTTTGTTTTGGATTTCCTGTTTTCTCAACTGTTTCACAATTTTAACAAGTACCCATTGCCAAAAGGTTAATCGGGTATATAAAACCCAATGGAGAATATGTGAAGATAATGGGAACAATGCAATAAGAAGTGATACGATTGCCCTAAGCTAAAATGGGTATATACAACAAAATGGTAACTACGTACAATAATGCAGTATATGTATATATATGTTAAATATGCTTTCATTTTTACACGTATATACTTGTATGTATACATATTTTGTTGCCATGTTTGTTATTGTAAAAAGGGGTATCTGTTAGTCTGCTTATCGCGCGGGCTTCGCCTGCTTATTTCGCCCTTGTTTTTTCATCATTTTCCTTCGCCCATCGAACACATTTTCCGAGCACACACTTTTCCGAATCGACGAGTGGCAGCGATGCGAGCGAGGAAAAGCGAACAAAAGCCATCAAGCTGCGTCTTCCGCAGCTGCGTCAAGAAAGCCGCCACTTCCTATGCCAATATCGCCGCTACTCAAGTGACTTTCGCTGATTGATTGGGTGGTGACCCCGATGGGGCACTTAATTAGAAGCACACGCATACGCGTTAACCGAAAAAAGGAGTTGCTGCAGCTGTGGCAGTACTTTAATGCGGGTATCGAAGGCCAGCGAGAAGGCAACACTCGCAGAAAAAAGAGCTTACATTATTTGGAATAGAGAAAAATAAATGTTAAGCTGTTATTACCTACATTTCGACCTATTTAGTTTAAGAAAGAGAATTTATTTAAGCAGAGAACACAGCTATTTTTGTATATTTATAAAAAAATATTGTATGAATTCGTTTCTCTTGACTTTTGTGCAAATTGGAGTGGAGTGTCGACACTTTTATGTTTTTTTTTTGCCAGTGTAGCTCTCCCCTTGGCCGTCCATCGAGTGGCTGCGTGGCGCGTGTTTTCTGCCACAAGGGGCAGGGCAGCAACAACAGCGAACAGAACAGAAACGCATTGCAATAATTATATGCTGAGGCAGCAGCAACAACTGCAACTGCAGCAGCAACAGCAACAGCAACAGCAACAGCATCAACAACTGCAGCAGCAACCCCAGCGGGCTGGCCCCTGCAAAAAAGTGTTGCATGTTCTTCTATCATATTTGCAATTTATGTGTCGCCAATTCACTCAGACTTCCCCTGCCCCTCCTGCTGCCCACCAGAGTCATCCTCCCGATTCTGCAGCGGATTTCCCCCCGTCCATTTGTGGCATGTTGATGCCCGAGTGCGAACAAGTAATTAGAAAACATATTTCGAAATTGTTTCGCCATCCGTTTGTGCAACTCTGCGGCTCGCAGCTGTGCTGCATGCAAAAGGGTAAGAAATTCCGCTCCGACTTGCAATCCCAAAGTTCAGCGAGATTCCACGTAGTTAGATTCCCCTTTTCATTTCTCCGAAATGCATCTTTTGATCTTGCCTTGCAAGAAATTAGCATTTATTTGGCATGGGCTAAGGAATACATTCAAAATTCTGTGCAAATCAGAATCATTGACGAATCGTATTTGTAGGGCTAACAAATAACCGAAACGAATTATTATTTCTGGAATTAAGTGTGCGATGCATAGGGAGTTTCTTCTTAATAGTACGCCTATGTTTTCAGAATTTTACATTTTCATCGGCTGTCCCTACTTTAAGTCCCTCTTAAGTCCTCTACAAGTGTTATCCCTCGCAACAGCAAGCTCCATTCGAGCGCTAGCTCCGTATTGAATTGAAAATCCGATTTGAAGACCAATTAAAGGGGAAACCCACTTTTGGACAGGGTTGCCAGGCTCATAGAAAGCTGGCTTTGGGTGGTTTCCAGCACGGTTGTCACTCGCTTTCGTTGATTGTTCTACTGGGTGCATTGACTTGCAACGCATCCCCTTCGCTGTGATGTGCTCCCCTCCCCCCCCCCACCCCCTTTGAAGTACCCCTCGCAGTCGTGCAACCATTTTTACCCCGCATTGCGTGCTGCATTGTCAACAAGTGCGAGTGAAATAAAAAGCCGGCACAAAAAATGCGAACAGGCAAAGTGAAAGGAGCAAAAAATGTTAAAAGGGAGTACAGAACATAGAATATGGGAGTTTTTCTTTTATATTTTTTGTTGTTTTATAATTCTGGAGGAAAAGGAAAATGGGGGAGCGCTAGTTTCCCCTTAGTTGCATCTTTACATCCTTCAGCATGATTTCCCTGCATTTTTCCGCATTTTTTCACCGAGTGTGTGTGTGTGCAAGAAAGTAAAATGAATGCATCCAAAGGGAGTTGAGTTGAATTAATGTTAATTATGATGATCAGTGATGTGGCCATAGCTAGGTACTATAAACAAATCTATAACTATTACAAAAAAAAAACATAATATTCGAATTATGAATAGCGCTATAAGGAGATACAAATCCTATATTCATTTATTATATTTAATATTGTACATATTATATGCACCACTAATGATAATGATGATGTTTTGCTCGCCCAGATGTTTGGGGGAATAGCTAGAGATAATGACAGCAATGATGTGCGCTATCTCTTAGTTACCAACTTTGCCCCCCTCGGCGCCCATGTACAACCCCCCTTGGAGGTCCCCACTTCATTCATTCTTCATTGGCCGATAAGCTATGTATGTACATTGGCTGCATGTGCAACTTTTCCTGCTCCTCCTTTGAGTTTGAGTGTGGACTTTATTTTCTCTTTTTTTTTTAGGCCTGATCTGGCTTTCAACTTTATCTGTGGCATTAGCCTGCTTACCACGGCACCAAGCTTCATTTTTTTTTTTTGCGGATTCTGGGCATGCTAAAGTGTCGTTTTCATTGGAACATTTTGTCAATTGCTTCGCTTTCACTTTTGTGCCCACATTTTCCATTCAGTTGACTTCGATTTTTTTTTAGAGAGTTTGCAGTTTGATTAAAGCTGCTCCAGCGATTCAATGTAGAGGAGATTAATTAGGATTAACCACAAATCGGGATTGGAACTGCACTCAAATGTACACATGTGAATCAACTTTCATTACATTACATTACATTACATCATTACATTTCAAAATATTTTGTTTTGTTGTTATTACTGTATTATTAATGTGTTTCTTTGAAGAACCTATGTATGTGCAACCTAATCATTGCCCCATCTTTATAGGGATTCAGGGTCAAAGATCTGTATTTTCCCCCTGGTTTTCACAGTTGCGTTTTTATACACTTGACAACGAATTATGCAAAATGTGAGTTTCCCCAGGGGGACTTTTCCACTGTTTTTTTTTTTTATTTTATTTTTTTTTTGTATTCCTGGGAAGGATTTCGCACCGCGTTTCGTAATTTTGTAAAGAGCAAACTACACATGCTCCACATAATTACATGGCTGGGGATCGGAGTTTCAGGGCTGGGGCATTCGTCCATTGTTTCCACCGCGAAACAATGCCACATGCCACATGCCACATGCCGCCTGCCACGCATTGGTTTGGGCATGGGTCACCTTCGCTCCTCGTCATCTGAGTGCAAGTATGAATATGAATATGAATAGGTATATGAATATGAAACTGAATCCGAGTTTCTGCATCTGCATCTACATCTCCATCTCCATCTGCAACTGCCAACGTCGCCAGCTTCATCTCCTTTATTTTGTGCACTCAAGCGCCTTTTACTTTATGCATAATTTCTTGGGCCCATGTGGGCGGGGGGTTGGTGGGTGGTGGGTGGTGGGTGGTGGGGTGGTGGGGTTGTAGGTTTTTGAGAGGTTGGCGAAGGTCATTAGCCCTAAGATTTCTTGGCATTAGAGATCTTGGGATGTGCCACTGGTCAACGGATGTGAATTATGCATAGCTCTTTCCGGCTGAAACTTTCTTCGTCTTTGGGGGTTTCTTCTACTAGTAATTAAACTTGGCACATTACACGCAAAAAAAATGTTACACCCTTTGCCTCATACCATAAGCACTACATAAGCTCTTTTTTTTTTTTGTAAAGTCTCTTATTACTCGATTTTTTTCAGCATATTTCAGCATATTTAAATGTTTAGAAATCAACTTATCCTTCTAAGCTTCTTGTTTTTCTTTTTGTTTTAGAGTTATTATTAGCGAAACAGAACCAAATATTATTTCGTGCAGGTAGTATAACTTAAATCCCTTAGCACAATCACTTATTATCCCGTAACCATATGTTCCATGACACCCATTCCCAATCGCAGTGCCATTGCGTTCCGGTTGTATTGTGCTCCTCTATCTCCATGGATATTGCAACACCCGCGTTTGTGTGTTCCATTAAGAGTAGCTCTTGGGCATGAATGAATGCCATCGTGCTCGTCATCTTCGTCGTCAGTATACCACTTCCCACATTCCCCTTGATAAGGACAAGTGCCATACGCGGGGCTAGGATCACATGGGACATGTGGCCCGAACCCAAAGCCAAAAACCCTTTTGCGGAAAAGCCAACAACGCTGGGGTGAAAGTAAAAATTACACTTGCAGCGGGTGGCATTCCCCCCTACATATACGTGTATATAGATTTTTTGTCGTTTTTTATAATTTTCCTTCTTTTTTTTGTTTTTGTGTTTTGCAAAACGTCAAAGAGAGAAACGTTGCCGTTTGTGGTCCTCGCATCCGAATGACAGGGGAGATGCCCCGCGAGTTCGTTAAACCTTCAAGCATCGAAGTTTTCATTTCTTTGCCCACCAGGAGCAACTAAATCCTGGGGTCCTGTTCCTCCGCGTGGTTCTTATTTTCCTCCTGTTTTCTTTTTTTTTTTTTCGTTTTTTTTTTTTCTTTTTTTTTTCTGTGCAGTATTTTCATAGCCTGCGGCAGGTCGCGGCTCCCTCGCAGATACTTTGATGCCAAGTGCTGGGTAGCAGTGGCAGCTCCCCTTGCGAATCCATGGTGACACTCGAAAAGTTAGTGGCGCTGACAAAGCTCACACGACAAGAGTCAATGACTGTTGTCCGGATCCCTGGATTCCATGGGCTCCATGGGCTCCATGGGCTCCATGGGTGCCATGCGTTCTATGCGTTCTATGCGTTCCATGGGCTGCATGGACTGGACTGGGCCTCCTCCGGATTCACCTGGGGGTTAAACAACCCGGCGAGTGCGTTGCGTTAAAATTTAATTAACAGTCAGACAGCACGCACTTTTCCAGTGAAAAGGTGGAAAAGCTGACAGCACTTGGCACCTCGCCAATTGATATGCACCTTGATTTGAATCCGGCATTTTCTAATTGCACCCAACACATATCACACATTTCACACACCTCACCCAACCACTCACAGATCAATTTGAGTCTTACAATCCGTTTCCACTTGGCATTTGGGTGCCCAAGAAGAGAGGTTGGTTCATTTGGAAAGTTTTTAACACGTTATATACTCTTGACTTGACTTCACAACCTGCATTCAAATATACTTTTAAATACTCATTTCCTTTTAGTTGCTTATATTCTTTACAAGTCTTGCATCTGCAGTATAAATTGCTGGAACTTTCCGTAGATTTGTGCAATGCCACACCATTTTCCCCATCTTCTCCACTCCAAAGATCACAGCGACTTGTTTGCTAATTGTTGCCTGCGGAGTTGGATTGCCGGCTTAGATGGGTTTATCTAACACCTGTCATTTGATTGTCAATCTGACACGCGATCAAGGGAAGCGTCATTAAAACGACTTCAGGTTCCGAGATAGCCAGACAACGTTTACAAGTTGGTCAGTCGGTACTTTAGGTACACCACCCTAATTACTAAACAATTAATAAATGAATATGAACATACCCCATGCCCTTTTCGGGCTATCCTCAATTTGAAGTGATGAGCAGGGAAAAAGTGTGAGTACATATCAGGAAATTCCGCGAATCATCACTCCACCCCATAATTATACGTATAGTTTCGTGTCTGGCTCACTTGACACCTCCTAAATGATGTCCTGCCCCGGGGCCAGTGTCCCAGTATCGGATCGCACACTATCCACCATCCACCATCCACCATGCACCATCCACCATCCAGCATCCCAGACCCGAAACTCATCTCGGACATTGTGCGCTAATTGATTTTGCCGCTTAAGTTTACAACGCGTAAATTTCCCGCTGAAATGCAACCGAAACCGCATTCAATCCAGCCAACTGGATGCCATGTGATGCGGCTGACCTCGAGTGTCCACTGTCCACTGTCCGTTGTCCACTGTCCGTTGTCCAGTGTCCGTTGTCCGTTGTCCGTTGGCCGTTGTCCGTTGTCCGTTGTCCACTTTCCAGTGTCCAGTGCACAGTTGATGGTAATCGGCTTATGACCGCCTGGTTATTGTGGTTTCTCTGCCCCACAGAGTTTCCCCTCCATCAGCTGAACTTTTGGTTTTGTTTTTGCCCCCGCCTCTTTTGTTTTTTGTAAATGATATGCGTGCAAAAGTGACAGCGCTAATGGGCAGCAAAGGCTGTCCTACAGTTGGGATCCATCTCGAAGTGCACTGGGAGAAACAGCAGACTATAGTGCCAGTGCCAGTGCCAGTGCAGTGGATTTCAAGGATTTGCAAGTCCTTTAAATAAAATGCAATGCAAATAACATTTCATTGAGTTAATCAACACTGTAATAAGCTGATCATAGATACTTAGTGCAAGTAAACAATGGGCAACGCAATTTCTGGCAGTGCACTTGCTCGCCGTGCTCCATCTGCCGCATCCTAGAGCTTGATGAGACCGAGGATGATGCGCTCAATCAGATGCGCCCAATAAACTTTGCGGCTACTTGGCATTGTTCGAATGCCGCAACGGCTGCTTGGCGGCGGCTCCAGGAGCGGATTGGGATGAGGAGCGGATGAGGAGCGGATGAGGAGCGGATCGGATCGGATCGGATCGGGCGGCCGGAATCCCTCACTAAGTGGCCAAGTGGTGTCCCACCAGTTGTTTGTCGGTTGATTGCTGTTATGTGCTGGTATGCAGCGCTTAACACGCCAAGTCAATTAAATGTTCGCTTCCGCAACTTGGCGACTTGGCGACTTGGCCAAAAGGAAAGTGTAGCAGCCAGGAGGACTTCAGTTGGAGCCGATGCACTCAGCGAAAAGAGTCGCAGCAATTCTTGCAAGAAATTTCCGACTGAAATTGTTCACAAAAGCTGTCAACCAAATGCTATTTGTATGTTATTAAATGTTGAGTCCCTAATTTGTTCTTCTCTTCAACATTTTTGTTTGTATTTAGTGCAATCGATGACCTTAGCTGCTCATGTTATCTAAGCTTTTTTTCAGGTGCATTGATGGCTTGCCACTGGCAACTCAAAGCTGCAACAATGAGCTCTGTGTGCAACTCATGTTTGATGTATCACACACTTGGACGTGGAATTGGATGAGGATGGAGAAGCGAAGCCAAGGATATGGATATGGATATGGTTGTAAATGTGGATGTGGATGTGGATGTGGCTGTGGCAGTGGAAACGGCTGTGGATGGATGTGAGCACTGGACAAAGTGTCGATGAAGTGTTTATGGCCAAACAGCAAATATTCGCGGAGCAGGAGAACAAGCTGCTTGCGTTCCTTTATGAACAGCCATTGTTTTTAGCAATGTTGCCTTTTCAGCCCAACAACACTGCGATGTGGATGTGGATGTGGATGGATATTGATCTGGATCTGGATCTGGATACGGATGTGGGTTGTTGCCACGGTGAAAGTGATGCACTTAAGTGTGTGGCTGCCTAATCGATTTGCCAGCGAAATTGGATAAGTGAGCTTTAATACGCAATACCCATTAAAAATATTTTAATTTTTGCCAAAATCCGTTTTTTCGAATTTCGGTCAAAAAATAATCAGTTTTTTTGCAACAATTTTAAAAATAATTGTCTTATTTTGGAATGGTATACCTCGTTGCGTTCGTAATTAAATTTCCAATCGAACTGTGTTTAAAAATGGGAACTCTATTTTTTGCCATTTTTTTGCAAATTTTAATGATGTTACCCCTTACAGAAAAATGCAAAAATTGACCCAAAAACGAAATTCCCAAAATCCGTCAAAAAGTGATAGGGATCGTTAGCATTGGTAATTAGCTGCTCAAAACAGTTATTCTTTTACGTTTATGATCATTTTTAACCAAGTTATGATCAAAATACCCATTAATTATATTTTAATTTTTGCCAAAATCCGTTTTTTCGAATTTCGGTCAAAAAATAATCAGTTTTTTTGCAACAATTTTAAAAATAATTGTCTGATTTTGGAATGGTATACCTCGTTGCGTTCGTAACTAAATTTCCAATCGAACTGTGTTTAAAAATGGGAACTCTATTTTTTGCCATTTTTTTGCAAATTTTAATGATGTTACCCCTTACAGAAAAATGCAAAAATTGACCCAAAAACGAAATTCCCAAAATCCGTCAAAAAGTGATAGGGATCCTTAGCATTGGTAATTAGCTGCTCAAAACAGTTATTCTTTTACGTTTATGATCATTTTTAACCAAGTTATGATCAAAATACCCATTAATTATATTTTAATTTTTGCCAAAATCCGTTTTTTCGAATTTCGGTCAAAAAATAATCAGTTTTTTTGCAACAAATTTAAAAATAATTGTCTGATTTTGGAATGGTATACCTCGTTGCGTTCGTAATTAAATTTCCAATCGAACTGTGTTTAAAAATGGGAACTCTATTTTTTGCCATTTTTTGCCAGTTTTTTGGTTACAGCTTTAAAAATAATTGTCTGAATTTGGAATGGTATACATAGTTGCGTTCTTCTTTTATAATATTATTTAAGCACTGCTTTTATATTTTAGCTTAAAGGGGAAACTGTTTCAAGGGATTTGTTGAACTTTTCTAACTTTGAACTGTCTAAATTATTATGGTATGTACTTTGGCCATTTATGTAATGATTTACTTTGCAGTGGAAGGAGCGAAGATCCCCCGAGAAGCGATTTCTAAAGGGAGAAGGAGGGAATCCCCAGATGAGGCAGTGACTCGACAATTACGGCACTCAGCATTGGGCATTCAATTTGCGCCGCGTCATCGTTTGCAGCCATTAGAAGCCGCAGTTGCAGTTGCAGTTGCAGTTGCAATTGCAGCTGAAGTCATCGCAGCGGCATTAACAATTAATGTGCCACAGCTACTGCTGCTCCACTTGGCTTCACTTCGCTGCACTCCAATCTCGGACAGCTTTCGGCCAACTCTCCACACGGCGAAAAATATATATGACAAAGAGGTTCTATATTTTAATTATCAAAGATTGCATTTGAACTAGACTATATTTTTAAAAAAGCTGCAAAGCAGCTAAAGCTGCTTAGAGTTCAATAAAACCGATTTGATTCCAGTCGCATTTTTTTCAAGTGCAGTTACCCTCCTTCTGCCAGACGCTCATTAAAAACGTTTAAGGCGGCGAGTAAATTATAGTAATTGCGCATACGCCGCGTTAGATGGGCATGACAATTGCAAATTGTTTGGCATATGACAAAATGGCACCCGTGCGATGAGAGCTCCTTCTTCTCCTCCTCCGTGGCCACTACTCCTGCGGAATCTCGGGCTCCCCGGAAGCAGCCATCATCTCAAAAAAAGTAAGCTTCGCGGATTAGATCTGTTTGGCGAAACTTGAAAGTTGGGGAAAGTAGGATGCTGAGTTAAGACAAGATAGAATGCTATATGCGAGTTCCCCGACTATCAGATACCCGTTACTCAGCTAGCAGAAGACAGACGGACGGACATGGCCTGTTCGACTCGGCTATTGATCCTGATCAGGAATATATATAGCTTATATGGTCGGAAACGCTTCCTTCTGCCTGTTACATACTTTTCAACGAATCTAGTATAGCCTTTAACTCTACGAGTAACAGGTATAATAAATGAATTCTGAACTGGCATTGCATAAAGGATTATATGTTTATAAATATATATTAAAACTGTTATTTCTTATTTAATTAAAATACCAGGCAGCTAATATAAAATCAATCAATGCCACAAGCTCCATCCCGCTGAGCGGCAAATCCAAACTTTCCCACATTACAGCTTACACAAAATCCCCATTTATTTGCCTAGTAACGAACGCCCCTGCGCGGCCCTTTTTTTTGCGCTGTGGCCTGTGGCACACATAAATTAGCCGGCACTAAAGCGAGTCAATTTCGCTGCACATTATGGCTCAAATTATCAATGCCCATAAAGTATTTCCTCTTTGGCCCAGCGGAGGGAAAAGTTAGTCCACCAAAAGGTTCAAGCTAAAAAGCTGCCTCCACACAAAATGCGTTCATCACGTTTCCTCTTTGCCGTTTTCCGTGGACTTTTTTTTTCCGTTTAGTACGAAATAAATTTAAGGAAAGAGTTTCGTCCTCTTTGGGAAGAATCATCGGGGCGGAGAAGACTGCAAGCTGAGACGCCCACAAATGCTAACAAGTGAGGGAGATGGCAAGTGAGCGTGTGAATGGGAGGACGATATAGAAAAGGACAGAGCGAGGAAGATGCAGCGAATCTTTTTGCTTCACGCTTCAAAATATAAGCTTCCTTTGCACTTAAAAAAAGGCATTATTCAGAAAGCGAAAAAGTAAAAGAAATAAAAATGTGCCTAAAAAAATATGGTAAATATATAATAGTTATGCCTTAAATATGTTTTTTTAAGCCCAAGCTAATTTACTAATTAGCTATTTTCTTAAAAGTCGACAAAATTCGTTATTCGATCTCTGAGTAAAAGACATTTTTGGAGCTCCATAGATACTTGAAAATGTTGTTTTGCATTATTTTATTGCATGGGGTATTGATTTTTTTTTGCTGTGTAGCTATCTGTGTATCCCTGCATTTCTCCCGCAACACCGTTATAAATAAATGCACGTATTGCCATTACATTTCATTGTTCAGCCAACAGCTGCCAGCCTCGAGCCTGGAGCAAAATCGTCCGTGGAGTCTGCAATCCCCACCATTCTGTCCGCCTTGGTGGATCAGCACCCTCTCACACCCCCCCCCCCTTCTGGAGCCTTGGGGGCATCCCCATCCTGTTGCCTAAATGGCGTTAAATATGGCATTGATGATCATTATCAGTGAACCGTCTGAGTCCGCATACACAGTTTTCGCCCCCCAATTCTCGTTTGCCATTTTTTTGGTGTAATCCAATAGCCCCATCACGTCCAGTGCTTTATGTTGAGGTGTTAAAAATGTTTTCCTCTCCGGTTTTACTACTTTTGAAATTTTTTCCCTGTTTCTTCGCTGAACTTTTTTGTTGTGCAGGCGCTAATGAAGTCGGGCGGCTGGCAATTCAAATCGTAAAAAAGAAAAGAACATTTCTCGTCACGAATTAATATTTGCCATTCCCTTGGCTACACCTTTGGTCGCCAGGGGCGTGGTTTCTATATGAGTACGATCCCCATGCCAGCCTCCCCCCCCCCATCACCACTATCCCCCCACCAAGTGGCAGCCGTCTAATGAATGCTCCTCCAACGCCTGCTGCTGCTGCTGCTGCTGCTTCATTTCCCGATATCGGGAAACGCCTACCCAGAGGCTCATTTATAATTTTACGCGAATTGCCAGAGATACATATGCCCCCTTTGGGATCCCGATACCAAGCTCGATCCCCCCGTGGAATCCGCGGATCTGGCAGTTGCAAGTTCACGATCGTGCTGCACGTTTTGTGGCATTATTTACGGATGCTCTGCGAGTGTAGGGGTGCACTCAAAAAAAAAAGTGAGGCCGAAAAAGGTAGGAAAAGGGGAATATAAATATTTTATTTGCAACTAATACACTTATACAAATCGGGGCTTATCTTTCTTTGGCTAAGCTAAGCAGTAGATGGGTGCTCTAGTTCTCAAAGCTACTGAGATGAGATAATGGTTCAGTTCTTATAGCTACTCAGATGAGATAATCGAAAATGTGGAAAATATCGTATGTATATGTTGGGAAAGAAGAACTGTAATATTAACTTATTATTAACTCACATTGATAGGGTTTTAAAATTGAATTGCAAGTATTTTTCGCTGTGTTTGGAGAAGTGTTTGCTTAATTAATGGGGCCAATAATAATTTCCAAATTAACGTATACACCTTTTTTGCGTATTTTTTTTTTGCTGTGCAGATACTCGAACTCTTTGTTCGCCTAACAAGTTGCCGATTGGCCTGCCACCGCTCTTAACCCGCTCTCTTAACCCCCTGTCGCCGTTCTACTTGCACATTAACTCCTCTGCCAATAATCATAATAATTTACGACCACCCAACAGCGGATTTCGCATTGCAAAGTGGGAGAGGCCCTTGGAAGCCATTGGAAGCCTTTGTAGGCACTTTGTTGCCTTTTCTCCCTAGCTGCAACAGGGGGCGTGGCACATCTGCGTGAAGCAGACACATCCCCAAATGTATTCACTGCACACTTAAATGCAGATCACAGTGGGCACTCGATGGCGAACGAGGGGCCAGCACAGTGGGACCACCATACTGCATAATTAAATACGCATAATTTCCACAATGTAAATCCCTAGACAATTGGGTCAAGAGCCCTTTTAGCCGGAGCGTGATCAATCCTTGAGTTTCGCTCCCCACGCTAAAACTAAGTCCAAACTTTGGGCCAACTTTAGTTTTGCACTCGATCGACGTCTAGACACATTGGTCCATTGAGAGTTGGCGAGCAGAAGTGCACAAGTACGAAGTACTGAAAGAAAATTGCGACACCTATTTGTTTAACAAAATAAAAAAATAATCATAGAGACAAAGATTGTAAAGAAAAGCACAGAAATATTTGTATGTCCATAGAAAATATATAATTTTTCAAATATTATTTGAATGATACGTGTGATTGCTTGCAGTGCAGTTGTAAAAGTTTTCAGTTTTCAGATTGATTCGGGCATAAAGCTTTGGCGCAAGCCATGGATTGTGGTTTTTGGATCGGGCGCTTTTGTTTGAGAAACTGGCGCTTCATTAGAGCCCAACTTTGCACAACTTTGTTTGCATACTGCAGGCATTTTGTGTGCGATTTTTTATTTTAATATTTGTTCAATTGCGCGTAATTAATCGATTGATAAGGCATTGTTTGCTCTTGTATCTGCCACCCCGCCCCGCGTTAGTGCCTTTGACTGCGCTCAACCGCAAAACTCATTTCCATGTGCGGCTTAAGTGGATACCCAACAAGCGCCAGGCACCTGACCCAAACAAAAACAAAAACAAAAACAAAAGCCCATGCCCATGCCCAAGCCAAAACCAACACCAAAACCCAAGCCGTAACCCCAACCCATGGCACTGGTACCTTTCCATCTCATTTGATTGTGCGGTTAGTTTTGGGCACGTAATTAATACAATTATGTACCGCCAACAAATTGAAATCAATTTCGCCTGATGGGACCAACGTCAGGCAGCTGGGAGTCGCCATTCAGCGGATTCCTCCACTCTGGCCTTCTTTCGCCGGCCGGCGGGGAAAGCAATTTTCATAAAAGTTCCTCATCTCGGCTGTCAAAGGATCCAAGTGCCGCGGGAATCGCCGCTGCCTCCGTGAGTGGGAAAATGATATTTAAGTGCATTTCGTAGCACGCATTTAATACAACGAATTGGGAATGCCCTTAAAAAATGAGTCAATGAAATATTTTCAACAGTAAACCAGAAAGTAAACTCATTCGTAGTCCCAATTACATACGTGTATATTATTTTATGAGGTATGTATGCCTGCATGAACCGTATTTTCCTTAACATCTTTAAACACTGGTTAAATTTCCCAGGCTGCGGCCATATTTGTTGCAAGTTTTTGTGCCCAGCCCAACAATGTACAAAGCGATGATGGTCAAAGCTCCTGTCTGACAGTTTTTCAATTCTCATTTTCGAGCGCCACCAGCAAAGTCAACAAACCAAATTGCCAGAGTGTATGAAAAGTGTTGACAAACACGCCGATGTGTGCGAGTAGTGTAGGAAAGGGGTGTTTGATGCCAAGCAAACAAAGAACCGACTGGCTGGCTGGCTGGCACAGGAGCAGGGCAAAAAAATGATTTAAACAAATGAAAGGAGGAGAAACAAAAAACCAGAGCAAAACGAAGCGATTACATAAATTCATTAAAATTAAAATGTTTGCCAAATGGAAGTCATGCAAACAGAAGGCATACATATCCAGATAGACGGCAAAGGACCGGGCATTTGGGCACCGAGGATGCAGGACAGTCGTTACAGAACCAGCACAGGAGTTGGAGTTGAAGATACAGATGGAGCTGAAGCTGAAGCTGGAGCTGAAGCTGGAGCTGGACCATCTATATATAGATGGGGGCCGGCATATGCCAGATGTCAGTTGTCGAGGACCCAGAGAATTGAGACGAAATGGAACGTATGCAGAAAAGGAGTGGCATCCCAACTCTCTGAAATTAAGCTGAATGCAAATGGGAAACAGCGCTGCCAAGCGACCAAAAAAACCCAATAGCTGCCACTTTGATTTCTTCATATTATTGATAGAAATCGAATAAACTTATATCATTACTTTCTGGATATGCATAATTAACGGGACCAACTATCTAGGTAATATCCTACGAAAATCTACCCATGCTAAGTGGTACATTGAACGGCATACATTTAGGTATTACTTTTGCCAAAGTGTAAGTGGGATTAAACGCAGTCGCTGACTTTCGGCCAGTCATTCAAGTCGTTTGAAGCCTGTTGGCTGAATATGTTGCCAGGCAATTGTAGGCCTAGGCCTAGACCCCTCAGCGCCCAAAACAGCGAATCCCCATGCCCACTGCCATATTGGCAACAATAAAACACTGCGAATGACAGACAGGGAAGTTCACAAGTTCAAATGCAGACGCGGCTTAGACAGCAGTCCGAGTGTCCAACGGAGCACGATGGGGTTGAATTTACAGATTACAGTACGGTACAGTCGGCACAGTGGTTCCAAACCAATTTGAATCCTTAGTTCAAAAGTCAAATCAAGTTTAACATAGAACCAATACAAATTGACTTCAAATATTAAGTTTAAGGTGGTTCTACTCCAATACTATTTCAATACCTAATGCAATTATCACACTGTTTGCATCACTTTTTTGTATGGCACCCACTGCACTGCATAAGGTGCATATGTATGTATGTTACTTAATTGTTTGTTTGTACGTGGGCCAAATTGCAATGCCATTTGCAGGAGCAGCAACAACAAGAACAACTGCAACAGCAAACTTCATTTCAAACTCCTTCTCCTTTTTTAAGCCCGTTCTTCATTCGCACAAAATGATGCGTATAAAATGCGCATAAATAAAACGGTTTGTAGCCCACGAGAAATGCCAAAATAAAATGGAAATCGACGACTCGTAAATGCTCTACCCAATAATAACATTATATATATTCTCAATTATATTCTCAAATATATTCTCAATATTTAAAGACTCGTATATAACTCTTTTGAAACAGTAAACATTTCAAAAATGTTTTTTTCTTTTCTAATATTTCTCAGATAATATTTATAATATATAATACATAAAAAAAGAAGTAAGCCGTTAATTTTGAAATGAATGAAGTTAAGTTTTTATATTACTCGTACTTTCATCACACTTTGATGGCAGTGTATTGGGGGCTTAAGCTAAACGGTACTTGTTTGGAATACCCCGAAAAAAAAAGGCCCGCGAAGAGTAGCGGATAAAAAATGCCTTCGAAGGCTGCGCATGCGTGGAGCTTAAATGCTTTTGGCATACGTCAAGTGCCAAGCGTTTCTGTCTCTTTCCGCCGCCTATGCCCGTCTCTCTCGCACGCTGGCCCCGTCTCTTTCTGCGACTCTGTTCCTGTCCCTGTCCCTGTCCCTGTCCTTGTCTCTGTTCCTGTCCAAAGTCGCATCCGTGTCTGGGACTTTGGTCCGTGAGCCGAAGTGACGTCTCGTTTTCGATGTTGCCCCGGCAACAAAATGTCATTCGTTGCGCCCGTTGCACGCATTCCTGCACCCAACTTCACCCTTCCCTGCGCTAGTCCTTGCACTGCGAGAAATCACTGCAAATTTCTCATGTTTTTCATTTGAGATACAGAATTCCTAGCTCGAATACAAAGAAAGCTAAAGTAAAGATTTTATACCATTAACTTTAACTATCTATATCTTTACACTGCATGTGCTGTTTATTTTATTTTGAATTTCTCTCAGTGTGCATATCCTCATGCGTTTGGCGTTTCGCATTTTTCTTTCCGTTGTCCCTGGCTTTATTCTATTTGGTTTTTTTTCGCCACTTCAATTAGAAATTCATGATTCGTGGCGATTTCTTTATGCCCGTAACGGGCTGATGAGGCAACTCTGCTGTTTATTTTCACTGCATTAGGGTTGCCAGGTCGCCGGGCGAGCGGTGCAGGAAATCGCACCTTTGCCGGTACATTCAATGTATTGGGTATTTGGCTTTGGGGAGTGGCTCAATGGAAATTTATACCAGTCGACGACATCATTATAAAGTTTAATTTCCTCTGTCCGTTAGTTGGAAGTTAGCGTTTTATTTTAGGTTCCTCAGCTGCAAGGGTTCTCAAGGGATTACTTGAATTCAAGCCAGTTAGCTTCCCTCTTTTTTTGTGCCTATAAGCAGCAACGGTTTCAATTACTGGTTCCTAAAGTGACTTCATTTTGTAGCTTCATGTCCAGAGATTTATAGTCACATTAAAATGCGTGCCCAAAATTTGCCATATTCTACTAGCTCAATTCCAATCGGCAACAATCAGATGCCAGTTGGCCATCCATTCAAAAAGCATTTAATTAAAACACAGGCACTATCCCCAATGGTCGTTATCATCGTCGTTGAGTTCTGTATGCTGCATTTTTCATTCGAAATGAAGTCATTACAGCCACGAGTCCTCTGACACTCTTATATAATGCTGATAATTTCATTAAATCCACAATTGCTCAATAAAAAACGCAGCACAGACGTACGCACTTGATTTTCTCATATGTATATTGCTGATGAAGTGGAAGCCAGGCTAATTTGCAATTTCATTTTAATGTTGATATATTCTCTCCTTGCAGAGAGATAATTAAAATTAGATGGTAGGGATCGTAAAAACGGCAACATTGTTGCATTAGAAAAGATTTGCTGCATGGCACAATAAATTAAATGGGATAAAAATGCTAGTTTAGCCCGACACTTTTCTGTTTTCCTTTCGATTGCGCACAAGTTGGCTTGTGGGGAAAGTTGTTTAGAACAGGACTGGAAGCCGGCAAAGACCCCTCAAAAGAGAGCGGCAATAAAAAGCCATTGAAGTCAACTGTAGTGCAAAAGTCAATGAAACTTTTATTACCAACATGCAACACACACACACACCCACACACACACACACACACACACACACACACACGCACGCACACACAACGTGGCAGAAGGATTAAGGGGGCGGCTAGGTTAGCTTACCCGTGCTGGAGGCGCCACAAAAGAAGTGCAACAAACGACTTTTGTTTCAGGCAAAAGTTGCGTAAAGAAAAGGCATAAAAAAAAGTTCTGGCCCCCCCCACTGGAATTTGAAATCCTTCCCCGGCAGGAATGTCAACTCTGAACTTTTTGCAATTAACCCACGAGAAGTGGCCTACATCACCACTAAGCTTGTTTTAACCCCTACTTCACAATGATTGGCATTCCTCAAAAGGGCGGAAAATGGATAATTCACGTAACAACTTTGAGAAATATTACGGTTCTGGAAAACTAGTTGCAACCAATTAATTAATGTCTATTTTCTGCAGTTAAATCGATCCAAAGTCATTATAGTTTTTACGCCTTTATGTCCCTTAATGATTTAAGTACTTCATGTTCAGCTTATGTTTATTTAAATAGAACTACTTTTTAATACTCCTCAATTGGTAATTTAAAATGATGTATGTACGTAGCTAGGCAATATTTGTCGACAGCTAAACCGATTACATACTAATTTATATTTGAAATGCAATTAAAAATCACTAATTTCATTTTTAGTGCCATAAGCTCGTTATAAAACTCACCAGAAATGATGGGCCAGTCTCCTGTTGTTGTGCATTAGGTTCCTTTGTGGCCTTTGAACTCTGCCCCACTCCAAATGCCACTCGAAATATATATAATTTAATTGCGTAATTAGGCCGCCGGCAACAACTGCAAATCGAGTTGCAATTTAAACTCTAGGGAGTGCTGTGGTTTCTCCTTTTATCTATACATATATTTATTTAGTTTATTTTTTTATTTTTGTTTTTTTTTTGTGTTTTTAGTTTTTTTGCGATCTTCGCCGCGGGTGCATTTTGCAGGCTACTAGTTTACTGACAGTTGCCAGTTTCTGATGGCGTTTTACTCATGTTGCTGTCGATCTTATTGAATGCCCACTGCTGTCTTTCCCGTCGGCTTCTTTGGGTTTCTTTGCATTTGTATACATTTTTTTTTCCATGCACACAGAATTGTTGCAGCTTTAAAAATGAGCCTTAAATACGAATTTGGCTTAATTGGGCATTACATTTTGAAATGGTTGAAGACATTTTTTTGTGGCACTTTAATTTTTGCGGTATTCCGGTTGCACAGCATTTTTCTATTTAATTGTGGCTTTTTTTTTTGTACACATTTGTGGCATTTTGATTTCAGTTACTTAATGTTGTGTTACCTTAATATCTATGCTAGCAAGCATTTTTTATTTTTGTGTATGTACAGTTGAGTACGGACGTTGTGATGTTATAAGAACGTTGCTAGATTTCATTGGAAAGTCTTTCATTTAACTCGTAGAGTTGTCATCACAATTTCAAAGATTATGCGTTGCTTGAAATTTGAAGCAGCCATCACAATGCAGTATTATTAAATTAATTTATTCGATGAGTATCATCACAATTTCACATTTTACTAGTTTTCTATCAATAATTTGCCATATAATTTATTTTAATTTGTTATTATGGATGTCCTAATTAGTTTTGTACAGCCTTTACATATTAACGAGTATATGTAGAATCATTCTCCGTCATTTAATTGCTTCTGCAAAACCCTATAAAGAGCAGAAAAATGTATTATTAGGATTTTTACGTTTTCCACAACCTCTTATTTATGCTCTGACCGAAACCGCCGATCAAGCCAACTTGGGTGGACCATTGCAGTATTGGAGTGGACCGCGAAACACTAAAAGGCCACTTAAGTCATAGACAGTCGACAGTCCAGCCCACCCCCTCCACCAGCATTACCTATTGCTCTTAACTTATCAACATGGCAATTTCTTTCCATTCGAACCCCAACCTCCCCCCCACCCAAGGAGCCCATATTCCTTGGACTTAAAAAAAAGTTCTGGGCCGGAATTTTAGTTGGCAAAGGAAAGCGCCATAAAAAGCAAAAAGCCTTGAGAGCAAAGTTTTTCGAGCGGCCCAAGAGACGGAAGAGCAGCTTCAGATGAAATAAAAAGCGGCAGAAAATAACGATGTCGAAATCACTTTACTTACAAAATGCAATAATATGTACAACTTCACCACCTTCACTCCACTGCGGACCATAAATGTGCACCGGAAAAAAATTGTCGCCGCTTGCTTACTCCAGAAAATTAAGTAGATAACTAATGATAAACTCTAGGTGTATAATATAATGTATACTACTACATTTTAGCTCAAATTTGTTTTCACTCAAAATAAATATAGGCCA
Organism: Drosophila orena; assembly: GCA_005876975.1. Classification (NCBI taxonomy): domain Eukaryota; kingdom Metazoa; phylum Arthropoda; class Insecta; order Diptera; family Drosophilidae; genus Drosophila; species Drosophila orena. The sequence goes on from VCKV01000288.1 coordinate 9,718,560, forward strand.
ACACCTGCAATATTTTTGTTTGTTAAACTTTTGCTTTTTAAGTTATACAAGAAAGTTCTATTTTTTAGGGTGACTTTTCTCTAGCCCTAGAACTAGGGCTAGTTCCTACATTTTAGAATCGAATTATCTTGAAGTCGTATTAATTTTTTCGTGTGCAGCTTCTCGCCACTCCCACCGCACTTCCCCATCAGTGGAACATTAGTAACGTTTACAGGCTTTTGTTGCGCCTCCCGCTCAAGCTGCAAACTTAAAAAAACTAGGGATGGGCGCGTGATGCCAATGGACGCGTGACACGAAGATATCGCGTATGAATGGTGAAGATTCCCGTGAGAAATAGTCGTATCTTATACTAGAGAGTATACTAAGTATGCATAAAGGGACAGATGAGAAGATACTATCAATATTTGAATACAAAATCCCATCTCTAACGTAAACCCCATTCCCGCAGCTAGTTCTTCTGCTTTATCTGGCTGTTGGTATGAAAAAAGCCAAAGGGCATATGTACAAGATATGCAAAACAGGAGAAAGGGAGATGGCCGATGTGGCTGGGGGGAGGTGGAGGCGGTGGAGAAAGGTGTGGGGGCGGGTGGGGGGTCGGGTGAGAGCGTGGAGAAGAGCAAATTGAAAGCCAAAGCGGATTGCCATTACTTAGAAGCGCGTTTCAAGCTTCATTGAGCGCTCTGGAAAAGCGTGGGAGGAAAAGTGGTGGCCAGGGGGCGGGCGTTGCAGTTGTAATAAGCAATTCTCGCAACTAAAAGCCGACCGGCAATGTGTCTAGCAAGAAGTGCCAACGGCCCATTTTTAACAGTGATACACTGAGAAATGCACACACTACCTTGAAGTACAAAAAAGGAAAAATAATTTGTAGCAAAACTATGTTATCTAATGGATTTAGGGATAGTAGTGTTGTAGATAGTAGTTAAAAGTAGTTCAAAGTTTAAAGTTTAAAGTTTAAAGCTTAAAAAAAAGTAATTTCTAATGAAATTGAAATTGTAGTTGAAAGTTTAAAGTTTAAAGCTAAAAAAAAGAAAAGTAATTTCTAATGAAAATTGTAGCAAAAGTACATGGATTTAAGGATTTCGATTTCATGCAGAAATCTATGTTGAGGAAAATGTTACAAGAAAACACTCCTCCGCTGAACTAACAAGAAGACCCAGACTGCGCTGTTCCTTGCTTATAAGGGGGGCTAGTTAGCCCCCTTCCCCCCCCAACCCAACTGAATCCCAATTTGCCACCAGTTTTCCACCACCAACTTTGCGTTGTGCAAAAAGTCAAATGCGCTTATAACACTACACAATACCAAAGCCGCATTTTCAGTTCGAGCTGCTGGTGTTGCATATTCGAGTTTCAGTGCTGCCAACTACAGATTTGCTAAAGTAGCTATAGCTGTGCACTTTATAAGGTATGCTATATAAAGTATGGGTTGTATCACGCACAGAAAACTCTAAATATGTAGATATACGTGTAGTTTAAGGGCAAATCCAGAAAAGTAGTTAAAGTAAACTATGAAAACATTTATAAAAATCTAAAACAAAATTATACTATTTAGTTGGCTATATCAAGTGTGGTTATATATCAAGAAAGATATACAACAATCAGGCAAGACATGGAAAACCCCCAGCATCTGTTGGCCAAAATGCTTAAGAAATCACCCAAAAATATCACCAGCCAATTGACCAACTCCGCCATGGGCGGCGGGATGGGCGGCGGGATGGGGGGTGGGGTGGAGCACTGGAGGGGTCACGGGGGTTAGAGTACCCCTGGCAGTGACAGCAATAGCGACAGTTGCACTGCAAGCACCGCTGAGCTTACGACTGGCGGGCGACTAATTGGTTTACTTGTGGCCTTTATTTTTTGCAGTTACAGTTGCTCGGCCCGAAATGCCAGCCACACTTTTTAAGCCATAATTGCGGGGGGGGAGGGGGCGGTTCTGGTCTTGCAGGGTACTCCTCCGCATTTTCTGCGACTCAATTTTCCAGGGGAACCGAGGGGCAAAAAAAAAAGAAAACCAAAAAAATTACGAACCACACACGAGTTAACAATCAATTAGGGTCCGAGTTTCCTGTGCTCGATTTTTACACTTTGTTCCCATGTTAACCTGTAAATTGCGCGGAGGCGGGGGCTGTCAAAGGGTTAAGGGGGCGTGGCAATGTCTGGGCTTATGTTTGCATTCGCCTTTAACCGTTAACCGGTCGCCTTTTGCCTTTGACGAAACTCCTTGCCAACTCGCCAACAACAGCAAGTGATTACTTATTTAAAAACTCCATTAGAACACGCTCAATATCCAGGGACGTGCGGGGGAGAGGGGCTAGTTAAGGCCTAGGGTCAGAACCGGCAAGGTGCCAGCCATACGTATATTGCCCACAAATGCAGGCGGGTTTCTCTGTGCTGAATGCGAAATCCATGTTCCTCCTGACAATTTATGAAGCTATTTAAAATATAATAGAAAATGATAAATTCCATATAATTTAATGAGCTGCATAATTGCAATACAACACAAACTTACATTGTTGTGACGCACTGTAGCTATAATTGTTGCTACTGCCTTCATAACCAATAAGTGTATTAAAGGGAATAGTAATAGCTAACACTTTTTGCTCATGCAGCATTACATTTTCGCCACTCACTGTACCTTCCACAGCCAACACATTTCCCATTTTCCCATTAACTTGGGCAAATACTATGTCATCATCAAACAAGGCAAAAACGAAGGAGAATCAACTGGGAAGCAGGCAGCTACAAACTCAATTTACTTGAATTTTGCCCATAATGATTTAAGGCCCTGCACATTTTTTTCGACTAGTTGCGATTAATTTCCGTCTTGGGGAGTTAATTAGATTATTTGAAACTGGCGTAACCAATATTGAGATTTCATTAGTTTTAACAACTTGTATGTTTATGTTAACTTAACAACTTGTATGTTAGAAACATACTCGTTTTGAGATAGGAAATAAGTGTTTCTTTTCGCAACAACATTATATTATATTCATCCATTCATTATATTCATTCACATATTCATCCTTAAAAATAATTTTGAAGCATAAGAGAAGGTTTATGGTGCATATAGTATTACGTATAAGCTCTACAAAATGAGTCAGATCAATGAAAAAGGGATAAAAAAGAGGGAAGAAAAAATCAATTAGACCCTGATATTTGATATTATTTTTCCTCTGCTCCGTGGACTATCTTATAAATCGCCGTTGCCATTCTGATGCGTTCGGCTTTGTATTTTATGCTGCTCCTCGAGTTCAGAATTTTCTATTTGGCGATTTCGATGGATGGCAGGGTGGAAGGGGTGGAGGGAGGTAGGCCATTCGGGAGGCGGGGGAAGGCAAGCAGCTTTAGACACTTTAACACATTCCTCTGGGAATGAATACTCTGTGGCAGGAGCCACTACACACTCGCACACTCACACACTCGCACACTCACACAGCCAGACATTTTAGTGGGCCTTCAGCATCGACATCGAAAAGACTCGGACTTCGACTTGGACGGGGATATAAAGATGCACTGATAAAAAAGCCTGGGAACTTAATGCATAGGCTAGTTTTGGAGGAACTCCATTTCATTCATTTTCAATAATGTTATCTATTTCACTGATTACTTGAATAGTTGGGTAATACGGATTAGGAAATATTACTGGCTTGCAGTCCACATGGTGACGAAGCGCACCAAGATAGTGGTAATGCATTCAAGCAAATTCCATTCTGCCGTGCTGGGCGAATCACATCAATCCAAAGGCTTAATGCATCTCTAATTATGTAATGCGGTTTTTTTCGCAGTGCCCGGAGGTAAGAGAAACATTTAGACGACTTCCCAAGACCGGTTCTTTTGGCTCTATGAACTCGCCTTCGTCCGCCTCGTACTAACTAGAACTTGTGGCCAAAATAAAAGGCAAACATAAAGCAGCAGCAGCAGCAGCAGCAGCAGCAGCAGCTATGCTAGCAAAAAACAACAACAACAAAAATCGAAAATAAGGCGAAACAGGGAAATGGTCAGCTAGTTGGCCAGTAGCACTTGGCCAACGGCTCTGTCCTTCTGCACCTTTCCGTTTGGACGGATTTATTTTAGTTAATAAGCGAAATGTGCGGAGGGTTGCTCAAATTGTTTGCATTTTTCGGTTGCTTAAAAGGGTTTCTCATTCGAAAAGTGAGGTACAAAAATGAACTGAATGAAATTGAACTAGTATTCATTCGAAAAGTGAGGTACAAAAATGAACTGAATGAAATTGAACTAGTATTTAAAGAACTTTGGTTTTTTTACGATCATTTAATCACTGACTATCATTTAATGTAAGTCCAACAGACTTTAGTGCTTGTCCATTTAATGGTTACATTTTTAAACACACTTATTACATTAATTGCCTAAAACATTTAAGTTTTTTGTATAAAATTAGAAAATTTACGTATCATGCTTTTTTGTGACTTGAAATAGCAAGTGTCAAACAAACGGACACTCTTTTCTTCATTCAATTTGATTCCTGACACTTTTCAGATTCCAGAACTCGTTTTTTAACAGCACCCCGCTGAAACTGCCAAAATATTTCAACAGTTCACAAATCGGCGCTTTTTTTTTGGTTTGTTTCGTGGCTTGATTTTTTGATTTTTTGATTTTTTAGTTTGTTTACTTTTTAGCTACCTTTGTGCGCGGCGGTTGTGTCTTTTGATGATCGATTGGCTTTTGGAAGCAGTCAGGAGCCAGGAAATCTACCACTTGCCACCTTTATGGCCAACTAATTAGATTCGCTCTGAATTCCTGGCTAATTGAATGGTGAGCAGTGCGCTTCAACTTCTGGCACTTGGCAACTTTTAAGCTGGGCCAACATACTGGAAAAACTTAACGGCTTGCGATGGAAACTTCTAGTTGGCAAAGTAAAACAAAAAACTGCCAAAACTTTATACAGTAATAGAGTGTGAAAACAAATAAGCAAACAGTATTTTTGATCTTAAACAAGGTGGAATATACGTGTATGCTTTAGTAATTAATTCATTATTTACTTTTTCTAAAAAGTAAACTATTTCCGAAACCCAAAATTCTTGCAGTTTTAAAGCCATTTATAGAGCAGCAAGCAACGCCATTTCTGTGACGTATAAAGTTATTCATCCAGCCAGTTATTCATCTTAATTAAAAGGCAGCCCAATGGCCAAGGACCAAACAAAAGGTTACAGCTAAAGGCGACGCGACAACATTTCTAGCCAATTGCTTGTGAGACAAAAGAGTCAAGTTATTGTTCTTAATATAATACAACAACAGTGTGCAGAAGGGGGGAAAACTGCTCACTCAAACATTGACAGCTCTGACACTTATATATTATATGTATATTTTATGAAAGTGTCTAAACTGAGATGTGTAGAGAATGTGACAAAACTGGAAGAACTTCATTTCGGTTTTTAAACCTTAAAGTTGCATTTCCAAACACGAAATATAAATGCAAATAATAATAATAATAATGAAACGCAAAAAGTAATTCCACTTTGCTTCACTAAAAAGATTACTTTCTCACACTGGGTGTTATAATACCCCAATTGAACCCATTTGCGAAGTACTACTGAAAGTGCCAATGTTTTTGGCGGCTTTTTCGTTTTGCGGTTGCAGTGCGCAGGTGGCAGCCGCCACGTGACCGCAAATGTCCTGCGGCAAACGCATTCTTGGCCACTTAAAAAGTTGCACTTACGTTTTCGGCGACGATCGGTTGACAATGGCGCCGCGAATTCAATTAGCTCGAAACTAGTTTGGCACATAAACAAAAATCGCAAAAAAAAGAAAAAGTGTAACGAAATTAAAGGAGAACCGCACACACACGCACACACAAAATTAAAATATAATATTTCACACTACTTCATTTTCTTTTTTCGTGGCTCTTTCGAAAAACAGGTAAGAATTGTTGGCCACCAGGTTGTGGTTATTGTTGTTTCTGATCGCGACTCACAAACGTCGTCAAAGAGCGGAGACGTCCTCGCGCGAGCAGCACCAAAATCCAACTGCGGCCGAATCACACGGACGCAGCGACGTCCCAACAACGACGACGTCGGCAGCGCCGCAAGTGCAGTTCGCTCGCCACAGGCGGGGAAAAAGAATTAGTGCCCAAAAAGCTTCGAGCCGTTGTCTGTTCGAAGTGTGTGTTTGTAAGAAAGTTGCGTTGATTCTGAACGAAGTATTAAGTGCTTATGATATTAAAACCATTTTTTCAAAAGTTTTGCATTTAACTACACACCCAAACTTTAAAAATGTTTTTCATATTTTAAATAGCTTAAACCTTATATTGTTCTAAAAAAATTGACATATTTTTTTACGAGCTTACATTGTTTGAAACTTTAAAAAACTATTCCGTTTCCGCTGCTATTGTTACGACTGCTACTGTGGCCGTGAGCTTGTGTGCGAATTGAGTGCAGAAGCAAAGGAACAAGAACTGCCAGCTGAAACAAAAACGAAAAACAGCTAAGGCAGCGGCAACAACAACAACAACAAGCTAATGCAGTGAGTGGACTTGTAGTTGTATATGTAGTAGGAGTTCGAGCTGGAATTGGAGTTTGGAGTTCCAATCAGACGAAAAGCAACTAGCGACGCGCGCGCTCTTTTCTGCTCTCGCAAACTCTCTCTCCTTTTGCATTACGTATACGCGAAGCAACGTAAATTTTAAACCGGCATTTTGTTAGGCGCACGTTATAATCCTACGAAGAGCGGGATCAAAGAAGAGGAGCGAGCGAGGAGAAGAGCGGAAAATGCTTCATGACCGGTGCGGATCAACTTTAAAACGGTGCATAGCAATACGTTTCTATTAAAATTCACACAACTGCCCACAAAAGTAGGCAATGTCTTATCGGAATATTATAATAATTTGTTAATTCTAATTTTTTTAAATAAAGATATACCCAATACTGTGTTAGGAAATGTATACATTTTTAAATAGTCTTAGAAGTAGCCCTGGAATGCTGCAGCCAGCCAGCTGAATCCGCTCCTGGCAATTTAGTACGTTCGCGCGTGCAGCAGGCACTGCAACAACAGCAACCCCAGCGCCGCAGGAGAGTGCATCGGTGTAAAAGTGTGTGTGTGTGAGAGAGAGCTGCAGCTGGCAGCGAGCTTCCTACTTTATTACTGGTTTCCAACTTAATAAAATATGTGGAGCGCTTGATTTACTCTCAACAAGGATACGCAAGGGTTAAGGAAAGCAATGGCAGAGGGGGGTTAAAAAGAGATAAGCCAAAGAGAGCGACTTTCTTCGCCAGCTGTTTAGATGAGCTTCTCCCGTTGCCTTTTGTTTTTGCCGCGCATTCGCCGGCTGGGATCTCTCTATCTTTCTTTCTCTTTCTCACACTCTTTCCCTGTTTCGGTGTCCCTCTCCCACCATCTGCCCTCCCACTCACACGCCAGCTGTTGCTCCTTTAAGCGCCAGCGTACCGGAATGTACTTTAAAAAATTATGGTCTTGAAGAACAACAAACATTACAAATCTAATCGTTTTATAAATAAAAAAATCAGTATAAATTAATAACATATAAAGATCATTACAACGGTTCTACAAAAAATAAGTTTTTAGTTGCAGTCATCATTTTTTTTAGCAAAATCAAACACTACCAATGACATTGAATCATTTTTGGTGTTGTCCAGTGTAGCTAAACGTTCACGAATTGATATTGAAAATTCTTCTAGTGTAGCAACGGATTGCTGTATGTTCTGCTGTATCTTGTAGTTTATTGCAATTTCTTATTAATAAGCGCCTTTTATGTGGAGCCGGGCGTTAGTGCCCTCCCAGGGGCGACATTAACGTTAATAATAATAAAATGTGTAATTGCATACTGGGAAGAAACAGAGCTGGCCAACAACAAGAAGATGATGGAGAGAGTGAGGGAGAGGTAGAGGGAGAGGGAGAAGAACACCAGCTTCTTCTTCTAACCAGTTTTGCAGACGTTGTAAAGCCCATCTTTTATCCTGACTTCTCTTTTTTTGCAGCCAGAGGTGTAAATCATTTTCTAATCGCAGCCAGCAGATCACATGCACACGCATCAACAAGCAAACACACACATATAGAGATACTCTGGACGCACAGATACTCTGGACACACAGATACTCACTCACACAGCGAAGGCAGTTGGACACTCGGAGTGGACTAGACTTTTGTTTTTGGCACTGCGTTTACTTTATGTTTACGTTGTCGGGCTAAAACTTTCCAGCATTTTGATTTCAGGCAAAAAGACAATATTGTTGTCGTCGAGTGGGTGGAAAAGTGGGGTGCTAACGGGATAAAAGGGAAAGGAGGCGGCTGAACTGCAGCCAAAAGTCGAATGCAATCAAAGACCAAGCGGAAACAGAGGCACTTGCCAGGCTGTCGGCGTAACCAGGGATGCAAAAGTGGCTTAAACCGATATGAAAATAAATCAGTTACAAAATAAAACTACTGAAAATAAGAGGAAACGTTATGAAATTCAACAAACTGAAAGGAAATTTGATCAAAACGCAAACCTATACTTACTTACCTAATACAGATATATGTATACATAATCTCTTCAACTATAAACCTATAAGACTATATTCGATGTACATAATATAGCAAGTCATTGAAGATACACTTGCTTTTTGAATCATTTGTGATTAGCTCTCCGTTTTGCTGCGTTTAATAAAATATTTCTTGTATTTCCCTTGGAAAACCATAAACATTATGGCTGACATTTGTGTGCAATGTGCCCGCAGGACAAAGTTCAATAAATTTATCAAATGACTCGTGCTTCTGGCATTTTCCAATCGAAGTGGCTCGTAAAAATTGTAGAAAATCTCGCCGTATGCGTGTATATTTCCGTCTCGCTGGGAAAACTTTGGCGTCTGGCGGAAGTTTTGCTCGTCCTTCTCGTGGCATTTTGTGTCTTAATTTCTGCATTATCCTGGCCATCTTAATTAAGCTGCCTGTCGGGAGGCGCCACGCCCACCGCCGTCTGTTCATTTGTTTGCCGCCATGCTTCGCGGGGTGTTTGGCATTTACTTCTTCTTCTTCATCCATTCTTCTTCTTCCATTTTTTCAAGCTGCTGTTGGTACACACTGTACAGAACTTCCGGTTCCGGTGCCTGTGGCACATTGCGTATCCGCGGTCCACATTTCAACCATTGCCATTGTCCTCGTGAGTTTATTTGAATTTATTATACTTCCCCTGCTAGCTTAGCTTTTTATTTCATTTTTGAGCAGATGCAGCGAGGCGTAATAATGGTTGTTATTAGTCCGTTGGTGTTATGCAATATCCTTGCACGTACATACATACATATATACACATATCAAGCATATACGTATAAAATACTTAATAAAACAAAACTTCTATTTAATGTTCGCGAAATAACATCCAAAAGTAGTAATTTACATTACGTATACGCCATGCGTATCTACAGCTTCATTTTTAGTGCCAAAGCTTTATAGGTTTTCTCGATAAAACTTTAGTGAATCACCTTTGACAAAACCGCCCACACCTTTCTCTTAATTGCTTAATTCGTTTTTTTTTTAACTACCCTGCAATGGCCATCAACTGAATCCAAGCTATTTCAATAGTTTTAGCACTTTTATGGGCCATTTTAGAAATGCAAGTCAAAAATCAAGTGCACAAGAACTCGCAAACGGAATGCGCAAGAGGGTTTGTGAGTGTTTGTTTGTTTGTTTGTTTGTTTGCCCCCCTTTTTGCGCCATTTTCGGAAAGGGGGAGTTGGGGGTAGAGCAAAAGATTTGAAAATTTGTTTTCCGTTTTTTTGGCAGTGTGCAAACGCGCTTTCAACTCCCTCATTTCAATTAACTTTTCTAATTTTATTTATGCATGCGATTGCACTGGCATAAACAATTTAAGACCAAAAATATTCCATATATAAAAATAATCTTAGCCATAATTAGCCAACATTTTAGTTGTTACATTTTCTTAAAGCTTTAAGCACATTCAATTGTTAAAAAGAAACTTTAAAGTCTGCAAATAAACTGTGTAGATGCCTTTTCAAAATCTGCATTAAGAAATTTGTATTTATATGTTGAGTAAATCATAGATAAATAAAAAAATTTATTTTTTTCCCTGTGTATCCATGCATGTGAAATTTGTTATTTGTGGGCGTGTGCTCATTGTCAACAAGTCCGTTAACAGGCACTAAGTGTTTTTTTTATTTTCGTTGGCTTAGTTGTTAGTTGGCCTACTGGTTTTTTAATTTCCTTGATTTTTCACTATTTTCATTTATTTGTTCCCTTAATTTTAGTGCTGGCTGTTAATCCTTGGCGGCAGGGTCATAAAGCGATCGTTGCATCTTCATCCTGGCCATGGTAACGCCCCTTTTTTGCGAGTAAGGGAAAAGTACAAACTATGCGGCGGCTTCATTCACAGAAATATGCAAATAGTGGGGAGGGGGGGGACTGCCGCAAATTGAATGCGAGACTGGAAAAACACACATCCAACTCCCGGAAAAACGGGGAAAACGGAAAAACGCAGACTTCGCTGCGTACTACGCGGCTTACAACTGCAATTACAACTACGACCACCACCACGCTCCACCTGTTGGCAGTTTTGGGAGTCGGCATAGCCATCTCTCTCGCACACTCCCTTGCTCTCTCTCTCTCTGGCGCACGCCAGTGCTGTAAGTGTAGCTATTTAATGCATATTCACCGTAATTTGTAGATATTTCTAGATTTTAAATTTAAGTGCATTAATTCTATTATCGATAATCGATAACGCAAACAATAGCTTCCCTGTTTGCTAAGCTCTTTAAAATTAATGAAAAAAAGTTATAAAATAAATCGAATGTATTAAAATAAAGTTTTTAACAATGAACCAGTCTCTATTGGTAGCTCTTAAAATCGAACAACAACAACACAGATTTATATAGTAGTCCACATTTTACCGATTCTGTGCATATTCCACATTACTTATCTGTATAATTTAAAAACTGAACAACTTTATTGTCTAATATAATTTAGCAACTGAAATTGGCTAAACATCCCGGAAGCAATTAGAATACAGTGGTAGCCATTTTAAGGGCTAATAGTGGGCAGCACTGGGGGAATCAACAATGAGCCAGCAACGATGTTAACTGAAAAATGCTTTTCGCCTTTGCTGAGCTGCGGCTGAATGCCGGGGATTTGGTAGTGGGTTTGAGTTTCAGGCTGGGAGCCACAGATGCAGTTGGATCTAAAGATGGGAGTTTTGCGGACGGGTCGGCGGTTAGTTTGCCACCGCCCACTGAGCACCTGCCACACCCACCTCCCCCCCAACCCACCGCTTTGTCAACCACCATGGTGCAGTGAACCCACTGCGCCGCGCCGCTAAGTATGCAACACAGAACTGACGTTTAATTGGGAGTAAAACCCATCGAAACATTTCAGCGGCAGTCGAAAGTATTTTACTAGCGGATATATCTTTATTGCTGGTGCATGTTTGTGTGATCCTATACACACGTGTATGTATATATTTATTTATTGAAAAAAAAAAAGTTTACTACTTGATAAGAGTATTTGCTAGCGCAACAGCTGGTGCACATTAATATTCATTGATGGTTTGTATTTGTATTTGTTGGTGAATTATTTTGCGTACAGCTGTGCCTAAAATAATTGTATTACATTATTCAATTTTTATTTGAAACCATTTGAGAAATAGGCTAAATTGAAATATAAGGAAACTTCACAACTATTTTCAGCACAGCCATACGTTTAATATATGTTTGAAATGTTTTTCGTTATCGATTTGCTTTCTAATTGTATTACAGGGTTGTCAAATGGCATTAACACAATATATTGCAACTAAAGCAAAAGCCTATGCCTTGTTTTCAATAATACATAGTTCGCAGTTTTATTTTAATTTTCTTGTGGTTACTTTTTTAACTTTTTCAGGGCATGTATTGCGAATGATCGTAAGTGGTCCAGGAATTTTTCGTTCTACTTGTATATCCGTAGTCAGGTAGAACTTTGGGTGTTTTGTAATAGTTCTTTGTGTTGATAGAGTAGTCCTGGAAAAGAGTTGTTGTGAAAGTGCCAGCAGTATTACTAGGTTTTTCCAAAGACTAACCTTTTCGTGTTTTCTTGGATAGCCCCCCAAAGAATTGGGTCCCACGGACTCCGCCGCCGGTTTCACTTTCAGCACCGCCGAACTGGGCGTATCTCCGATCCTTGGATTGTGGGATCTCAAACTCAGTTTTAGATCTATTTTGGGTGGCGGCTCCTGCCGAATTTTCTCCTCGATCTCGTACAGCTCTTGCTGAAATTTTTATATATTTAAACGCGAAAGTCATTTGAAAAAAGCAAATAGGTTAACTTACCCGATTTTTATAGACCATGCAGCAGGCTCGCAGCGTAAAGTAATAGATGATCTCCACACCGGAAAGCAATGAAAATCCGAGAAAAAGACTGGCGATTCCGCCAAATGACACCAGCAGATCCACCCAGCCGAAAAGAACTTCGCGCTTATAGCGAATTATCGGCCAGGTGAGAAACTCGACCAGCACACCCAAGCTCTCTGGCCGATCCGACCTGGAATATGGTAACCCCTGGTTACATCATCTTACATCACCCTTACACCCATTTGGGAAAACTAACATTTTGATCAGCTTATCGATGTTGAAGACGGTTTTCGAGCAACTGAGCTCGCACTGCAGGCAATCCTTGATGTTCGTAATGTTGCTCTTAAACTCGTCTAGGCAATCGAAGTCCTTGATCGAGCACATGGGCACATTAGCTGTCCGGATTTGATATAATCATAATATGTACACTGTTACAATAGTCGGGTAAGTTTGTTAGCTACACATAGAGACTCACGTATGGGCTTATAAAAGGGCGGATTGCACTTGCACAACTTGATGGCCTTGTTCATGCGACACTGCTTCATGCAGGATGAGAATGTGTAGGCATCTGGGAAATAGTTGAGCTTCACCTCGTCGCTGAAGATGCACTTCCTCTGGCCAATGGACAGCTGGCGAGCGTCGTCGGTGGTGTAGGTGTTCTTCTTGGAGATCCGCACCTCCACCAGCTGCGGTTCCGACCAATCGATCTGAGCATTGAAATCCGAGCCGAAGTACTCCTCGTTCGAAAAGATATAGATCTGAAGAATTGTTATTCAAATGCATAGATTACTTTAATGATGAGAAATGGAGGGTTTTTGTTTTAGGAACTTTAGGTCATATTGGGTTAGAAACATTTTTCAATTCGCATTCACAACTTACACTTGCTGTGCTGTTGGGTATGAAAAAGAGCGCCCACTTCTTGTCGGTTTCGTAGAGATCATGAGGTGCTCCGGTCTTTACGCTATGCAATAGAACATACATATATGCAAAAACCCAGATTAGATGGGGATTCCTTACTCTTCAGTGGGCGTGGACTTGAAGCGACTGTTGAAGGCGTAGCAAAAGCCGTGCTCCGTGTAAATGGGCTCGAAGTGGTCGCAACAGGGTATGTCCTCGTCGCGATACTTGCAGGACACGAAGACGTTCTTGCAGTCGATGTTACCCTCAAAGGCCCACTCCCGGATGGTGTGGGCATCCAGCAGGTTCTGCGGTATCGACTGCGACAGCACCTTGGCGTCCCGGATGCTGTTGAAGTTCAGCGAGGTGAGAGTCCGCAGGAACGGGGTGTACAGTTGTGCCTGGGCCTCGTCGTAGTTACTGGGATCACAAAATACTATACACTTAATATTACGCAATTTTTTAACAATCTGGGTGGCTAAGCTACAAACATATTATGTATGCATATACTTTTACACATTTCTTGTACTCACGCCAGTGTATTGTAAACCTTCTCGTAAGACTTGTCGTGATCAAAAGCCGCCTCCGGACAGACGACGGTGGTGGGGAAGACCACGTTCTGGTTGTGGAAGTCGGTGTCGAGGCCGGTGATGGTCGGATTGGTCTGGAACTTCTCCCAGAGGCTCATGATGATGACCAGCGCGGTGACCGCTCCGATGGATGTGAAGCAAAACCACATGAACTTCTCGCCAATGGGCCGGCCGGATTCGGCAATGTATCGCACACCGTGGAGCGTCGAGTTCTGGAAGAACTCCTTCGTCTGATAGATGAGGCTGCGCCGAAAGATGACCAAAGTCTCGAGGGACCGCTGCGTCCTGGACTCCGGCGTATGGCGTTTCTCTTCCGGCATTTCCGTTTCAGGAACATTGCTCGCCGACGCGGCTCGGAAGTGAACTCAAAACTGACCCAAAGTCAACACTTGGACTGAACCCAGGGCATTACTTCGTGGGCGATAGATAGATACATTGAATGCCAAATCGATGTGTGTGTAATTAGTCCACCTGCGTGTGGTTCCATTTGCAGGTCCTAAAAGCCTTTCATTGTTCACATAATGGCGTTTGCATGCGTCTGATTGTTTTTTGGATTGTGGTAGTTACTATAGACCATCTAGATATCTATACATGAAACAAAAAGTGGTATAAGGTTTTTTAATTAAACAATATAGAACGTTCGTAAGTCCAGTCATGAATTCAAAGTCATTGAAAATATAAAAACTATCTTTTTTATGGGTATTACTCCAACAAGTTCTTCATTTATAATAAAATTGTTTTTAAGCAATTTATATACTTATCTTACTTATACTATCTTTAACAAATGATCTCTTAAAATAAAATGCTTACAAAGAATTTATTTTATTTAGCTGCATTTTATTTATTTACTTTTAAATGGACTTTGGTAATGAGTCTACCAACTTTTCGTACCGAAATCGTTTAGATTGGGGTCAGTGATATGGTTGAAGTCCTGCGCAATTGCGGGTTAGGCCAGTCACCGAATGCAGCTGCCCTGGATGGATGGATGGCTGGATGGATGGCTGGATGGCAGGATGGATTGATGCACTGATGGATGGATGGTTGGATAAATGGCTGACTAATTGGTCGAGGTTGTCTGAACAGCTTCCGGCGCCGCCTTGCATTCCGCAAGGGAATCACATATTCCTATACAGGGATCGGGCTGGCCACTCCACCGAGAGAAGCCACTTCACTCCAGGGATCGTAGGAACTTCACAAGTTTTGTGTGAACTTCTGACACGGCCCAGACTCTCTTTGTTCGCTCTTTCGCCCTCTCTTTTCCCCCTTTTCCCCCTTTTATTCCTTTAATTTGTTTATTATTTTTTTTTTTTTGGTTTTGCAATCGTTAAGTGTTCTCAAGTTTCACAAAGAGTGCAGAAATGGGTTTTGAATTTTTCGGGACTCTGGGTTTTGGGTTTTGGGTTATGGCGTTGGAGCTGGGGCTGGGGCAAACAAAAGAACTGCTGGAATGAGTTGACCCTGATGGCGGTGGTCAGATAATCGGAGCCACTGGCGCCAGCCTTCTGGAGTTCCTTCTGCTCCGCTCGTCCCCTTCATTTATTGCATATATTATATTATTATAGCAGTGGGTTAAGCAACCACCATGTTTTTTGTTACTCGTCGCTTTACTTATGACTATATTAAACGAATAAAATGGAAACTTCATTAAGTTAAGAAACATTTACAAACGAAAATCATATTAAGTGTTTATATTTGGATATATATCTACATATATCTACGGATCACAGCACGTATAATATACAGCTCCAAAGATCAAAGGATATATCAACATTATGCTGGATAAGCTCGTTGTCTTATATAAGGATATTACGAATTTATTTTTCAAAACTCCAAAAGGGGTCTATTGCTGAGGCTCTCTCCTTAGAAAATACTTCGTAGCATGTACTATATAGTCTCTATCACTGGCATTGCGACCCACTTATGACCAGAACTTTCCCCCAGTTCCCTCCAAACCGCCAGATCCGCCTGATCCCGCCATATAGCCATAGCCCCTCAATTTGTTTCGCTTTTAGTATTCTACCCCGGTTCGGCTCCTTATCAGCGATCATTTGTCAAAGCCCTGCCATTGAAAAGTGGCCCGACCACTGAGCGAAACGGCAATTGCAACAAATTTGTTCGCTGCTCCTTCAGAGCAACATCTACCCCAACCATCTGCCCCAGCCACATGCCGCTTGCCCCACGTCCCTGCCCCACCTGCCTCTGATCCAGTTGACAAAAGAAGAGGAGCAGATACCAAAAGACACCAACGAAGAAGCACATCGATGGTAACGTACGTGGCGACCCGAAGATACCCTACGACAACATTATTAATCAATCCCCTTGTTAAGCTCGTAATTCATTTTCTAATAGATTCACTTTTCATACTAGGCGTTTACCATTTTTCAAAATAAATTAAGTTGTTTTCTTATGCTTCTTATGATTTTGGATCGTATCAACGAGTATTGCATACTTCTAAGTTTCAAAAGCTTACAGAGTAATGAGTACCTGAGCGTCGACTATCGCACATATTCCGGCTTACGCGTAAGTTCATGTAAATGGTCATGAGAGTGGGTTTATACACAGCCACCTGTTGTCAGCACTCGCCATTAAAAGTCGAGCATACCCAGTGTATACCCATTGTAATGCATGAGCCCTGGACGCCAGGAATCAGCGCTGCCACCATCGGGAGCACTCTCATAAATAAGAAATTGAGAGTAAACGAGACCTGGCCGGGATGGGGATCGGGATCGGGATCGGGATCGTCGAGGGGATCCCCTGAGCTGGGCCAGAATCTATGGGTATACAGGCTTCGATAAGCATTTTTTGCTTTCCATTCGTTTCGTTTCGAATTCGTTTTATTTTATTTTGTATTTTTGCAAGCCTTCAAGTCAAGGCTTCAGTTTCTCGTTTTGCATTGCATCGAGATGCACCAAGATCGATCGGTGGCGAAGAATGTTCCTTTGAGCCGCGATCTTAGCCAGCGTCCAGGTGTCCATTCCACTGTCCGTCCGTTTGTGTGATTAATGGTAATTGCTTTTATGGCTTTCTACGGCGCTGCTCCTCTGCCACAATTTGTTGCGGTAATTTCGCTTTTAGTCGCAGTCGCATGTACTGATAGCCCCCTCCTCCTCTACTTCCCATCAAAATGAATTTGGAAAGTATTTAGAAAAGCACTTGGAACTGCACAAATAATAAGCTCGTTAGCTGCAGCAAAGTAGCACAATTTGGTAGCAAATATTTCGTTTTTTATTTCAATTTTCACTTGCGCCTAACATTAGAAGGGGTAGGGGTAATGGGCGACACAGGGTATTTCGGGTGGTAAGTATGCAGACATCCTCTCATCTATCAGTTGGCTGTTTCCGTTTCCGGTTCCCGGGACTATTCCGTTTCTGTTGGCCAGCGGCGTGTCCACCTCGTTAAAGGCCCGTTGATCGCGATATTGGCTGAACAATCCAATCCGCGCACCTTGTTCAAGGGTGTTTGGAATGACCGCGTCGCTGCCGAGAAGCCAGCAACACTCAAAAGCGGCGATGCCAGAGTGACGGGGAATCCGACCGGCCGCCATTCGTCTCGGTTGCAACTTGAATACTGGCAGCGGAAGCCGTTCGCGCCAGACGCGGCGAAACTGGCGTCGTCGGTGGCCCGGACCCACGTCTGCCGACGGTCACGGCATTCAGCTTGGGCGTGGCAAGCAGTCGCCTGGGATGCACCGATGGCTGGCCGTTGTGGGCTGTTCCTGAATGACAATGCTCCGCCTTTTGAACCTTGACGTTCTTTGGGGATGGAAAGCTGCAATATAAGTGGACAAAAATCACTACATTAGAAAATCACTATCAACAAGGAAATATTTAGGCCAAATGAAACATGAAATATTGAAATTGAAAATTAAAATGGGATAATAGTAACGTACAGATTCATTTCAGCACTGGAAAAGCTCTTCATGACAGTCTTCCAGGCGTAGACATGCGGCAGTGTTTCCTTGTCAATGTCCACATTGGAAAGTGCATTCAGCACAACCAAATCCCGCTTGGTTGGCTCATTTCTACAATGTTAAAAGCTTTAGTCTTAAAATTAACATTTTAAATCATCATCAATCGTACCCAAAAATAAACAGCTCGTAGCGCGGCTCCAAGTCCATGGACATGCGTGGCGACAAGCTCTGCGGCGGTGTATGGAAGTTTTCCTCGTCCTCGCTGCTGCTTTCATACGGCGGCGTCTCATCGATGCAGTCGAACTTGAGAGAAGAACAACAGAAATGTTTAGTAGAGATCCAACAGTACTACCCACTGATACTCACAAAGCTCACTTCCTCGTCGATGTCGTAGTCCTCGTCGTCGCTTTGTTGACTGCGCCAAGCAGTTTTCGATACGGGCGCCATGGCGGCCACCCTTGATGCTCCCAAGCCTAGCGAAGCGCTCAGGGCGGACGATTCTGTGGATCCCTGTGTATCTTGAAGTTGACCCTGCGACAGCGACTGAGGCGGCACAACGGCGGCTGCCCGCAGCGACTTGGTGCGCTTGCGACGACTGGTTTTGCGGCTGAGATTCGCGTCCCATAGACAGGCGCAACACTGCTCCGTCTCCCAGGCGGCGCAACATAGCTCCTCGGTCTTGAGAGTGTCTGGTAAATGCACGGCGGAGGTCGGTGCCTGTTCCAGCATAAGCAACAGACTACCGCACACGCAGCCCAAATGCTGCTCCCGGCCGCGCTCGTCGGCCAGCAGTTGGCGCAAACTGCGGAGCATCTGCAGCAGCTGCAGGCGCATGGCTACGTTGACCTCCTGCGAGTGGGTCACATAGCTGGCCACAAGGTGGGCGATACGGGAATGCACCTTGCTAAAGTCCACGCTAATGAAGCGGGCATCATCCTAAAATGGTTAAAACTCGATATTATTTCTGTAAGCGCTGAGGTATTCCCTGTTTTATGCTCACCTTAAAGCTGACAATCAGCGATTTCAATCTTTTGAGTTCGCAGAGCAGCGTGTCGTTGATGGAGACCATGTTATCGATTTTATTGATCAACGTTTTGGTGATGCGCTTGGCAAACACTTGCAGCGACTTCTCCACGCATGTGTACGGAGTCATGACTCCGACGGATGGCGAGGTTGCTGCCGCAACCGCATTTCTATCCCTTCGGAGTTGCAGCTGCTGATCGCCATCCATCAAATCTAAATACTGATGCAGATGGGCAAAGTTCCAGACCGTTTCTGATTTATCCGCCTGCTGTTCGGCCTTTTCCAGGAAATACGCTTCCAGGCGCTCCAGCCCTTCGGCCGCACCAATGTCCACAAATGAATCGAGAAAGTCCCAGTACTCGCGCCACTCCAACTGCTCC
Organism: Drosophila orena; assembly: GCA_005876975.1. Taxonomy (NCBI): domain Eukaryota; kingdom Metazoa; phylum Arthropoda; class Insecta; order Diptera; family Drosophilidae; genus Drosophila; species Drosophila orena. The sequence goes on from VCKV01000288.1 coordinate 9,737,641, forward strand.
TGGCGTGCCAGTTGGCGACCGACCACCTCCAGACCCTTCTCGATATCGGAGTTCTTTATGTGGCGCTCAAGGAAGCTGTCATTTAGCGACGCATTCAGGCTGCGGCTTAGGCTCATGTCCAGGCACTGGGAGTCATCGGCTATCAATGGCGAATCAATGCAATTGTTGTTGCGATAGGCCATGAATAAATCCGGTTTAATTTGGCGAATGGGCGTGGCCGGGAACTCCAAAGTATACACTGGCTTCACATTATTATTGTTGTTCTCGCACTCATTGGTGCCATTGGGCACGATCGTCGTGCGTTTTGGTGAGCTGGTGGCCGCCGCCAATGGACTAAAGAGCGCCCTGCCTTTTGAGCGGACTGGACTCGAGTTTCCAGCACTTCGGTCAAAGATCGACTTGCTCGGCGTTACCTTCACCGGCGAGCTGAATGGCGAGCTAGCCAGCGGAGACATCACATTGTTGCTGACCCGCGGTGGTGTCTTCCACCGGCGATAGAAGTTCATGGCCTTTTCGCGGGGCATGGGTCCCGCCAGCGCACTGATTGTCAGGTCCACACTGAGACCTTGGCAATCCTCCGTCTTCTCTTGCAGGTTCTTTAAAGTATAAAAACAGATACATTAAAAAATAACTAATCATTCTCATACGTCCAATAAATGCTATAATAGAGTATTCACTTAACAAGTATCAGTAGAAAAATATACAAACATTTCGAATGAGAAACTAAACGTGTGTTCACATAAACACGCTCAAATAATTGTACCAATGAGAAAACAAAATTGAAGTAATTATAATAAGTAATAAAAATGTAAAATTAGTACGCAGACAAATACAAAACAGATACCCACCGGTGGATCTTTGGGCGAGAACGGTTGACCCACTTTTGGCGGCAGTGTATTTGTAACGGATCTAAGTACGGGCACAAAATACGGATCCGCTAAGAGCAGCTCCAGCTTCGTGATGGTCGTATGTGTGGCCTGTGCATTGCGTAGGCAGATGATCTGCAGGGGGAAGAAGAGATTACATTATGATACAAGCGATTCGTTTGCCCTTTCGAGCCTCCTAGCAAGCAACTCACTTCCTTGGGAAATTTGCCCTCGTGATTCCGTAGCGCCTTGCACTCTGGATAGGAAATGAGAACCTCGACCATGGCCACATGGCCGTTTTTCGAGGCAAAGTGGAGAGGTGTTTCGCCACGCCCCTTGTCCGGCATGTTCAAGTAGTAGTCCAGGAGACTGGAGTTAAGGGCGGCACACATTTTGCCACTGCCCTTCTTGCCAGCATAAAGCTGAGTGAACTCTTGATCCGAAACGGTCTTTAACAGCAATTGAGCGATTTTGGCCCTGTTGACCTGGGCGCAGATGTGCATGGCATTATAGCGACAGCCCTCCTTTAAACTGGTGGGCGTATCACCGCTGCTGATCAAAAATCGTGGATTCTCCCATATAATCCTTTTCACCCGGTCGATGTGCCCACCTTCGATTTGCTTGCGAAACTCTACCAGTTCCTGTTTGGTGGGCGCCCGGAACGGTGGGCCTTCTCCGGAAACATCCGGCTGCTGCGGCTGCTGCTGTTGCTGCTGCAACTGCTGCTGCCGCCCATTGGCAATGATGTTGCTGGTGCTGCCCGACGAGGAAGTCGGTGAGCTGCTGAGCAGTAAATTGGACATTGAGGGATTGCTTCCCAGGGGAATGATGAAACCACTGCCGCTCCCCGTCGGCGAGGACGAGTACAAATTGTCCGACGAGCTCGGTGAGCTCTTGTAACCGCCACCGCTGATTATCGGAACTGGCTCTGAAAAAATAGTACAGTGCATAAGTTAAAGCACTTACATATATGTATATAATAGCTAGCTATACTATGTACTCACTGCTTTCGGGCTTGGCCTTGCAAAATCTCTTGAGCGCCTCGATGCTCTCGAACCCAAACTGAACGTAACTCTCCGCCTGCTCCAGATTGGTGAACTCGCGGAGGCGGGCCTCCTTGTAGTGTCGCAGGATGTCCAGCGCCTTGGATTTCTCCGTGAAGATCAGCCACAGTGGCGAGTCCGCTGCTCCGTCGTGGCGTTGGCAATGTTGATGTGTGGGCATCGAGAGGGATAAACCATTAATAAATGTGCTGGCTGTTTTGGTCACGCCATCGGTTTGGCGAATAGCGAACGAGTGTCGAATGCCGGACGAGTGGAGGATTGTCTCGAGCAAAACAAAATCAAAACAAACTATGCTGAGGGGGCGTTGGGTGGGCAGTGGGCAGTGGGCCGTGGGCAGTGGGCAGTGGTTCGGGGGGCACATGCGTGTGACGCAGCTGTTGGCACAACGCCGGCAAAACTTTCCGAGGCCCTGCCTTTCAGGAGTATCATCAGTTTTGCCCGCAGATTGTCACAGATTGTCACAGATTGCAGAGATATGTATTTTACATTACAAATTCGGAGGGATCGCAATCGAATTGTCTACCTGATCCACGATTATTTCATTTAAGGTAACCCATTTATATTAAATAGACCACACACAAAGACGACTGCTCTAGACAACTGGAAAGGCTATGATCACTTGTGGCTAACTAGCCCATTTAAATATCACTTGTTAAATTTATTTATAAGAAACAAAAGCAGATAAATATAGCTCCCAGCTGAGGCGTACAAACATTTCATATGATTCTCTCAACATTACCTCTCGAAACTAGCGAGTGTGCCATAATTAAATTTACTTCCAACCCTTCGCAATGTGCTAGCAAAACAAATACAGAAATAAAACTACAGGCGAAAACACCGCAGCCTTGGTGGTAAAGTTCTAATCAAAGATCTGATAAAAGCTCAACATATAGCCGGCAGAACTAACAACAAGTGTGGGCCAATGGGAGGCACGTATGAAAGTTCAATTGAAAGGCAAAAAACAATTGATATTGGCTTAATTTGCAACTAATTAGGCGTATTAATGTTTTAATATTTTATGGCTTTATTCATCGCATTGCTTTAGTTTTGTTTACCTCGAAATTAGGGAAGTAATTTGAATTTGGAGCAAATTAAGTAGCTTTGGGTACATTTGATTACTTTTGGGTACAGTTTAGTTTAATTAGGTTGCTGAATACAAGCTTCACAAATGTTTAACATATTTAAATATGTTATGTTACCCAAACGTAGGGTATTTCATAGGTCGATATTATTCGCTGTTACGACTTTGAGCTCTTTCGTTTCTGCGCGTTTGTTTTCATTTTTTCTGGGCAACGACTGTTGACTTGGCGCAAAAGACAGGGACAGGGACAGGGCCAAGTGAAAGGGACAGGGACAGGGACAGGCACAACCCACAATAACACAACAACACAAGCCGGCAAAACAGGGGGTATACATATACGTATGTAAATATTGGATCCGGGGACTCTTGAAAGTACACGCACACACTTTTTCGGGATACTTGTTGTTCCACAGCTCGCGTATAAATAAATTTAAAAAGGAAACAAATTGGAGAAATTCTGTGTGATATACAGTTGCGACCTCATTAACAGTTTTTTTTTTTATCAGCCATTATTTCGGGTTTTTACTAAAAATCGCATTTCGAAAGAAATATTTATTAAATACTCATGTAATATTGGAAATGGAAAAATACTTCCTCAAGCTTGAATAAAATAATTGTACATTGAACCCATAATTATTCTGGGTATAAACATAAAAACCTATTATTTTGACCGCAGCTGTGTGACTGCTGGATCATAAATGTGGTGGAATGTGGATGCTGACAGGTCAAGGTCCTAGTAATGCATCCAATTTGGATATTGCCCGAATTGGGAACTGGATGATGTCGATGTGGAAGTGGAATGAACTCGCCCCAATCCAATCGGTTATTGTTTTCGATTTTCCAATTCGTTTAATTGGATTAAAGAGCGAACGAGTGGGAGCAGGAAAGTTGCATTTAATTAGACAGGTAATCGCAATCGTTCACCAGTTGTTTACAGTTTAATCGAAAGACCGCTCCCAGACAAGGAAATCGACTGTGCGAGCGGGACAGCTGCGCAAGCCACGATTCTGTGTTTCATTTCTCTCGATTCTCAAAAGTTTTGAACACACACATGGAAACTTCTTCATGGACAGTTAGTCATGGAGGGAACAACAGTGCAATGCAAAACTAATGAGAATGCAACAGTTGAAATACCCTGGATATATTCCAAGTTACATTTCATTTAATATACATATACTGACAACTTTGCGGAATAGTTAACGAGTTATCCATACACTGAACATAATTCGATCGAGGATATTCTGGTTGACTGGGAATGCAATTTTATCCCCTTATGAAACAGACTTCATTATGGTTTAGTTTCAAAACAAACACGAAGCAATTCCGATCATTAACAGAAAGAAAACACTTAATACAATTGAATCAGATCTCGAGTGACACATTTCCAAGACAAATGCAGGCGAATGCCCATCATTCTCGGTTACAGGGTATCACAATAGCAACAAGCGGCAAGCAACTGTAACGCAAAACACACACACACACACCGACACTCGCTCCATCTCGCTCCTACTTACGTGGATAGTCGGGATCATCGTACTTGACGGCAGCATTGCCATCGTCTGGATTGCCCGATTGCAGGGATAACGCCGAGCCGGATGGCGATCCCGATGCCACTGATGCCGATCCGGACGCTGATGCCGGATTGGAGGGCTTTATGTTCAACGCGGCTATGGAGCCGACGCACTGGGATGACGATCCCTCAAAACAGCCAGCTTTGGATGTCGGGATATAGACCCCGAAATAGGTCGACATCTCTGCGTAAAATGGCGGATGCACTGCAAGGTAAACGGTAAGAATGGGTTAACACTAACACCAACACCAATTAACAGGCAACTTCTTCACAACTTCGCGAAAATTTGTTAGTTCGGCTGATGGCCAGCAAAAGGCATCGGTTAAACTAGGGTAATATCATCACAAAATACCAGGTAACTCTATTGCCCCGTTTTGTTGTTGTTTTCGGCTGCACTCCTCCACTCACACGCACACAAACATAACAACGCAAAAAAAAAAACGAAAAAAAAACGGCACACTAACAACAACAGGCGGCGACGCGAACTCGAGGAATCTGGAAAACCTAACGCATTGGCGGAATCACAAACACATGCCGTTATTCTTACCTTTTAACACATAGATCACAGGACATGAAACAATATCCAACAATGTCAGGCGTCTTTCAAACAAAATGTGCACAAACCGAACAAAATTAGAGGCGGACTGTCACTGAACTTAGGTGCAGCGTAATATCGATAGAAAACATCGCCTACTTGCCTGACTATCGTAGCTGAGTGACAGTTAATTTTGAATTTCGCATTAAATTGAAATGTTCTAAGTCACTTGCCTGAAAAACATGCAACAATTAGATGAAAAAATATATTTCTCATTACCACACATTGGTAATTCAACAAATCGGTTACAAATCATTAGACATTAATGTATATTGTTTATTTTTGTCAACATAGTAGTTTATTAAAATGCAAGAAAAGGAGTCAGTCATGGCAAATTACATTTTATTTAATAATTGTTTAAGGGCATGTCGCTTGTGACTCCGTATTATATTCTTCATACAACATATGTACATGAAGTTTTACCTCTTTTCATTCCCCAACATTCTTCTTCTAGCCAAACATTTGATGGTTTGAGTCCATGGTGCTATCACTTGACTATTGGTATTTTTTTAGTGAATTCTAAAATATTTAAATTTAGCGCCAAGAATTTGGTTCTTCTAACGTATACTTACTAAAGCCGCTTAGAAGTCTAGCTAAACATGTCTAACAGTTGCTCTGTTTATACGCTGCTACCCCTTTTATACGTTTTAAGACAGCTCAAGTGGCAAGTTGTTGGTTTGAGTCTGTGGTGAATACGTTTACGCTTGGTATATTCTTGGTATATTTTGAAGGCTCCCCAATTAACGATGGGGGATTTTTCGGACACATTCAGCGGCCGCCCGACGGTTGCAAACATAACGTTCGTGGAATTCGTGGGGAAAAGCGGTCTACTCGCACGATCTTATTTTTTTTAACGTGTTTGTGCTGTGTGTGTGCTTGGCGTGCGGCTAACTTTGTTGTTGTTGTCCAAATTGAAGCTGTTGTTGGTAGCAAAGTGCGCGCCATTATTAACAGTAACTCAAAAGAATATCACTACTGAAATAACCGAAATGAAGACAAGCAAATTTTAAGCCAGCGACCCAAACAGGTTTGTTTAATACTTCTAGTAAATGGGCTGCTTATATTTTGTTTCCTTTTGCCCTTTTTGGTAGCTCAGGGATACACATGCATACACAGCAAGGGTGTGTTTTCCTGCGTGCGGGTGTATGCGTGTTTGTTTGTGTGTTTTGAACCTGTCTCATATTCTTGGCTAAAAATCAATAAAATAAAGCAAAAGTCGAAACAACAAAAACGGCAGGTCCTTTTGTATCCATGTGATTGCTGTGCGTGTGTGTGTGTGTGTTCAATGGTTTTTTTGAGTTTTTTGGGTTTTTCACTAAGTCAGCAGCTGCAATAACTAAATAAATAAAAGACCGTTAAACGAGGCTCACTTAGTTAGTCGAGCATGGCCGAAAAGCCCGAGTTGCCAATTGCCAATTAGAAGCCGAAAACAAACGAAAATACAGTGAGGCACGACTAACGGTAATTGGGCGATTCCCCCTGTAAATTGCACCTGCATTAACCGTTTGTTTTACAAAACATTTCCCGTTTCAAATGGCCAAGCTAATTGCCATTTTGAAGTGCCCACTTGTTTTCATTTTCGCATTCGCTCCCAAACTGCTAATACCCAATTGATAGCCACTAACTAATTTAGATTTGAAATACTTCATCAAACAGCATATTTCTTACAATTTAATACATCTCTAGTTAGTTAAATTTAATGAGCTTAACTAGCTTTTGAATATTCTTAGCTTAAATCAAAAGATACTTTTCACTACTCTTGATATAACGCTATGCATAATAATAAAATATGTATACAAAATATATATTTTGATAATGCCAATAGAGCATGAAATTGCTCATTTATACGAATGACTTACATATGTGCATGTATGTACATGAAAAATTTTCAAATTCTTTATTAATATCTGCTGTATCTGATGGCAAAACAAGTGAGCAATCTAGCAAACTATTGCCATACGCAACTCAGTGAATGATAAGAAATATTTGAAGCGACTAACCAACTAACTCAATGGCATGTCTAATTACATTCCCCTTATATTGAACACTGTTAGGTGTATTATCTATTAGCCGTCATCCACTGTAGTTGGCCGCACTTTGGTGTTAGGTGATCTACGTGTATGATAAAGCGAGTTAACCCCGTTGAAAAAGCGTCGAAACAATAATCGCAAGACCCCATATTAATGGTAATGGCGATCTTATCTCTTCGCCCGGTGTTTTGCTATTATTTTCTATACAGTTAGCGAGCAGCTTACTGTTGTTTTATTTTTTTTATAATTTTTTAATGCCTTTCTTAACTGGATTGGCAATTGCCTGGCTGTATATTAAATCATTTACACTTTGCCAGCTGCCATGCACTGATTCTGATACTCCACTACCATTCACCCATTCCTCGCTGTCTTTTCGTTTACCTCTTTCTTTTTCCCTATATGTACCATATACATAAGTATATTAATTTTTGTTTTTATCAGTTGTGGCTTTATCTATTCGGAGGGTCCATATACCTGAATGACTCATGCAGTCGTGCGATATTTTTGCCATTTTGCCATATATATCAAGTGCATTTGAACTGGCTATCAAGTCCAAGTGCAGTCTCAATTGGCTGATTAACATTTTCGCTATTTCGCTGGACTCTACTGCCTACCTGCCTATATCTGTGCCCCTCTCTTTCTACGCCGCTCTAGCCCTCTCTTTCGACACGCTTGCCCATAGAACTTTAAGTCGTTAAACCAGTTTATGACTGGCCGGGCATAGAGGCCATACGTTAAGTAAGTAGAATCAACAGACTCTGAATCAGCTGCGGATCTTACGGCCATAGCTACTGCGCCTGTCTTGATTACCTGTAAAAACGCGAGAGCATTGGTCCATAAGCCAGTTGAAACCCCTGCATATTTATGCTAAAGCTTGTAACTCAGCCCATGTAACTCAGGATATATATCACATAGGGACATTAATTTTGGGATGCAAGTAGAGGTGAATCCAACGCTTTATATAAGTATCTAAAATGTACGAAATTTCTCGGTTCCAGTACTTAGAATAGTTAAAAAGTCAAAAAGTTCTAAGATGAACTTATCTGTTTGTTTTATGATAATAAATCGAAGTGAAAAGACAAATACCTTGACTGGTTTTTAGAAAGATATTTCGTGAGAAGTTAGCAGCATCTAAGGGGTATCATTAAGTCGAAAAGGTGCCGCAGAGCGTTCTTAATAGTCTTTTCTTTGTGACTATGTTGAGTTAAGAAAGAGCGGAAGAGAAAGGGTGGAATGAGGCGGGGTGAACTCAGTTTATATGGTTGGGGGAAGCGTGCCAGTGGATGCAACTTCCTCATATGTATGTATGTGCGTTTAATGAGCGGCGGCCATAATCGCATTTTACAAAGTAAAATTTTAAAATGAAGTATTCCACTTCGAGGCGAGCCAGAGCGTTACATTTACTAATTGAAGTCATCGCATCGGGTTTCCCGCTGTTTTAGCCCTTTCATTCTGGGCCCTGACAAATTGCGATTGGTAACCCAAAAAAGTTGAATACAAAAATCGAATTTGAATTTGGGCCAATGTCAGATCAGGGAGGGGGTTGGGGGTTGGGGCCAACGCAAGCCGAAATAATTGACCAGAAACAATAATCGGAAACATGATTAAACATTGAGTGATCAATGGGGCAAGTGAATTGCCGGCGGCGAGGATGGAAGCTTCACTTTGAGTCTCGAATTTCAAGTCTTCAACAGCTGCGCCCGATATTTACCTCTCTTAAAACTTGAGTTTCGTTTTTTTTTGTTGTCGTTGTTGTTGTTGTTTTATGCCAACCATTATTTGCTTAGTGGTATATATTTGTACGGCAGTTTACTTCACACTTCCTTATTGGCTCGACTTTGAACTTGGCATCTTCTCGAAGATCGCGGGCCTTTTGACCTTCCCGGTTCTCTAGGATCGATCGCTTGAAGGTCGCCTGTTCACCCGATGACCCAAATGCCGACATATAATGGATGTTTTCCACGCAACAAGACATATCTCACATCGGTGGAAGAAACGAGAAATAATATAATATATAAGCAACTTATACATTCAACGGATTACAAATGCAGCCACAATGGTTGATAGTTTAGTCCATTGAACGCACAATGGGCTGAATGGAGCATGAACAAATGTTTAGTCAATTCGAAAATTGTGTCAGCAATAGAAGCATCCACATGCACGTGCCAAATGGCCAGAAATCAATTTGTATAATTCCCCAATACCATAGATTAACGTAAATAAAGCCTCAAAAGATTGCAAATTATTTGAGGAACACCTATTGAATTTGCAGTGTCAAATTAAGGAATGAGATTCTTTAATCTGGCGGGGAGAAACTCTTGCCATGTTGTAAGTTAATCAATCAAAACAGAGTATTATTAAGCAATTTGTAATCTTTTTCACATTCCTTAACATTTACTAGAACACAAAGCTAACTGTTTTGTTATATCGGATCGCAGATACATGTATTTACACATATGTACATATGTGGGTTCCCTTTTTGTGGGAATACAATGTCAATGACGATATCTTTCTGGTTTTCGCCCAACGATGACGAATGCGATCGCAAATGACTTGTATTTCGGATGCCAAAAAATTTATGAACATCATTATGGGAACGGTGGTGCCTTGAATTTCGGATTTAGATGCAGATGCAGATGCAGATGCATATATGTACATATACACATGCGAATGCCGTTGCAGTTGCAGTTAAAAAAAATTTCATTGTCGCCTCTTTATTCACATTTTTTGCATCTTTTTGTTTTATTGGATTTTATTTCCATATTCTCACCGCCTTTTGTGGTTGGAGACAACAATGGGATTTGGTGTCTTCATCGGGGGCCCTCCGTTATCGATTTTGCGGCATAAATTACACGCTTTGTCACCTCGATTCGATTACAAATTTATGCAAATCGCGCCTTAATTTATTTAACAGCCACGATCCATCGATGATGGCAATTCAAGTGCGAAACAAGTGGGTGGGTGGGTGTACGAATTACAATACTATATGGTTAATACTACTTAGCTGTGATGTCATAGCCGCGGCATTCCGGGTCAGTACAGTGGAGCATAGTTTCAGATAACAAAAGCCAATCGAAAGCACCGTTCACATGCAAAAATGCAGCTAAAAAATAGAGCGGGCATTTTACACTGAGCGAAATGAAGTTCGAGTCGGACAAACGATTACAAAATCAAAGCATTGCATACAGAAATTTCAATAATATTGTTAATGCCTTCCAATGTACATATGTATGTATATGACTTTTAGGAATTTATGTCATATATACTTTTATAAACGTTCAAGTATTATATTTGATTATTATTTGATTTATTTGATTATTATATTTGTTTAACAGAGTTAATTTCCATACCAATCTAACTCATATTGTTTTGTCAAATAATTGGAAAATATTTCCTCAAGCAGTTAAAAACCCATAAAAAAGAGTTCAGAAAATGTAATTATATTGAAATTTGTCTGTTTCTGTGTAGCACAAATAATTAGCTCACATACGTTTTCCACTCTAAGCATTTAATGAGGCCTCTAAGCTATTGTCTGGCCCCTGGGCATCGCAAAGACCCCACCAGCCCCCCAGCCCTGGATGTTGTGTAATTTGTTGTTAAACTGTCAATTCAATTGACGTTACTCATACGACCCGTTGTGCAGCGGATGTTTAGCGCAGCGAGAGAGGCTCTCCTCTGCCATTCCATTTAGCATTTCCACTTCTATGGCAATTTTCCCCTCGGCTCACCAATTTCTGGCTAAACAAAGGCGATTTTGCAGGTCTGCAAATAAATGCGGAAAAGGTTTCGCAGCCTTCACTTTTGCCATGGATGAATGTTGCATAAGAGATTTTCAATTTCAGATTTTCACCGGCTCTAATCAAGCTGTTCAAGACTAAGACCCCACTGTGATATTTTAATTTCGCTTTTCCAACGTCGCTTTGATGTTGTGCCATACATTTCACCAGCTAAAAAGCCTGGAGCCCAGCCAAGAAAATTAAAAGAAAAATTTTACTAAATGTGTAACACACACACACACACACACGTAATCAATCTGGAAAATATATAAAAATATATTTGTTGAAAAAAAAATGATAATGTAAAGACGCTTTTATGGTAACGTTATCAATACGGAAAATGTTATGTTTTGTATAAGTTTTCGTTACGTAACAAGTTTTGAGTCACCCAACACCTCGAAATTTTCGCCCATTAAAATGCAGTCACAAGCGGAACGAGTAATTGTCGCTCCAGCGACTTTTCTTTGATAAATGTCTATGCACTTCTTATTTGGGCGACCGAGTTTCTTCATACACGTATTCTATTTTCTCTGAGTGTAAAATAAATCCTTGAATCCTTGATTAAAAAGGTCACTGAAAACTGCTTTCTTTGTCGCCGCGATGATGTAATTTGCAAATGAGTGGACGACTACGGAATTATTGTTACTTTCTGCAGTCGTTTTTAATACTTTTTAAAAGGCGTTTGTGGTGGTATTTACTTAGTGACTCACACGAAATATACATATATGTCTTGGGATAAACAACGAACTGGTACATGAATTCTTTAGCAACAGAAATGCTTAAATATGTGTCATCTTTCCTAACAAGTCATGAAAGATTACGCTCCATTTGATAGAAAATGTTAAATCTGCGATGGGAAACTCCTCCTTTTTCCTGCTGATACTAACGAGTTTCGCTATATTTCCTGTACCCTTTAGTAACAGTCATTCCCTCTTCATATCCGCATCGGAAACACCGAAAGGTGTATACTGCATACGGGTAAAAAAAAAAAAGGCAGAAAAAACAGGAACTGAGATATCTTTACTATAATGATGTACTATAATGATCGGACTGTATGTTATATCGTCTCTCCTCCGCCAATTATCCATATTTAAAATCATGTAACGCATTATGAGTGCATGATAGACATGAGATGGCAAATTGATTAGGCACAATTAATTGCAATTAATTAGAAGGAGCCATCGCCATTATGTCATACCGTCCAATCAATTTGCCAACGTCTTTTGTTAACCATTTTGTTTCCATCGCCCTTAAGTCTGTTCCATTTTTTTTTCACACACAAAAGGAAATTGCCTTTTAAGAGATCCATATTATATTGTTGTTAATTTTGAGCATGGTGCCGTTTTGGGAAAGTGGCGCCGCCTGCTGGCCAAGTAGTGCAATTAGCCGAAAGTAAAAGTGTGCTGCACTGCGGGGAATCGGGGGTACATAACCATAACACCACCTATGTATAACATATATAGCTATTGTCTGAAACGGTAGCGAGTGGAAAGGTTTTCCCCAAGCCCATTTGAATGGTAGACATGTTGAGATGCAATGCTTTCGGATCGGATCGCTTTGGCTCGATTTCGTTATGTTATTCGTTAAATATACACGAGTATAGGTGTCTATGGATATATCTTTCCACATGTGAGGCTCGCGTGCAATCATCAATAGCCAGATTTCAATGCCAAGACCTCTTGCAGTCCCCGAAAGTCATTAACATTGGTCGAAATGAAAGTTTTTTCCCGGCGGACAAGTAGTCACCTTGAGAACTGGGCACCGGAAAAAATAATTAAGCCTAGAACGAACATAGATTTCGGTTGAGTACGAATTAACGGAGCAAAACGTATGGACAAAAATTATATGTAAATTTGTATATTTCATTTTCATGATAAGAATGTTTATTAGTTCTTACTGCCTAAATGTTTTGATTTTTCATATTTTTTCAACTTTCTTAACAACATTTAAACAACAATTTAAAATGAAAATAATTTTTTAACAGAACCCATATCTGTTTATGTGCTTTATATTGAAGTCTTATTGTTTTCATCAAAAATGTATAAACATGCAAGTTGTAATATTTTAGGGCAGTTACGTGCCTTTTTCCAGATTCGAGTGATAGACTTGATATCAGAGAACCCCTGAATATGAAATGGGGAAATTCAGGGGAAGGTGGGTGAGTTGTTTTTCTGGGGGCAGGTTCGGCACTGACGTCAAAGTTTTTGTGTTCGCCACTTTTTACGTGCCACATACGTGATTAATTCGCGAATAGAACGCGGCGAGACACAGGCATTTGCATAATTGGGAAGATTTGGTGGAGAACAGGGGCGGGTAAACCCCTCCCCCCCCACTCCACCCTTTCCGCAGCCCTCCAGAAACCAGAATTATGCAATTTCCTGGCCGGCTCTAAGCACTTAATTATGGTTATTAAAAATTTGGCAAATAGTTTCTTCGCTTTTGTGCGCCCGATCATTTGCACATAGTTAGCTTGAAGCCTGAAGCCAGACGCATGTGAAACATCGGAATTGGCCATATCATTATGTTTTCTTAAATATATATACATAAGTATACATATATATAATATGTATGTTTATGTACATGTTCGGATGTGGCGTGCCAGCTCCTAGCCAGATTTGCAAAATCCGCAACGAGTTGAACGAACGTTGGTAGCAATATTTTGACCAACATCATTCGAGGAATGACAAGGTGGAAAGCATTTAAACAAAATACGTAGATAAAATTAAGGTAGTGAAGAGAAAGGCTGCCATATAAGCCACATTAAAAGATTAACACTCTTTAAGAGCTTAAATGTCTTCATTTGTGCAATTTACGAATTGATTTCGCCAAACTGCAAGTAAATACGTTACATAATTAAGTGTATTGGCTAGTAAGAATAAGTTGGCTTTAAGACCAATAGGTATTAAAAGCCAAGTCAAGGTAAATAATAGATGGTCTCATATTGGTCAGTGAATGAGGTTATTTAGTTGGGGTTTTAGTGAGCGATTATTTACCCATCAAACTAGTACCCTAGTACAGTATGAATTAATAACAGCAAGATAGCCCGGAAACCGGGTTAATTTTTGCTGGTCAAAACGCCAACCTTTTGAGATCAAACCAACTACTGTTGGTAGTTGGGGTAAATAGTAAATAGTTTTGGGTGCACTTAGACGAAATCAATGCGATCAAAGTCGGCCAGTTGGCCCAGTCTCTCGGGCAACTCAGCTGGCCTTATCAACCACCGGCAATCGGTGTCAGCTAATCGCACCCACAACCAACGAACCGCTGACCCCAATAGAGGAGCACCACTTGGCCAGTCCGACCACGTCGCATGGAAATGGAAAACGAGACGAAAACAGAAATGGAAACGGAAAACAAACGGAAAACAAGCCCAGAAGCCGAAACCAAAACAGAATAAGAAGCGCCACTCCAAACATGGTCAACGGCAATGGTTTCTCACTTTCTCAGCCAGAACCAAAGAAACACGAACGCGTCATATGGGTGCGCCCTTCAAAAAACAAAAAAAAAAACAGCGCACAATACTAGACAATCGACAATAATGGTCACCCCAATATTGTTATTAATAGCATGGAATAAATCACCATAAATTTAAAGAGATCAATCGAATGAATTTAGTCAAATAATATGTGCTATGTTCCCTAATAATGTGCCCTCTGCTGTAGCGAGGGGTGCTCAATCCAACCCAGAGAGCAGTTAACGTTACACTCGAGCACGTTCTTATCGCAGTTAACTGCACCGCATTGCATAAGCATCGCGAACTTTGCGAGTGATAGTGGCTGGTAATTATTAATTATAATTAGGCGAAGCCAAGGCAAGTCTTGCTTTGATTAGCCAAAAAGGCAGCCAGCAAGGGAAAACAAAAAACTGACTCAAATTACAGCACAGTTCAAGATATAAGGGAAGGGATTGCCAGGGGGGGGGGGGGATGGGTGGGGGATATCTGGCTAAGATCGGTGGGCTTACCCAGCCGGATCGGCAGTGGAGCGCATCTGAGTGTGTCCAAGTCAGCGGGGCAGGGCATCCAAAACAGACCAAAGATCTAGAGATTCGAGGCATCTATCTAGATTGTCCTTGAAGTCAGCAGTATTGTGCAGCTGAACGAATCAACTTAGTCGGCTTGGAAACTTACATCGAATTACAACAAGTCGTTTGAAAAATATAACAATAAATTAGTATTAATCTAAGCTACTGACCCTTCAGTAATATCCATTTCCATCTAATACAGTTAATCCATTCAATCACTTGACTTACTTGCAGTTGCATCTGAAGCGCACAAAGGAAGCGAATTAATATATCTACGCGGGCGCGACAATAAGAAAACCCCAAGCAACACAGGAAATCAAAGTAGGAGCAACAACAACTGGTGAGTACCGTAAGGAAAATGGGGAAATTGCGGTGGGACGGGGGGAGGGGGGCAAAAAACAGCCAACAAACAATCTGCAAATCATATGCAGAGCGTCACTCGCATATGGGAATGAGATTTCAGATTTTTTGTGACCATATCCGGTTGCCAGTCAGCAGTTGCAGTTGCAGTTGCAATTGCAATTGCAGCTTCCATCGAAACAATGGCAAAAACCTAAAGGCGAAAGATGAAAGACGAAATGCGGAGCGGGCTGAAAACGCAACTTGGTCTTTTAGGGTCCATGGAAATCGCATCTTGGCATTCGCCATTGTGGTTACTATGGTAACTTTATTATTGTTTTTTTTGGGGGGGGGGAAGATACATATGTGAGGGAAGTTGCGTAAAACGATGATATACTGATATACTCACAGTAGATCGGGCGATACATCGTTCGAATGACGATGTGGAAATCATAAGGGTCAAACTTACATACATACATAGCTTGACCTTTCTGATTTCCTAATTCGACGCTTTTAAGGATGTTTTCTATCAAACAAATTGTTGTTCTAAACAAGGGTAATGGTTAGGTAGCACCATTTATTATACATAACACAGTACAACATTACAATATTAAAACAATTTTATAATTAATAACCGTAATAACAGGGTTCACAAAATTGTAAAGCCTCAGTGAGGAACAGTTTAAATGGCTTAAACCATTATAGCAATTGAATTTACATTCAATTTAGGTTAAGTTTTGTTTGAATTAGTTTAATATATATCCAGTATTGTATAATCTATTCACATACATATAAACACACATGTATACATCTGTGCGCGTGCATATGTGTTCCAATAAGTTAGGATATATCCAGATTTGTATAATATTTCCACATATATATATATTTATATATGTATATATCGAGTGTTGCATAATCTTTTCACATATATATGCATACATCTGTGCGCGTGTACATGTGTTCAATAAGTTGGGATATATCCAGTGTTGTATAATCTCTTCATGTATATGTATATATTAAGTATTGCATAATTAATTTAAATGTTTGAATAAGTTTTACACAATACATTACAATATTATAATATTATAACTAAGAACCATAATAATAGGGTTCACAAAATTGTAAGGCCTCAATAAGGAACAGTTTAAATGGCTTAAACTATTCCACCATTTGAATTCAAATTCAATTTAAGTTCAGTGTTGTTTGAATTAGTGTAAAATATATCCAGTATTGTATAATCTCTGCACATACATACAAAAACACACATGTATGCATCTGTGCGCGTGCATATGTGTTCCAATTGAAAGTTTGAATTTATCCAGTGTTGTATAATCTTTTCATATATATATAAGTATGCATATGTACATATATTTTTTTGCATAATTGATTAAAGTGTTTAAATAAGTTTAGATATATCCAGTGTTGTACAATTTGCTGATGAACTAAATTGTGCGGTGCCGTCGCTGCCAGCTGTGAAATTGGGAACCCCAAGCGTATTTTCTAGAAGTAGAATTGCCAACAAATTTGAAGTAAGCGGTGCTTTCTGTCAAAGCGAATGTCATTGGGATTTGCCTGAGTTCTTTTCAGTTTCGTATATCTCCCGAGCAGGATACACATACTAATATTTGAAAGAAAAATTCCAATCAAAATGCCACACAAGAAATTTCCTAGAATGTCACAGGCGCAGCTCAAACGTTTGATTAAATCACAAAATCAGAATTCAGAAAGGGCCACGTGTATTTTAGAGCCACCGAAGATAACATATCAGATGTTGATAGGGCCATCGAACTATGCTTACTCCAAGAAGCAGTCCAAGACTGGGGCTCGTCCAAATCGTGAACGAGCTGCCAAGGTGCCCATGCCTGTGCTCGTGGAGCACGTGGAGCCGGAGGACGAAGTGAAACAGGTGAAGCGACGAGAAATGTGTTAAAATCGAGTTCATTCCATGACTCAGTACTTTTTAGCAGAATCCATCAATGCCAGAAACATCCAAGCAGGAGAATCCCAATCAGCAGGATGAAGTTATTCCCGAAGAGCGCTACGCCACGCAGATCCCGCAGATCCCGCAGATCCCGCAGCAGTATTCAAGCGAAGTGGCCAAGGAGGAAGACGGGGCCAACTCTCCGGACGGTGGATCTGCCACACTGAAAGAGGACTCGGGCTCATCTGGCTATCAAACCGGATGGTACTGGCAGTCTGGCAAAGTTTTGGGAGAGCCAGCAGTGTCGGGAACCAGCAGTGGCTCATCCGCCTCGTTCAATTGGCCCAGTCAAGGCGATAAGAGCCAGGGGACTCGCGGACCTAACCAGTCTGCATCCGATCCATTCAGTATGGAGAACCTAAAGAAGATTGCCCAGGATTTCTTCTCCTATCCGGAGTATCAACCGTCGCCTGATAGCGTGGACGTTCCCGAAACCAAGGAAGCTGAACCTTCGGATGCGGATGGAATGATGCGTTCAAACCCAGAAATCCCGATGGCGGAGGCATTCATGACCATCATCAAAAATCTTCGCGACCCTTATCCCGTCAACATACATTTGGAGTCGCCCTCACATTCCTCGCACAAGCCATATGATGGCTACCAATCGCAACCCGGTTACGGCAATGGCAATCCCAATTCCCGGTTCAGCGCTCAATCGACGGCCAACAATCGATCGGCCAACAGCCGTCCTTATACTGACCGTCCTTATACTGACCGTCCTTATACTGACCGTCCTTATACTGGCCGTCCTAACCCGCCGCCGGGATTCAAGCCGAAACCTGGTCAATCGCAGCAGACTCAAACGCCGAATTATAATTATTCGCCGGACTACGAAACCTACATGCGTCAAACGCAGCAGCTTTGGCCAGTCTACTTGCCGCAATATGTTTCGCAATTCATGTTCGGCGGGCCGGAGGACTCCAGTGCCAGTGGCTGCCGTCGTTCCAGTCAACCGAATCACAGTCACATTATTTAAAGGAGCCCGGAGGAAGACAGGAACAGTGTAGCATTAACAACCCATTCAAGCTCATTCGAAGAAAATTTGTAAATGTAAACTAGTTCCATGCTCCTAATCATCTTATTTTTCATCTATGTATTAATAAACATTTGTAGTGTTACAAATATTTGCCATATATTTGTAAACTAAAAACTGCCCTTTTTTAGTACAGCAGCAGTATATATAAATATATAAATATATTTAACTACCCTCTAGAATGAACGCAAATGTGATAGTGATAGCCTTAAATTGTACATTGAAATGCCATCAAATTTCACTTTTTATCCAACTCAGTGGAAGAAAGTGAAAAGTGTGCGAGAAAAAAAATGAAGAAAAACTCGAGCAGCTTACCAACAATTGAATGAACGAAAAAATCAGCTAGTCAGCGTCGATTGTTTGGCGGGCAGTTTGATTTTCTTATATTACCAAACGAATGCCAACAAAAGGTTTTTTTTTGGCCAAGTCAAATAAGAAATCAAATAAGATGAGTTGCCTTATAAGGAGTATTGTATAGTGCCTAAATGATAGTTGTCATCTGTATGGCTTGCTCCTATTATAATTAGATTTTGTGTCTGAATTCATGATCTAATCACAAAGATATTGACAGCACTTGCGAAAATGCACCTAACTCATTAAGTAAATTGGAAAATAGTACGATTTATCTATGACCTGCACTTATTGCTTTATTTTCGTATTAGACCAGACATATCAAATCACTTATTGAAGAAAGCGTGTTGGTCATTGAACGCGGTAAATTATTCAAGTAGTTGGACATCAAAAGCATTAGCGTAAATGCAATAGGCTAATTAAAATATGAAGGGGTGCTTATTGGCATTTCTATATAATGACTCATTGGTTGTTCGAGTTTATTGCGCAATCATAGACATAGAAAAAACTACATGTGATATAAAGAAAAAAGGGTATGTAGTTGCCGAATACCTGCGTTACCTCTTGGTGCTCCCATTTAATATAAGTGCATAATAAATACTATTATAATATACTATTATATTATATACCATTATAATATACTATTATATTATATACCATTATAATATACTATTATATTATATACTATTATAATATAATACTACCATCATACATACATATGAAGCGGTATCTAAATGAATTATTTTATAATAACTCATTGGTGGCTTACAAATAGACAAAATCTAAACACTGCGGGCTATTGTTTTGCAGTTGCGACACGCACGTTACATGCTGGTGACCCCGATCTGGAGACATTTGGTTGGCATTTGTCCTATGCTGGGCGCATGAAAATGAAATTTCACTTTGTTCTGCGATGTGAGGGAGCCTTCACTTTCGATTTGCATACCAAAAATTAAGTTAACAAATTTGTTAAATAAGTGGGTAGACTGTTTCGCAGACAAAGAAAGAAAACAGCTTCGTTGTGAAAAGAAGTGAAATGCTGGAAAATTGCAGGGACAACCAGTTCGACTGTGCAGAAAGTAACAATTGTTTGCTAATTTCAATAAATATATATTTACTTAGCCACAATGGCAGGCACTCAAAACAAAGTGGGATGAGGTCACCTTAACACTCCGCCATTTATATTTATTCAGAATTGCTTAATTTCTAAAATAGTCAAGTTCTCACATTTATACATACACTATGTATGTCATTTAAATCCCACACTAATCAATTTGACGATACATATTTAGAATTACAATTTTTAGCTTACATTTGGCTTAAATTAGTTGAGATTTTTAAAGGTAATCACAGTTCTCGGCGCTCTGAAGTAATAATCATTGGCTGGGTTTCCAGCTGCAACTTTTGCGTGCCGCGAGTAGAAAGTGAGCGTGAACTTTCCCACCCACTTTTCCAGCGACGCCCACCGCCTCTTTGTAGCCCCGCCCCCTTGCATATAATTATTGCACTTTGCCTTTTCAATTTCGCCTTTGTCGCCTTGTTTTCATTTTCATTTTTATTTTCTTTAATTTTTATTGTGTTCTTCGCCGCTGAGGTGTTGAATTTTCCTTGCAATCGGGCATTTTCCTTTTCCTGTCAGCTTTGTCAAGACTGAAGAAAATCATAAAAAATGGATTTATAGCGCCCATTCATAAAGTAGACATTGCTTGTATTCATTTCTCTTGAAAGAGTTAAAACTATTTAAATAATATTTCCATCTTTAGTTTAGTTTAGAATATTGACCTTTATTTTAGACCAACCCCATTATGATAAGCCAATATAATTAAAGTATCCAATAAGTGATGTCGAACTGGTGCTATTATAAATTCAAGTTGCTGGCCATTATTTATTTTTGAATTGAATCTATTTAGAACACTAGTCAAGCGACTTAATGCATATGAAATAAGTCTAACAAGCGTTTAAATTATGACTGCGAATGTCGTTTAGAATTTAAATATGCATTTTATGGTTAGGGGTAAAAAGAAAGAGTATCAGACGAAACGACAACACAAATAGGTACTACATATATGTGTTTCCCTTCGTGTTTTCATGGCGGCAGGGCTTAATTGCAATGTGGAGGCACTTGCTCCAGTTTTGCGGGCATATGAAAGTGCATTTCGTTTTCCTCTCTGCCTTTGTGGTATTATGAAATGGTCTGCATACAGGGCTCAAGGCCTTGAGTCCAATTCGAAAACGCGGCCCATAGAAATGCTACAATCAAGTTCAAAGCAAAAAAGAATCTTAAAAAAAATGTAAACAGCCCTTAATTCGAGATTTACTACCAAATATTTAGTTTAATAATCAGCATTAAAACCACAGTCCTTTAAGTTTCTGCATTGACAGCATTAAAAACACAGTTTTTTAGGTTTCTGCATTATTTTATATCAAATCAAAACTAAGTAAAACTTAAGTTTTGCGAAGTGCGCTTCGTCACTAGAATGAATCTTTTTTCTACCTATTTATAATGGTATTTAAGTGGTAGAAAAATAATTTGTATTACTAATTATTTATATGTTTTTTTTGCCATGCAGAATGTAACTGCAATAACGGAACTAAAATTAATTAAAGTAATGAATTGGTATTTAGTTGCATGAAGAGCTCTATTTAAGTGAACCGAACTGTATATGAGTTGCATCGCTTTTCTTCGCCCGCTGCTGGGCAAATTGTTTAACGATGCTGCTGAGATTTGCATAGCATTCCAAACCACAACATACCACACCATACTATACCATACCATACCATACTATACTATACCATACCATACGTACCCCGTGGCTTGGAAGCTGAAACTCAGTGTGGTATGGATGTCATTCGTTATGGTTCGCAGAACTTCTCCATTTGCCTGGCTGTGTTTACCATAAGCCCGGCGGGCTTTAAACAATTGCTGTTTTGTTTTATGGCCCCTCGAATTACCATGGAGCATAAAACATGGAGCAGGCGGCCAAATGATTTCTGTGACCTTTAACGCACGATGCCGTCATGTCAACTATGTATGTATGTTCGCAGCTGGATTTCTTGCCGTGTGCCAAGTGGCGTATGCGTAATGTTGCAGGTGAACTTTCATCGGTCGGTCGTCCCCGTGTCTAGATATTCACCACACATACATATCTTATCGGCCGGAGAACACAGCTCAAACAAGACAATTAACCCAAATAAATGGGTATAATAAGTTTAACAAATTCTCGCTGGAGTGTTTTTTTTAGCACAAGCAAATGTACGTGCCTCGCAAATGCGAATTAGGCCGGGTTTCAGATTGTGGCTTTCGACTCTCTTGGAGCTGCCAAAAGTTTTTGTGTACAACAGCAACAAAAAAAAAAACGAAAAAAAAAATAAGAGAAAACATTAACAACAAAAAACCCAGCAGCTAGCACTAAATTTTGTATTTTCACAGCCGCCCAAAATTGGAATGCTAATTTTGTGGTATTCCTTGGGGTATGCTCGACATTTAATTTTTAATTTTTTAATATTAATTTTTAAATGTTCATTCAAAATGTAATGCATATTTCACAGATAAATTCCGTTTTCTTCTGGTCATCCAAAATGTAAATATATATATTTTTTTTTTCATATTTTGCGCTGAGCATCGCAGCTTCGAAACCATTTATCTGCAGTTGCCTGGCCTTATTTGTATTGCCAGTTGGCCAGAACAAAGGGGCAAAACAATTAAGAGCAAGCACGAGAGGCTCAAAGTGGTTGGCCCATACAGTCAGAGCCATTTAAGACGGTTACATCTTTTTTTTTTTGGCGTGGGCATAAACTCGAAATGGAATTAACAAACAGAAACAAGGGATGGGCTGGCTGAAAATAATCATTCGAAGATGCGACTAAAGATGGCCTTTGTTTACAGCACACAAGTCGTCGACCTTCAGTGGGTGGGGGTGTACAACAAATATTATTAAATAGCATTTAGCTTTGTTAACCAACTCTGGAAAATTGGCATAATTGGCAAGTCTGAAGGGATTATTATTACTTTTTTTCCTGTGTAGGCGGGATGCTATTGGGGGCACCCAGAAATGGCCAAAAATGGCAACTCCTCCGGGTCGACAGGCGACTAAACCCGTTTCTCAGAATATGAAATGTATTTTGAAAACGCGATTTCGATGACTTCATCGAGCCTCGCACACTTAATGCCAATTGTTTCCCCCAAGCCGAGCCACTGACTCATCCCCAACCACTCTTTCTCCCCATCTCTTCCAGCGCTTGGGAGCAGTCGTCGCAAGATCACAGAACGGGACGCATCATGACTTTCTACTGGTGGTCACACTGGTTCTGGATAACCCTGATCCTGAGCGGTAAGTAGCATTTACTTGTGATCTATCAATTAATTAAATGCAATTACATTTCTCGCAGTTAACTTGCTGTCCAGCCATGTCCACACATATCCCAGCCAGGAGGCGGAGTCACTGACCTCCAGTCCGCACACCCAATCCCAACCGCAGCCCGTGCGCACCACCAAGCTCTATCAAACGACGGTGACCCAGACATGGGGCCCAGCCACCCAGAGCAACATCATGGACCTAACGCACCGACCCACCACCAGCCAGCCGGTTGTGACCCCCAGCTATGGTGGTGGCCCCGAACTGGCGCAGGTCGATGATGTTGACCAGGCGGTGGAGCTGCAGGAGGAGGAGGAGGAGGTGGTGGAGGAGGAGGACGAGGAGCAGCTGCCGCTCAACGATCGTGACCAGGAGCAGGATGAGATTCCTGACCAGGAGCGCGAGCAGGATGAGGCTGATCCAGATCCAGATGCGGATGCGGATGTCGAGGACGCTGTAGCAAACGAGGAGCTGGCTCAATTCGAGTTCAAGCGATCGGCGGATTTTACCTCCGACCAGCTGAATAACTTTACGAATTTTAGCAGTAGCACTAGGTAAGTGTTCCAAAAATGTTGTTTAGTATTTCCAACTAATTCGAAATATTTCCGTTTAGTACAAATGGTAGCAGCAGCAGTAGCACCACCAAAAAACCTGTTTCAATCAGCAGCAGTAGTCCGGCCAGCACAACAACAACCACCGCGAAAGCGTTGCCCACATCGCCGGCAGCTGCAACAACAGCAAGGGCCGGAGGCAGTTCATCCGCATCCACACCAGCTGGCTCCGCGGCAACGCCATCCACGCCAAAGATCCACACAGAGTGGTTGTCCGATGAGCTGCTGGCTGGGGCCGCCACTGGTGGCGTGGGGTCAGGGTTCACGACCGAGGGCGAAAAGGCGCCGTTCACCCTGGAAAATGCCAACAAGGAGGATGAACTTAGGCGTGCCGAAAGCGAGCATAGATCGCGCAAATCGAAGGTTCTGTCTGCGGAGTATAAGCACATCAATCGCTACATCAACTTCTCTGGCGACACCAAGAGTCTTCTGACCAGATCCGCCTCCGCGGCGCCCAGCGTGGCGGGGGGCGTGGCCGGGTCCGGATTCTACGACGGAGGCGTCGGCGACGAGGGCAACATCTCATCCGAGGCACTGGCCATTCAGGTGGGTCCAAGTAATCATTAGCTTCCTTAAACTAACAAAATCTTCGCATTCGAATTGAATTGAATGTGCAAATGAAAAAGAAACAAAGGTTTTAAATTTGAAATATTGCGTTTTTTATATTTCCAGCGCACGTACTTCCTGGATGCGGGTGCCATTTCGGCGATTTGCTTCACTGTCTTCGGCGTTTGCTGCACTGTGGGCACCATTGGGATCGTCCTGTACCGTCGTCGGTATCTGAACAAGCCGCAGGCTCTCAGCGAACCGGATTCGAGTGTCTATATCGATGATAGCACCATGCGGGTGAGTGTAAGGACTCGTTGACCAATTGCCAGTGGCGCCCGAATGTCCCATGCACTAAATCGTTCTCCCTCTTGGGCTTGCAGGACAATTCGGATGAGATGTACAGCCTGGACAACGACTCGTTTCTCAATTCGTTGGAGGCGATGACAATACAGAACTACTGGACGGATACGGTCAAACATACAAAGCTTTAATTTCCGGCCTTCACCGTTGGAAGTCAATCCCCCCTCCCCCCTCCCTTATCAGTTATTGTACGTTTCGATTAAGAATTCTGTTTCGTTTCGCTCTTTAAATGAAATTCCATTCCTGATTTGACAACCAGACATCATAATCATTAAGTAGCGTAGTTCTTAAGCGCGTGTATGTATTTACTAATGTTAGGCAACCAAACGAGCAACTAGCTTAAGCCCAAAACTACCAAAATTATGTTTAGTGTACGTGTAGATCCTAAGTGCGCAATGTTTTTGTTGGTCTTGGCTGTTAATCAAAGCCTTCCCCTAACAACTTTCCCACTGACCCGATCCCCGCTCTCTCTCTTTTTAATAAACCCCATTGTACTCGTATCTGTTAGTTAATTATTAAACCTAATTTATATTGTTGACTATTTAATCGCCCTTCCCAACCCAACCCAACCCAATCACTATTTATTAAGTTTCCAATATTATGTCCAACAATTAAATGCAATCATTCCTTCCAGTTTAGCCTATAGAGCAACTTTACACTGTAATTAATGTATTGAAAGCGAAGCAAGCAAAACAACAATTAAAAGAGAACATCACACATACACACCGGTATTGCTAGAATTTTTGAGAAAATAAACAGCGTCTAATTCCTGAATTAGACATTAAGATTACGATGGGAAAACAGAACTGGCAGTTCAAGTTTAAATTGCTTTATAAATCTTGAATATTTGGATAACGAATTATTATCACTGAAATTCTGGCAAGGCTGCATGAAATTGTTTCAATATACACAAATATATAAAATGAATTATAAGCTAACAAAGAACAAGAAAAACTGTTTACTGCCACACAATCCTTGTCAATTTTGCTCATCGAACTTTTATACACCACTTGTACTTGTACTATCCGTTCGAATGTTGCAAATATTAAACGAAAAACAAAACCCAGACATAGTACATTAATCATTAAACGCTAAACTGATATTATTCGAACAAATGTTATCAATTGGCGTGGCCAGACTGTTGGGAAATTCTTCGTACAAGTAGTGTTGGGAAAGTGGACGGTCTTAACGACTTAACCAGCTAACGCGTACCTAGGAAAAGGTACAAAGCGTTGAAGTACGTGGTAGGTTACACTTGAAGATTATTATTACAAACAATATAAAATAGTTATATTGAAAATATGCTGTCTTATTTCGGTACAAATTGCAAGGTACTCTGTAACGCTGCTCAACACTGTTCGATAGCAATCGATAGGCCATCGATGCCTAGCACAGACTATCTATAGTGCTGCCAATCGTTCTGCGCCAATCGAGTTGCTGAAGGAGTAGTGCAATAAATATGAATTAAATGGTAAATATAAAACCGCGACAGGTGTTGTTTTCGTACCTATTTGCTGGCCGTGTTGTTGCTGCCGCCGCTGCAGTCCTTGTTGCAAGTGTCGAGTGTGCGATGTGTGTGCTGCGTGTGTGCGTTGTTGTGCGATGAGTGTGTGTATGACTGTGTTGTGTTGTGCGGTTCCCCCCCCCACCCAAAAAAAAAAAAATAACGAAACGAAAAGCCAAGGAGCTGCGAAAAAAAAAACACGACAAACCTATTGATTTTTAACAATACGCACATGGATAGACACACATAACGGTAACGGGGAGTTTGTTTTTTTCCCACGCCTCCAAAGTGATGAGCGATTGCAGCAATCGGCGACAACAAAGGGTCATCATCACCACCTTCCTCTGGCTCCGCCCCCTGGCACCCCCCTCCACCTGCACCGCCCACTTGCACCACCCACCCTTCAACCTCTGCGTGGGTGGTTGTTGTGTCTGGCTGCAGCTTCCTGCGTTTGTTTTGCCTGCGCGAGGACTTTTGGAGGCCAAGTTTACGTGTGCGCAATCAACCACGGACACGGTAGCTCCGGAACTCGGCAACTGGGAGGCTCGTGTCGTGGTAACCGCGGCGGGGGGACCTGAAAGAGGTGTCCACATATAGACACATAGACAGGCAATATTGGGTTAATTGCCCGCATTGATTTCGCTGGCCAACCACCAGGGGTTCACCAAAACCAGAGGTTTCAGACCACAAACCGAAGCTCGAAATAATAGAATACTTCTCAATAACAATACTCAACTACATTTAACTAAGAGTTAGGCTAGTTAGGCTGTAATAAGATGCAAATACACATGGGGATGATTGGGAAAACTTAAAAATTGAGATAAGGGTAAGCCCAGCTTAAAGCAATGGTCCAAAAATAAACAAATCAGCATAGATATTATAGATTGATTGATTTCCTTTAAAGAAACCTTTAAGTATTTCTATGTCGATTTAAATCCATAGTACGCTACGCCAACGTATCACCAGAAGTACGTCATCGGCAACGACCACCTGTCCCTGATTTTTTTTTCTGGGCTGAGCTGCAGTGCAGTGATTCATTGCCGCCTTAGATCATCGACTAATCACCCATTCTCCCCCAGGCAGTGGCCCACAGTGAGGCAGCAATCGCAGCAGCAGCAGCAGCAGCAGCGGATGCAGCAGCAGCACTAGAGCTGTAGTAGTAGTATCGAAGCCGCAGTCCCTCATCCCCGGAGAATCGCAGTTGTTGGTGCAGCAGCCATGAACTCAAACTCCTGCAGCGACAGCAGTAACGAGTCCATGGTCAATCCCGCGCACATACAGATGAGCTTTGGCCAGCAGGCGCAGCAGCAGCATTCGCATCAGCACCAGCAGCAGCAGGAGCGATATGTGTGGGAGATGCGAACCCGTAGCCCAAATGTGACGCCAGCCAGCACGGTGCTCAATTCGCCGGATCTCAATGCCGAGCTGTCCTACGTTCCGCTGCAGGGTCCTTCGCCATCGGGCGGAGGTGTTCAGGGATCCGTCGGTTACAATTCAAATGCGGCCCGTGATTCTGGCGGCTATTACTACCAGCGACCGCAATTACATCAAATCCGACTGGGTAGGAGTCCGGGCAGCCAGTTCGAGGCACGGGATGTCCTGCCACAGGTGAGTTAGCTTGGAGAAATACTTCGAGGCTTAGTTTCATCCAATACCATAAAATATTTCTGCTTTTTCTTTAAGGGATTGGCCAGCCCCGGCTCGCCAACGGATGTGGGCAAGGCGGATGGTCAGTGCCTGCGTGATGGTGAGATCGTGGTGTTCGACGACATCGACACCAACTGGATGAACAAGGCATCCAGTGGCCAGCGTCCTGGCAGCAATGAGGATGTACTCAAGGTGACCAAAATGATTGGACAGCTGCCAATTGCCGAGTACGAGGGATCACCGCGGAGATTTGGCAGTCAACCAAATACAAATACAATTACCATGGGTGGTCCTAGAAAACGTCCGCCGGGTTTCCCGCAGAGAGTTTCGCCCACAACCAGTGCCGCTAATAATGCCACTGCCGCGGCAAAAGCATCTGTGGGCAACCTCATCGATCTGGTCGACCACGAGGAAGAGCGTTCTGGAACGCTTCGCGAGAAGACCCCTACTTTCGACTACCTGTACGAATTCTCAGAGACCAGAAAGGTGCTGGAGGAGTTCTTCAAGGCGAATCCGGAGGACGAGAAGCGGTACACGGACTACACCACGGAAAGTGGAGACGATGTCGCTAGTTCTGTGAGCATTCCTACTTCCAAGAAGCTTAGAATCCCAAATAATATTGTATTTCAATTAACTAGCAGCCACAAGAGTACCCAGCTACGCCCATGGAGCAGGCATATATTGGACAGCGGCTGGCGAGAATACCCAAAGAAGACCTCTACATGGTGCACCGATCGCCCATTAAGAAGCCAGTAAGTCATATCGAAATGATTGTCGTTAAGGCAGCTAACGTTTGTTTAATTTCTAGCCAAGTGACCCGAATCCAGCGACGGCCTACCAGGAGCATAATGATATTGAGCTGTATATTGATTCGAATAGTCGAAGCAGCGGCGATTTGGCGGACACCGAACTGGAGGCCAATCTGCGCCGGCATTCGCGAAATTTCACCCTGTCCCCCGAGACGACGGATTACGATTCGAATTGCGGCGATTTGGACAGTCTGTCCAACGACATCAACTGCCCCACGGATTATGGTAAACTGTATACGAGCATGCCTGTCCTAGAAGATGGCCTGAGCAGTGGCCATGCTTCCGACACTGAGAACAACGTGTCCGTGGTCTGCGACAAGCAGCTGTCGTCCCAGTCGCAGCCTACCCACGAGCACAACGGTAATGGCGAGCGGCTGGAGAACGACTACAATGTGATGAGCGCCAGCATGGCCACATTGACCACAGATGCCTCGCAATCGGCCCTGATAAGCGACTTCGCCTCACTGCCCATGCCTCCCGCTCCGCCTCCATCAACGCCGCCTCAAATCGAGATCGCCGATGCAAGTGAATCCATGACCATGGCGGCAGATGCTGATAATCCACTGAACAGTCACTACGGTGCGGTTTATGCAGCAGCTTTGGGAGGTTCGCACACAGAAAAGTCAGCGGGATCTGGACTGGAAGTGAAGCCAGTAAGTGCGGGAGGATCGTTGCCATCGCAGGCTGCTTCGGAAATCCAGGAGGCCATGAAGGAGATACGTACCGCCTTGCAGCGTGCTAAAACGCAGCCAGAAAAGCTAAAATTCTGCGACGAAGTGCTGCCCACGGATCCAGACTCACCGGTTTGGGTTCCACGCAAGGGGACGACGGTCTCAACGACCCAAGGTGCGGTGGCGGACGAGGAACCGGACACTGACCTGGAAACAGATCGCCTGTTGGGTCAGCAGAGACACGATGAGCAGGATTTCTTTGCCGACCAGGTAAGAAATGCAAGCATACAGCGTTATCAGCATAAAAATAATAATTTTACAGTCCCTGGCTGATAACAATGCCAATGAGGGCGTGGATATTGCCAGCAATGGACATCTGAATGGCACGTCCGACAACAACAATCCCAATCCAATGATTAATACCAAGCCGCAAGCCTATTCGACGGCCACCATCCGACAAGGCATCGGCACCTCGCTGACACCCAATTCGCCGGACATCTGCCAGATCGTGGGCACAACCGACATCACCATAAGCTCGCCGGAAAAGCTGCAGTTCACCAAAAGTCCCACGGGCTCAATTAAATCCCTGAAGGACTCTGCCAACTCGGACAAGAAGGCCAAATCTCGGAACAAAGAGGGTAAGTTAGCACAGTGATCAACGCCCCTGGTTGTACGCTTACTGATATGGAAATCGATTCAACATTTCACGCTGCAATCCCTATATATATTAAATGCTGATATCACGTAAGTCTCTGTTACCCAGCAGATGTTTCGGTTTATTTTTAAAACAACCCTACTTGTTTATTAGCAATCAGCATTTAAGACCCATAATGTTTGTCCTTAGGTCTCTTGGAACCCAAAGTTCTCATCGAGGGCGTGTTGTTTCGGGCCAGATACCTTGGATCCACTCAACTTGTCTGCGAGGGTCAGCCGACCAAGTCGACCAGAATGATGCAGGCTGAGGAGGCCGTTTCCAGGATTAAGGTGAGTGAAGAAACCCTGGTGATGCACATGAAAGCACATCCATTTAAAGAAACCCCGCTAGGCAATGCTCTATGTGTGTGTCTAAAACTTTCTCGTTCGCTTTTCTCGTTCCCTGCTGCGCATTCCTCTCGATAGGCTTTGGTAAGCGATCGTTAGCCCCTCTTCAGTTGACAAATAATCTAGAACCATCTAAATGTAAATGCACTTTACATAATATATACATTTATTTATTGACAGGCTCCCGAGGGCGAAAGTCAGCCAAGCACTGAAGTGGACCTGTTCATATCAACCGAGAAGATAATGGTGCTTAACACGGATCTCAAGGAGATTATGATGGACCATGCGCTGCGTACTATATCCTATATAGCCGACATTGGTGATCTAGTTGTGCTGATGGCACGTCGCAGATTCGTACCGAATAGTGTTGTAGATCCATCGATCAGCAGTCCATTAGGTGATGTTTCCACTTCGGGAATAGGCGAGGAGGAGTCGCCGCCCAAAGAGCCACTCAGCAAACACAATCGCACGCCCAAAATGATCTGCCATGTGTTCGAGAGCGATGAGGCGCAGTTCATAGCTCAGTCCATTGGACAGGCCTTCCAGGTACACATATACCCTTTGAGTATAATTGCAATATACACGTATAACCAATAACCGATTTCTTGAATACCTAACCAGGTGGCCTACATGGAGTTCCTGAAGGCAAATGGAATCGAAAACGAGAGCCTGGCCAAAGAGATGGACTACCAGGAAGTGCTCAACAGCCAGGAGATTTTCGGTGACGAGCTGGAGATCTTTGCCAAAAAGGAGCTGCAAAAGGAGGTGGTTGTGCCGAAGGCCAAAGGCGAGATCCTAGGCGTGGTGATCGTAGAAAGTGGCTGGGGTTCCATGCTGCCCACCGTGGTGATTGCCAACCTGATGAGCTCCGGAGCAGCTGCACGCTGCGGCCAGCTGAACATCGGTGACCAGCTGATCGCCATTAACGGCATGAGTCTGGTGGGACTGCCGCTGTCCACCTGTCAGAGCTACATTCGCAATGCCAAGAACCAAACTGCCGTCAAGTTCACCGTTGTGCCCTGTCCGCCTGTCGTCGAGGTTAAGATCCTGCGACCCAAGGCGCTGTTCCAGCTGGGTTTTAGTGTTCAAAATGGCGTGGTAATTTTAAAATGTCAAAATTCCTATTTTTCCCTGTTCCTAATCATATGTATTTATTTTATGCAGATCTGCAGTCTTTTGCGTGGAGGAATCGCTGAGCGGGGCGGAGTACGCGTTGGCCACCGCATCATTGAGATTAACAACCAGAGCGTTGTGGCCGTGCCTCACGATACCATTGTTAAGCTGTTGTCCTCCTCAGTGGGCGAGGTATGACATGATTTTTAAATTGTTTTATATCAATTGTTTTATTTTCAATTACTTTGTGATTAGATCCTGATGAAGACAATGCCCACGTCCATGTTTCGTTTGCTCACCGGTCAGGAGACGCCAATCTATATATAAATATATATGCAACTGTTCACACGCCTACGCTGGAATCGAAAAGCTATAAATTCGTCAACTGCAACTTGATCAGCCTTAAGTTCCATCGATTCGCAAATAGACCTTAAATTCGAATTTATTTAGTTTTAAATGGTTCATTGATTATTGGTCTTTATGTATTCACATTGCAAGGATAATTTTAACCAACTTAAACTTTAATATGTCTACAAGAGATTAATCGTTTAATGTTCATCGTCAAATCGTTCAACTATTCACAACGGATAACTGCAATAGAGATTATTATTGATGCAGTTCCAAAAAATTATTCTTTTTGATCAATTTTGTCCATCTTTGTACATGAAAAAGACTGAATTTAAAGCCAGTGCGAGTGTATGTGAGCAGTCATTGTAAAGTATTTAAAATATTGTAAACCCAATACCCAATGGCCCAAAAATATAACCAACCTTCCCAAATTCCCTCGCATCCATTAGCTTAAGCATTCGATTGAATTTACTTGCAAGCAATTTTTTATGATATGATCTAATCCCATTATATGTCATGTAAATTAACCGTACTTTAGTTCTTTAACTACATTTATAATTTTCGATAAAAAGAAACAAAAAGCAACACACCTTATGCCAAAAAAGAGTTAGGTTTCGTTAAACTTATTATTGTATAGAGCCATTGCGGATAATTATTGCAATACCTTTACCGATATTTATTATTAAAAATAGCCTTAGATAAACGAAGCCATGCCTGCAAAACAACAAACAAAATAAATGCATTTAAAGAGCGTCAGAAAACAAAAAACGAAGCGCATATTGATTCTAATTGTATATCTAATGTTTGTACAAGAGATCTGCACATTTCTCGATCGATTATTGCCATATACATAACGATATATACTCGTACGATAATTATGATAAATCTAAAGCGAAAACAATAAGCAAAACAGCAAAAGTAATACGAAGAACAATAATTTCAGCATTGTCTAGTTTCTGTTAAGCAAGGGCATACATGTAAGAAAGAGACGGAGCCACAAAAAGGACAGAGACGGCGCCATAGCAAGCAAAAGAGATAGAAACAGAGAGAGAGAGAGAGAGAGAGAGAGAGAGCTTATTTTTGCATACTTTAAAAACGACAAACAAAAGGCAAATAAACCACAAAAAGCAAATAATTGAATATGTATACATATGTTATTAATCTAAATGGAAACGACTAAACTAAAACTAAAATGAATATTTTAAATATTTCAAGTGCAGGTAACAACAAAAGACGCAAGTTAATAATATTTATATAAATATATATATATACATATATAGAATTCTTCTGATCGCCATTCGGAAGCGCATGTGCAATATTTTTGCAAACACATACGACACACACAGCCACAACAATTAAATTATTAATTTCTAAGCTACTCCGGGACACGGCAAACACACTAAGGAACCCACTATAGAACTCTCTGCTACTGCGCCTCTAACTAACTTCTAAAACCAAACCAAACACTAATCGTATACTACCTAATGCAATTTATTTATTAATACTTAACACGTGACCGAATGCAAACAGCAGCGAAAAACAAAAAATAAACTACATTTATACACAAAAGCCGAGTTTTTACAATTTTGGCTTGCATTACAGGTTGTAAACAACGAAAGTTAAGAGGTAAGGTTAAAGCTGATACAATAGCTAACGCCAGATATTTTTATACCCGTTACTCGTAGAGTAAAAGGGCTATACTAAATGTTTAATATTTTTTATGTTATGGTGTTGTGAAATTCGAAAAAACTAAGAAATGTCCCAAGGCTGAAGCTCTGAACCCCAAAACTCAACTTATCTTAATCGGATTTTGAAGTGGCATACCTCAAAATGATTCTGGCGCTATTCTCTAAAAATCTGCATTCAATATTACAAATTTTTTTTTTTAAATTTTTTGTAATATTTTTGATGTTATGGTGTTGTAGAAATTCGAAAAAACTAAGAAATAATCCAAGGCTGAAGTTCTAAACCCCATAACTCAACATATCTTAATCGGATTTTTAAGTGGCATACCTCTAAATGATTCTGGCGCTTTTCACTAAAAATCTGCATTCAAATTAAAAAATTTAATATTTTTGTGATTTTTTGTATGTGATGGTGTTGTAGAAATTCAAAAAGTTAAGAAATGTCCCAAGGCTGAAGTTCTAAACTCCAAAACTCAACTTATATTAATCGGATCTTTAAGTGGCATACCTCTAAATGATCCTGGCGCTATTCTCTAAAAATCTGCATTCAAATTTAAAAATTTATTTTTTTTACATTTTTTTGTCATTTTTTTTATGTTATGATGTAAAAATTCAAAAAAGTTAAGAAATGTTCCAAGGCTGAAGTTCAAAACTCCATAACTCAATTTATCTTAATCGGATTTTGAAGTGGCATACCTCTAAATGATTCTGGCGCTATTCTCTAAAAATCTGCATTCAAATTTAAAAATTTATTTTTTTGGCATTTTTTTGTCATTTTTTTGATGTTGTAGAAATTCAAAAAAGTTAAGAAACCGACCGGAGTCAAACCGGCCAGTTCCGTCTGTCTAGCTGAGTAACGGGTATCTGATAGTCGGGGAACTCGACTATAGCATTCCATCTTGATTTAATTTGAAATTAATTTAATTTAAATGTAATTCCTGATTAATTTGTTTGCCTCGGTTTTAATGAAAATTGCGGTCGGTTTTGATGGACGCTTTCCGCGCATAACTTTACTTGATAATGGGTGATGGGTGATGGGTCATGGGTCATGGGTCACGTTTTCGCCAAATGCCTTTCTTGTTGTCGCAGCTGCAGACAAACGGATATTATTTATACGCGCCCCACGTGAAATGCGAAAAAATATCATTTCCATTTCGCTGCAAGCAACTTTTGATTTACGACGGAACCAGAAACAATTTCATGGGGGCAACAAAACTTAATTTGTTGCGTTCTGTTTCCGGCTTCAGGCACAAAAAACTGTTGCTCCAATTACTCAGAATTTGCATTGGTTGCACACACGAAAAAGACAAAATCATTTAGTTTCGAACATACAAATTCTGGAAAAACGCATGAAAACAGCATTTTTAAAGAGTTTATGGAGTTTTAGTTTAACGGCAAGTAAATACAAAATTTTTTTATTGGTATAAGAAGGTAACATGGTTTATCGAACTATTGTTTTCAGTGTGCATCGTTCCACTACAAACGTGGCCAGAAAAAAGTGCAATTCAAAAATACTTTTACAACTCCTTCGCGGAAAAAGGATTGCAATTATTTGGCTCCAGGGGAATATTAATATATGTTTTTTGCATACGCTTTATAATCGAATTAAAAACGGCATACGTACGTGTATTGGGATTTTCATCTTTCCCAGCTTTTGCAAGCAAATTGTGTGTGAATATTTATTAATTGAAGGGACCAGCAGGCATAATAAATTACTGCACTTGGAAGGCACTTGGCAGCTGAAAACGGATGTAAGGTAAAACTCGAGGGTATGTTTCGACCAAAGAAAAATTGTCATTAAATGCATTTAAGTAACTATTGATGGTATAAGATGGTATAAACTATCCTGCAGCTTCACAATTCAGCGGTACTAAAAAAAAACATCTGAAAAACTAAGAGCAATTAAATGAAAACTGCTATTTAATTTATTATGCGTTAAAGAATTTTTCAGAAATAATATTTCCCTGCCTGTTGCTGCCCAAAAAGCACACAGTTACCGCCTTTCGTTACCGCCTTTGCACCCAAGGTAATAAAACCTGAACGGCGGATGTGGAAGTGCATTCAAATGGCCATGCGGATGTCATGTATGTCATGCCTCACCAGATCGCATCCTTTGACCACCAAGTGGCGGGGTGCAGAGAGCAGAAGGCAGGTCTCGAACTCGGACTGCAGCCAAATCGTAGTCAACAGTGGCTCTTTGTGTGGTTTGTCTTTTGGCTTTTATTGTTGGCTCTTTGTCACTGGCAATGAAGTGACACGGCGAACGGAGTCCTGTCGCTGGCACAATGCATTTTGCCCATTTGGCGGATTTTTGGGTGGGCAAGCGGAAGGGCCACAGTGAGCACCGGCTATCTGTTCATTTGCTTAAGCATAGAATTTACAAGTATAATAAGTAGTACACGTATATACCGTATTTCAGGAAATATATTTTTGCTTGTTTTTTTGTCAGATATTTGGTGTTACAGCAGAAAAATATAAGTTTCCAAACCATATCAATGGAAATATTCGTTCAAATATAATATGTCATATCCCATTTGAGCATTTACAAAGCGCAAATTAGGTAAAAAAAAGATGGACGATAGAGTTAAGTTAAGTTAACTGCACAATGTTATTCGATGTCTAGATAACAGTTAGTATTTATCAACTATATCACTGTCGCCTATTAGCCAGAGTTCACTGTCTCAGCCGCTGCGTGCATTATGTGATGCAGCTGTTCGTTTGCACGTCCATCTGCCGCCAAAGTGGAATTTAATATGTCCTTACAAGTGATTCTGCATTTGTCACGCCCCCGACGCGACCCGCCCCCTTTTTGACAGCACCCAGCGCACGGAAAACTTAATCAAAATGTGATGTGGTCGAAAGGGCGTTAACAGGCCACGTGTAAGTCATATTTGCACCTTTCGCACCTAACGCCCTTTCGACGCTTTTTGCATTGGCCACAAAACCAGTGAAGCATCTGTGTCATAAACTGCAGTGGTTTCGGAAAAATTACAGCAAAATAAAACATTATCAAGATTTTGACAACCAGGCGATAACAAAAAACAAGTGTATTGTATTTGTGTGGCATTTCTAATTAGGGCATACACAAATTAATAATAATATGCATACACAAAATGTACAATGGGAAATTGGGTAACGCATTCACTGCTACAAATGTTGCTCTAATAGAACAAAATGATTAGCATATAAGTTAGACATTGTAATTTAGTACTTCCCGGTGCCACAAAGAAACTATGAATAATTTGATGCACTTGCGCCAAAGGAACCAAAGGCACTCTCCATGGAACCGTGGAAGATTCAGCTTCAGCTCAAGTTTGTTGGCCAAAGGAAAAGTTTCTCGCACATGTCGCGATGAAGCGATGCAAAATGGGAAAATGGGAAGATGGAAAGATGGGAAAATGGGAAGGCGCGGGTCGTTTTTGGGGTGAAGCCCGAGCTAAAGTTGAATATTTGAACTTGCACATAATGTGTTAAATAAGTTGTCTTTTGCGCCGTGTCGCACGTGTATACTCGGCGTATACTTCATATTTCCCAACTGAATCGCACGTCAGTGTTTTGCACTCTTGTTGTTGTCTGGTGGTTTTCCTTTCTTTTTCGTTGTTGTGGGTGGGCTGGGTTGGTTGGGTTGGTTGGGTTGGTTGGGTTGGTCATGACCTTGCGTTGCTTGGCCCCAAGCAAGGTTGATGGAGGTTTTTGGCCACTCGAAACGCAGCGAGAGCCGAAACAAAACATAACAATTAAAGCCACTGGCTGCTTTTCGTTGCTCATTTGCATGCAATCCAGGCAGCTGCAGCGTGTTTTTCCCCGGAAAAGCCTCCAATTAGCCAGGCTTAATCAATAGCCAAATGCATTTTCACCAATTCCGTTTTGGCCTAGAGCCATAAGTCACACATTGCTTTTCTCGCTGCCGGGAAAATGCGTTTCTCGGTGTCCTTTTTTCAGTATTTTGATTTGGAATTTTTTTCTTTAAAAATTGGTTTCCATCCCTGTGGAGTGGGGGGAGGGGGGGGGGGGTGGGGGGAGAGGGGGGTGCACACTTTATAGTTCCTACTGTTGTCGCACACACAAGCAATTGAAATACCAGATTCGCCCCGAATTATGGGGAATTTTGTGCGAACATTTGTGGCCACTTCCGTTTATGATCACCATCTTACTGCGGAGACTATGAGAGTATTGTCTGCACTTGGGCGGGCAGCTTTCCATTTTCACATTGTCGAACTTAAGTTTATGGCATTGCGTAAAGTACAAAGTGTGCGCAGCGGTTAGGCAAAATAACAGCAAAATATGCGCATAATTCTGTGAAATATAATACGAGCTGTGGCCCCAGGACACCCATAAGTACAAGCGGTTGCAGTTCGTGATTTGGACAAGGGATTTGCTAAGTTTCCGATTTGGCTTGCAGATTGAGAGGTATTCCAAGCCCAAGGCAGCGTATGTGAATTAGGAAGTCAGTGCTTCGGCTTGAATTTTAAGGTTTTGGAATTTTGGAATTGCAGCAAAAGGACGAGAGCATCCTGGAGAGAACAAACAAGACATTTACTTGCACTTTGTCGTTGCCCATCAAGCACCCTCATCCTTCGTGACAAGCCATTATTCAACCCCTTGCAGGGCAGTAAAAACTAGTACTTGTGTACAGTCTATTAAATCCTCAAGGATATGAATAATGCTGCTGAGCGTGGAACAGCAGTCCTTGCATGTCCTTGGCCAAAGACCCACGCCAAGTCCCATATCGAGCTTGCCTCCAGGAAGCATATTCTATAATAGCGATGACCACCAAAATACCTATAAATCTGGCCCTATACGAGTATATATTCAGTACTTAAAGGATGTGCATTCATGAAGGACATCTAGCTTGTTAGCCCACGCCAAATTGACTTTTGGTTTTTGCATATTCAACGGGAAGCCAATTTAATTAAGTTTCCGTCGCATTTTGTTTGCTTTTGTTATTATTTTCAGTTCAGTTCTATCCACTTTTTTTTTTTCGTTCATTCAATATAATGTCATTCAACCTTAAAGGAACGTGAACCTTTGACTAATCAACAGAGCCAGAATATCTGGTTCCTTGTCCTTGGGAAACCAGAACAACTGTTCCCAGCGGCGTAGTAAATTTGATTTCATTCATAAATCGCGAATTTCCCCTGAGGCACGATTCCTGCGAGTAAGGGGAAATTTATCCGCGCAGACGCAGTCCTCACTGTACCCAGCTGGGGTAGCATAGAACAGTGGGAACGCCTTCGATTGGGGTAAATAGTGGTGGGGAAGGCAGCTAAGAGAGTTTCCACAGTTAACTCTCTTAAAATTTTTACTGGGAACGGTTTGAAATGGCTTAGAAAATAATGTTGGATGGAAAATAATAATTGTAACCCATTTGTAGATTCATTTTAATACCATTTAAAGAGGTATCAGGTTCGTAAGATAACATTCGGGGAATATTAGTATAATAGCAATATAATTGAATATTGCCACTTTGTTTTCAGTGTCCATGTTAACCCCCGAGTGCCAACTTGTCACCGCTTGGTATTTTTCGCACATCCGCAACTTGAATCTGGACATCGACAGTAGACTGTGACTGCGAATCGCAACTACTTATCTACTCATTGTATTATTACGCTTCGCTGCCTCTGGCGACACTGAGCTGCCGATGGAAAGAGATGGCTCTAGCTGACAGATAGAGACGGCACGTTGTGGGTTAAAAGCAGATTTGAAAGGAAAAATCACAGAAGTGACCACATTAGAGGCGCTTTTGCAGTCAATTGCTGCTGGGAAATGGGGAAAATCGCTGAAAAGCAGTGCAAGTAAAACGGCATCATAAATGAAGAAGGGTGTGCATAAAAGCAGCCAAGAAAGAGACGGCCAATGTTGCCTGGCAGAGGAGAGAAGGAGAAGGCGATTAGCCGCTCTGGTGACCAGCAGCTGCTCAGGATTTGTCGCCGAGCAAACCCCATAAAGATATTATAAAGTGGCACTCGCAGGTGATTCTACTTTCTGCTACCTACACAAAAAACAACAAAAATCAAGTGATAGAAAAATACATAAAGAAACTTGATATCCGCAGTATTATTTCTAGTACTAATTCAAAGCTGGTTGAATCAAAAGTTATAGTATGGATACTTTTCCGTTTTAAAGCATTCTTTACTCTTATTTTCTTGTGTAGTTTTCTGTGATATATAAAGCTTATGGTGGGATTATGGCGTGCATTTACCAACTGTCATTCAATTGACGTGCACGTGGCTTTTAAAAACATATCAAAATCCACTGAAGATTTGTCAACGATTTGGCTTTCAGTTAAAGCCATGTCATAACTATGAAAGCTCGCACTTGGACGTGTTTCATTGGCCAGGTAAACTAGTGTTGCAGATTTTTAACTACACGCGAAATATTTCCAAAAGCAAAACAAATTTGTAGAGCCTTTTAGCTTGATTGCAGGCACCATGTTTGCACTAGATGTCCACAATATTGACATTTTATCGATACATTCAGAGTGGCAATTAATTCGCCATGCAGCTTGCAAGTGACCACGCCTCCCTGCCGCCCTCGAAGAGTGGAAAATAAACACACTGAGCGAATAGGCGGCCCATTCATGGTTCATTCAACTGGTAATCGCAGGACGCAGGACGCAGGACGTGCTCTTGTTCTGCGGCCCATAAGCCAAATGAGTGGAGTCCTCAGCTGTTGGCAGTTAACAGAGGACAGTGGCGGTGGTGGTGGCGGGGGCGGTGGCGGGGGCAGTGCTATTGGGTCAAGGGGGGTCAAGAGGGCACGAGGACTTTCGCCAATTATTTTGAAACAAATTGTCAATAAATGAAACAGAACTTTTAGATTGCTTTCTCATCTTTCTGGTTTTTACTCTAGCGTTTTTTTGTTTTTTTTTGCTTTTTTTTTGTTTCTTGCTGCCCTTCAGATACATTTTGGCTTAGTTTGAGCGCCTTCGGGGCGCCATCTCATTTACATAGACAAAGCCCACGGATCTCAGCCCTTAACCCATTTCCACTGCTGGCTTAGCACTCACAAATATACACCTCAAGCACAATATATGCCTAGACTTAAATGCAATCCAATGAGTTTGGATAGTATCGTCTTTGTAGCGTAATTAGTAAATGAAAATCCGGTTAGTTTGAAGCAAACTGGAGCATCTGAAGTACGTGTATTGAAACGTGTTAAAAGCATGGGTTAAGACGGACCAGCTTTATTCCAGCCGCGTCATCGGCGTGAACTTATTTTGCCGCATTACTTCTGTTTTTTGATGATTAACCTTTATGGCCGCCTAGCCAAATTAATTCGATTTACGCTTTATGGTCTTGGTTAATTTGCAAACTTTCAACATGACTTTGCTGCAGCGACAGTCTTTGCGGAGTAAAAACTTAAAGACTGCCTCTTCATCCTGGGAATTGTCTGCATTTCATGCGTTTTATTATAACTTTTGGCACACTCAAACAAAAATGCTAGAACCTTTTAACGAGAGCTCTGAAATGTTGGCCTTAAAACTGAAACACTGCAACAATTTTCAAAAATAATATGGATAGGAAAAATTCAAGATTTTCGTTTATACGTGTATATTTTGAAATGAAGTACACGTATATTAAGTATGATTTAAAGTATGATAGACTAGTAATAGCTACAAAAAATGTTTTGCTTTTTATTTATTACAAAATGCTGGGTTATTATCTAGTGTTTGACTGTGGCATTTTTTCCGAGTGTAGCAAGGCTTCGGCAAAGTTCTGGCCCACCTTCTGGTGTCTGTTCCTTGGCCATATGTCAATTTAGCTAATATTGTCGACGTTTATGATGAATTTATGTGCACTGCGCTTTTGTCTCACAATCGAAAGAGACGGCCTGATGGCGTGCGACCGAGATGGAGCTAGACAGGACAGCCGAGGGCGAACAAAGCCATTAAAAAGCCAACACAACAATATTACAACCTTAAATGTTTATAAGCAGCCGCCAACGACAATGGACGAGAGTGAAACTCAATTTGTACCTAAGCCAGTTCAGACAAGTTGTAAAAATCCAATGTCGGCGGTAGATGGTGTACATATGTATATATAAGGCACATAACCAACAACTAGCAACTTTTTGACAGCACATTGGCACTTGAACTCCTGCGGCGAAATGGAAAACGCAGCCCATTTCCCATTTCCCATTTTCCACTCGCCATTCGATTGTATGTGCTCGTACATATACATATTGTTACGCTGAAGAAGTACCAAATCGAATGGTAAATGGATATGATTTAAAAATATAATGGAAAAAAATGTAATGTAATGTAATATCAGTTAATATAAAGTAGGTATGTGTACATACCATTCAAAATGTTCCAGCTTAAGCCTTGCTTGACTTGCCAAACAGTCTGTTAACTTGGATTATATTGGGCTTAGCCCAATAAAATTTCATTTATTTTACACATGTTCCCCTGGCGGACAGAAGCCAATCTGTGATTTGAGTTCCCATTCCCGATCGCTCGCCACTAAACGCCACGTCCATTGTCGGTTAGCCCATCAGTGCCATCAATGTCATCATGATCATTTCCATTTTCATCATCGCCGGCAGTCCGCTCGGATGCCATTTCTCTGGGGGAATCTTTGCAGCAAATATTTGCCGAGGTAAATGGCTGTAATTTAATCTTCAAATTTGTTTCAATGAAATTTACCAACTCTGGTCCCGTTGTCTTGCCCTTTTCATTTTCATTTTCATTTTCCCTTTCATTTTCCTTTTCTTTTTTTTGATTTTTGTTTTGATTTGCCCCTCAGTGCTGGGCTAACATTATTTATATAGTCTTGTGTATTTATTTGGTGCTCTGCGGTTCGATTTTCGGTTTTGCTGCTGTACACCAGGGCGGATGCGTGATGCACTTGCACCGGATTCGCTGTGACACACTTTCCATTCCATTTGTTTGCCGGGACGGCTGGCTGTCACCAAAAGGGACTACCTCAATGGGAAATGTGTTGGGCAAAAGGGCAAGGAGGCCATTTGTCAACCAGCTTGTCGCTTTTCTCAGGCAGCTTTTCGTGTGATTTTCCTTGCTTTAGTTTCAAGTAAATGCTATACAAATACTCCACAAATATTGTTGTAATCAAGCCAAACGTATTTATATATATTCAGAAAAGTTTGTTCTATTATTGGCATACTGCTTCTATTGCGAAGTTTTTCCTTGTTTTTGGTTAGACTTTTAACACACAAAAAGTATAGCATACCTTTTAGGGCATCGCAGTTTTCATTGCTTCCTGACCAGTTTTCCGTTGTTTGGTTAAGCTTGCCACGGCTGCCAGGGAAAAGGACGAGGTCCTGGCCGCGAATCATCGCAGGTCCCGGGGTCCTGTGAGTGTCGCAGTCGATCTGTTTGCGGTGGGTGGATGGGGCTCGCCACCCACTCCAAGGTCGTTTATGCTGGTTCTGGCATTCGGAGTAAAATACGCGTAAAATGATCGGAAAATCTACTGCCAACAACAAGCACTCACTTGTGTGTGATATGTGTGTGGATATGTGTGTGATATGTGAGTGCATGTGGGAGTGTGTGTGTGCGCGAGTGTGTGCGAGAGTGTGTGTTTATTTCATAACCCACAAAAGAGCAACAACAAATCCAATGGCAGCACCCACAAAAGCACACACATACACGTACGCACAGCGATTTTATTTGCCACCCACAAAAAGAAACAAAGTGTCAAATTTCATTTTATTTTTACGCCTCTGCCCCTCTCGCTCCCACCGGCGGGCGACGGCGTCGTGCCCTCCCCCTCGCACACATGGCA
Source organism: Drosophila orena (assembly GCA_005876975.1). NCBI lineage: Eukaryota > Metazoa > Arthropoda > Insecta > Diptera > Drosophilidae > Drosophila > Drosophila orena. The sequence goes on from VCKV01000288.1 coordinate 9,780,789, forward strand.
TACGTCAGATTTTGCCCGCCATTTGTTTGTCTGCATATTTTGCGTCTGATTGCCACTACTCCCCACTTTGATACCCTGGATAAAAACCAAGTTGGCGTTTTAAAATATCTGAGTACTTTGTACACATTATTTTATACATATTTTATAGTTAGCATTAAGTCAGGTTTTTTATTTTAAAATAACTCATTTCCTCCCATACATACACGTATATAGTTTTTAGCTAAAGTATAATAATATTTGCATAAACATATTGACTTCTTTCATCTATACATTATCAATATTATTTCGATATTTAATTAATATTCAATGCTATACACATCTTTTTTATATTTCCAGGATACTGTGCTAATCGATTTAGATTTCCAACCATCCCGCATTTCTATTTCTCATTTGAATACAGATTTCTGTCGCTTTTTTTTTTTTTATTGGTGTAGCTGTGCGTTTTGCTTAGCAATTTGTTTTATTTACAGGCATTAAATTGCTCTAAACGTTTCTGCACATTCGCCCACGCATTTCGTAATTAATTTCATGCGTGTGTGCCCAGGAATATAGAACCGATTTTCTGAGGTGACGAAGGATCCTCCATCGTTGGTACTCCATCGCCTCCCCATACCCATACCCATCCCCTCCCCATCCCCCGCCAATCGGGCGCCATTTAACCCACTCCATCTGGCTGGTCCGCACTTTATCATCATTAATTTAACAGTTAAAAGAAAGCGTTGAAATTGCATTTCACTCGACACCCCTCCCCCCCCCCACACCGATAGCCCCGGAAAATTTCGCCCCTTGCTACATTTCCATCTTATTTAATCATGCGCGCATACGGGTCGCCATATAATACCGCCATATATATTATTTCGCACTTACGTGTACAGTGAATGAAATCTGCTTGAAAACTTACTGGCTATTTACTATTTAAATTCCATTTGTGTGTAATCGAAGGAGTAATGAGTATCAGTGGTTTGTTTTTGGAATACCCTTCGATGTGGAATGTTTTCTCTTTTGATCGGACCTTCATTCTTCTGTGTACACGTATGCTGTGGTAGTCTTCGTCACTACGCCGACTGCCGTCTGCAGCAAAATGGCGATGCAGTTTTAATGAGTTACTGATTTAATCATCATACTTTATTTCCCTAATGCTTAATATTTAAAATTTTAATATTTAAGTTTTAATGAATTACTGATTTAAACATCATACTTATATGCTTAATGTTTAATATTTAAAATTTTAATATTTAAATTTTAATGAATTACTGATTTAATCATCATACTTTATATCCCTAATGTTTAATATTTAAATTTTAATGAATTACTGACTTAATCATCATAATTTATATCCTTAATGTGTAATATTTAAAATTTTATTATTTAAATTTTAATGAATTACTGATTTAAACATCATACTTTATATCCTTAATGTTTAATATTTAAATTTTAATGAATTACTGATTTAATCATCATACTTTATATCCTTAATGTGTAATATTTAAAATTTTAATATTTAAATTTTAATGAATTACTGATTTAAACATCATACTTTATATCCCTAATGTTTAATATCTAAAATTGTCCGTGGATATAGGCGATTTCCTTTGGCACGATCCTTTGGCGAAACAGTGTATTTTGAGGGAAAGCTCATGCTGCAAATGCGATCCTGTCCCACAGTGCCCCCCCCCCCCCACCGCCCGCGTCCTCCTTGGAGGAGCCTCCTCATTAATGTGCGCCGTGTGCGCTGCAAATTAGGCACGCAAAGCGTTGCCATTAAAAAGGAGCACAAAGGATCTGCGCAGGAGGAAGGCGCCAGGATAGCAACAAGCAAGCAAAACAAGGTGCGAAAAAAATCACACAACAAAAAAATGCGAGTGTGAAGAAACATGGGGCGCTGGAAAACGAATCTGTCGCATAATTACAAAAAAATTTGTGTCAGACGCGGGGGAAAAGCGGCAAGTGGCAAGTAGCAAGTGGAAAGGAAAAGCGGGACGCCGAGGCTTTTATGTGGAAATGTCTAGACTCTGGAGGACGCAGCTGATGGATGGAAGGCGGTACGCAGCATTGAGGAGCCATGCAGGAGGAGAGATGCTGGACGCAGGACGCAGGACGCAGGATGAGCCATATGCCAAAGAAAAGCGGCTGCCAATCTTTTATCATTGCGATTGTTGTCGCCATCGATGGTGCAAAATCAATATTTATCATTGTTGTCAATACGCACATACCAAGTCCTGGAGAGCATGTGAACGACAGAGAAGTGCTCTTAAGATGACACCAGAAGCCTCCATAATAATTAAATTAATATTTTCCATCTGAACTGAGCAGGAATATAGACGTATTCATTTCACAAAGCAGATAACGTCTTTCTCACATGCCTATTACTAGCACTTCTAAGCTACTAAATATATAATAATTTAATTAATGAATATATAGTTAAACGTAGCATCCATGCATAGCACATATTATATTATTCATAATACATTGCTCGCACGCTAAATGCGTTTTAATCTGGGATTTTACTACAGTAGACACTGCCATAAAGCACTCGCCATCAAAAGTGGTGATTCCGTTCGATTGATTGTGGCTCTAAAGCGAATCATCAGACTGAAATCCGTCTAAAATCTGCAACATTTAATGGCATGTAGAAGACGATGATGGGTCAGCAGTGGCACAAATGATAAAAAACAACGAGAAGAGCTGGCCGAAAGGCAATTTAGCCATTCCATTTGCTTTCTTTTTGCGCTGTTTTTTTTGTTTTTTTTTTTGGTTTTGTTTTTCCCTTTTAAGCGTTTTTCTTGCGCTTTTTTTTTTGCGTCTGGGCCAAGAGGAGCATTGATTTAAATTGGCCATTTCATTGCTTCATTATTTGCCCGACGATTCTGCAAGATACTCAAGTTGATTGTTTGTTTTGTATGACTGGGCGCTCTCTTATTTATTTCTGTATATTTAGTAGTATATTTATCTGGTCGGGATTTAACGAAGATTTGTGCTATTTTCAGAGTCCCCATTGACAGGTTAACTTTCGAGCATGGTACCCATTTTAGCCTGATTACTCGCCAAATTCGGTATAACTTTCCAGCCTGGCCCACGCGCCTTTTCTGCTTGCTAAATTATGCAAATCGAGCAACATAAAAGAAGTCCGCGGAGGGGGGGGAGACGGGGTAGAGGGGGGGGATGGGTCACAACATACGATCGGCGGGTCAAAGGCTCCCCATTTTCATTCTTCTTCTTTTCCACTCCCTTTGGGGACCCACTCGTCTGCAGTCTGTCTACAAATGTGGATTTACTTAATCAAGTATTTATGTTGGCCTACAAAACTTAAAATTATGTGGCCTGCGCCTATTCGCGTCCCTTTTCGCCAGAAGACAAATAAAAATGGCAGCCAGGCCACTGACTCCAGACGCGCCACATACCCTGTAATCATATATTATTATTTCAATTACTATAAGCGATGTAGTTAGCTGCAAAATCTCGCACAAAACACCCTCATTTCAACTCATTTCAAAATATTGCGTATACGCAACGTGCGCCTAATATTCGTGTATTTGCATGTTTTCAGATGGAATCGTTGAAATACAAGTACAACGCATAAATTATATTTATATATTATAGTTTTTACCACATAGCAACTATACTTTTGCCTACAACAACCTTAGCCATTACTGAGTATCAAATATCCAGCAGCATGAGAAATACACGTGTACATGCCGCGTCCGCCGGATGAAAACTCTCAAGGACGTCAACGAAATTGAAAACTTTTTTAATACCCATGACCGTCGTCGTGGCCGCAGTCAAAGGAGCGAATCGACATCGCAAATGTGTTAGGATGCGAATTAGTCTTAGAGTGTAAAATGTGAAAGGAGCCGGCAACGCACATCCGACATCCCTGCGGAGATTATTCCAAGAACCATTTGGCTAACAGTTTCTGTTTGACTTTACAATTAGTCCGTCTGCAGGGGGACTTCCCTTGGGAAGTCCTTTGTTCCTGCACGGCTTTCGAAGTGTTCAGTCGGCCGAAAAGATGCAATAACAGATGGCTTTGGCAAAGCAGGCAAAACAGGCAAAACAATGTACGTGTACGTTGCAGAACCTGAAGGTAATACCCTCAAAGTGCTGCGAGTTCCATGCTAAAAACAGAAACAAAAAGCAACATTCTCATTCAAATTTCCATGCAGCAAAAGTGCGTAGATGATTTTCCAATTTGCCCTTCGATTTGCGATACACCAATACAGACATGGCACGCAGCTTACGGCCAGCAATCCCTTCTATTGTTCTATTAAATAATTGAAGCTTTTCAATCTTATTTAATTAAGCAGTGCCCTCCTCACAACGATGCCTACACATAGATGGATGGATGGATGGATGGATGGATGGATGGATGGATGGACAGGTTTTGTCCAGATTTGGGATCCTTTGGTCTGCTGCCCACAGACTTCAGGGCCATAATGGCGATTGGGTATTTTGTGAGGGACTGCAACTGGAACTGTTGCCGCTCGAGTGTTGTGATAAGGAGAGCGAACAAAGTGAATTGAATTTGGATTAAAGCGAACGCATGTGCGTGTGTTGCTTGAGTTTTCGATAAGCACTCAATGGCCATTGAAATTTCATTTCTCATCTCTCTTTGGTAACCACATACGTGTATACAGCCTCCAGGGCCAGGCAATTAAAAAATAATACACGGCTAGCAAATTGTGGCCCTTTGTCGGGTGTGGCCCTGTCACGTCAGCCAATTCACATCGCATCACAGCAGCACCACCAAGCCAGGGCCTCAATCATCGGCCAATTGCAGATTCACTTTCGAGCTCCAGGCTCTTCAAACACTTGAGTTTCGGCACACTGGGTCACAGTGCTGTTTCACAGCTCTTTTAGGCCACATATTTTCTTGGTTTTTTCAAATCATTAAAGCTTACTTAAAGTTAACTAAACAGCAAATCTCGCATATAAAGACAGGCTTTTAAATACACGTAGAACGTTTATTGTAACTCGCCTCGATGGAACAAATATTGATTGGTTCTGGTCTCCTCTAATTTAACAGCTTCGACACGTACGTGGCCCACTGTGCGCTGGCAGTGGGAAACTTTGAAAAGGGCACGTTCGCTAGTGAAGCGGACAAGTGCGTCCGCCCCTCTGCCGCCCTGATTGATTTGCATAATTGGCAGACTGGGCGACAAAGTGGATTAGAGTCGTCCGCCCTGGCCCAGAAAACACACTTGAGACTCACAATTTGGCCTTTTCTAATGCCGAAAAAACACATTTGGGCACACGAAATTAAAACGAAAATAATTAACCCTTCAGCTTAACAAACAGAATTGCAAAGCACAGGAATGTGCGACAAGCAAAATGGTCTAAAACATGTACACAACATACGTGTATCTGCCATTGGCTTATAATTAAGTAATTCAAGTAATTAAAGTACATAAAAATAAGGGTTTCATAACGGGATATGCATTCATATCAGTTGCAGTACCAAATTGCATTTGTAATCATCATTTTCAGTTAACTTTTAGCAATTTAGCGAGTTGGAGCTAAGGCAAAGCAACTTTTTGAAAGCAATTAATCAATAATTATCCTTATAAGCATATCAATTAAACAAAAGCAGAGCCAGGCAGTTGGCTAGATATTTGAAATTAAATTTCAAATTTAATTTTCGCCCATTTCTGAGTTGGAGTTGGCGGCAGGTTCTCCACTATGTAAATCGTTCGACAAAGCCTATGGCTGCCAACTAATGAAGTGCATAATTTACAAACGATTACGATTATCTTTGGTTGCCTCCAGTGCCACTCCCACTCCCACACCCACTGCCACTGCCACACCCACTCCCATTTGTCTGGGCGCATTAAGTGATCAGAATTTGTTGGCTGAAACAGACAGAAGGACAGCAAGGCAGCAGCCAAGTCGGCTCATATCTGTACTACTTAAGCCCAATAAAGATGTGCATATTTTTTAGGCAATTACCAAAAGTTGGCGTACGCCTTTGTACTGATGAAACGCATGGCAGGCGAAATTATGATGTCGTTAATACAATTTCTATGCTGGCTATGGTCGCACAGTAATGCATCGATGCAAGGAACGATCCAAGTGAATGATTGGTCATTATATAATTGTGCACTTTTCAGGCGGGTCAATGCTATTCTTAATCATCAACTTGCTGTTACCCATGGAATTACATCGAAACATACATATGTACGTGTACATGTATGGATTCACCCATAGGCAATGCCCACTGTTGTCGTCATCACGGTCCTTTATGTTTCACTACACGCATCCTAAATCAATTACGAAGAGCAGAACAAGAGCAGATAAGAGCCACATTGTCCATGATGTGCGTGGTTGGTATAGCTGGGAAAAAATTGCTATGGTTTTTCTGTTTGACACTGTGTGTGGGGACACCTGTAGCACTGTCTGGCTGAAGACCTTCTAAGAAAAAGCCAGGGAGAACACTACTGTCAAGTGACCCGGCTATTAGATACCCATTACTTACTTGTTTTTCGGATCTTTAAGTTGCAGGATCATTCATACGGACGGACAAACGGACGGACAAGGCTGACCTACAATAAATATATACTCGATAAAGATTTATTTTACCTGTTACATCATTTGCAACGAGTCGTGTATACCCTGCATGCTGTATACTCTACGTGCACCAAGTATAATACCCACAAGCTTGCAGACTGTTGGCAAAAAAAAAATCTCGTGGGGCAACGCAAAGTCTCAGCAAAAGTAAATTAAAAATATTTTTGCAAAACGGATTTTCGCAGTTAATCCTTTTAAAAAAGTTTGCCTAGCTAATTGAGCACACAAATCAAATGTAGGCCAAAACCGCAGGAATAACAAGAAGGCGGCCAAGAAAAATTGAGCAGAGCCCCAAGAATAATAAAGGCTAATTAAAACCATAACAAAGAATAGACGACAAGGGAAACCAAAGTTTTGCCCGATACAAGTGAACAATTAAGATGGGTGAGTAGGTAAAAGGCCAAAGTTTTAGCCAAGTGAATTCAAAGTTACCGCCAAATGTTTCAAAAGCTTGCAGAAACAGCACAGCTTTAAGCTTAAAATTCACTATATTTATAACGTATATGCATTTGAATTCAATCTCATTGTGTACTGTGTATATCAAATTATCAAATCAAATTATTTACATACATATATGCTTTTTTCGAAGAGTAAATAGATTTGTTGGATGAAGACATTCTTGCCCATGATAAGTAGCCATGTCCTTAGTTGTAGATATCACCCAAATTAAAACACTTATTTTGTAATTCGTATTTTTTTAACATTTACTTGCAGACACATACATACTTCCTTTTATCTCATAACTGACATACGCTGCGTAATATTCAATGGATTTCTGCCAACTTGATTTACTTAAAGGAGAACTTTTCTAGTAAATACTGCAATAGCACTAAACAAAAATTCACTAACTTAAAAACGATCGATGGAAATATATGATGCAAAAGTTTGTTTGGTAAGAATAAGTTTAGAAAAAATTCACAATTTTTATAATTGGATAAACACAGATATTTTGTAGTTGTCTTAAACATAGTGGATCGAGACCAAAAGTGGCATTCCGAAGTTTTCCTAGGGGGCGGGCTTTTCTTTTTTTTTTTGTTTTTCCTTTGCCGCGTTCAATTACAACAAAGAACAAACGCGGTTTGCGTGTGTGTGTGTGTGTGTGTGTGTGTTTTACCTCTTGTTTCTGTCGTAGTGTATAAATTACAATTAATGATTTTTCAGTTTGTTTTGGTTTCAGTTTGGGGAATAGCATATATATAAATATAGTTTGAACAGATCCTCCGGCCAGCTTACGCCACCTTCTTGTGCTTGAACTTGTTCTTGAGTAGACCGGGCAGCAAGGATGCACAGGCGCAGGCCATCAGGATGCCCATCGAGGTCCAGGAGAAGGCCTCGCTCGAGCTGCTCATCTTCTGGAGCGTCTTGCCCGCCTGGATGGCGATCACCGAGGGCGGTGCCACGCCGCAGAAGGTGCCCAATGCGAAGATGTGCAGCGGCACTCCGATGACCGGCGATGCCAGGTTGATGAACCAATTGGGCAGGATCGGTGTCATGCGCAGGAATAGCATATAGTTGAACAAACTGTCCCGGTACTCCTCCACGTGCTTCGACCACTCGCTGGTCTTCTTTGGCCAAAAGTGACGGATCAGACGGCGTCCGACCAGATTGGAAAGTGTATAGCATAGGGTGGCGCCCAGCGCCGAGCAGAAACAGATCAGGAACAGGGCGATCGGGAACTTGTACAGGAATCCGAGCAGAATCGAGAGAAACAGCGATCCGGGAATGGCGAACGTTTGCAGGCTATAAATGGATTTCAATTGGGTCAAGGTAACCAGTTGTAGGCGGTTTCATCTGAATGTTTGGCTGCACTGCACTTTGAATGCAGTGGCAACCTAATTTGAAGACCTAATCGATCAGCTTTATACGGCAAAAATGGCAAAACTATTACAGATTCTCTAAGAGATTGCGTTTGCGCTCAACGTTTTTTTTTTTCGCTGGTAAAAAAAAACATGTTTTGTCACATTCGCTAGCCTTGTTTCTTGGAAGCACTGTGCTTGGGATTTAAGACAGATCGTACGACTAGTTGGACGCGTGCTCGGACGTCTGTTGGCGGTATTTATAGACGCAATGAGTTGACAATGACACCCCCATCGACACCGACAATCCCGCTCACTCGTCCCATTTGGCATCGGACCACGTATTCAACAAATGCCCGATAACAAATGCACGGGCCAATAAAAAATGTTCACCAACACACTGGTGCAAGGCCATTAAGTTACGGACATATGTATTCGCTTTAGCTTTTGCTTTTGAATTTGATCGTTGCCTCTGTTTTCCCCATTTGTTTATTCCTGCCTTGACTGGGTAAGGGGCTAAGAACGCACTTGAATGGGGAGGAAGGAGGGCGATAAACAAAATACACTAATCAAAACACTGACGACAACAAAATAATGTCCAGCTCAGCTGATTTCTGCGACGAAAACAGCAACAAACACAGAGAATGCGTCATATAAACGAGCAAAGTCGATTTTTAGGCAGCACATGCTGCGTGCACTGAGGTGGACCTTAATGCATTGATAAACATCACACGTACTGATTAAAACCAATTACTTTCTTCAAAATAAAGCAACTAATGGCAAAACAGTTCACATTGCGTATACGTTATTTCATTACCCATACGCACAGTGTAGCACTAGTTTTGATCATTGTGGATTTAATATTTTTATAGCATTGAATGCCAGTGACACAAAATGCTTCTATATATATTTGGAAAATTCCAAATGAATAAGGTCCACCCTAGAGAGTGCAAGTAGTATGTGAGAGCGGGAGGTAACCTGCTTCCTACAGCTATCTCGCTCGCACTTCCCCATGCTGCCCACGTAATTAATATGCACACTATGCGCTTCAAATGGTGATCGTGAATTAATTAAGGTGGAAATACACACAATCGCACGACTGACCGTGAATAGTTTGTGGTGCGGGGTCTTCATTTTTGGTAATCGGGTCAAGGTCACTGCCGGAGAATAGAACTCTTCCACTATCTAATCAGTCGGTGACCGACTTTCGATGCCGTTCATTCGGGCTATGGCTTGTGCAGATTTGCCAAAAGGATACAATACATAGGCGACCACCACGCCGAACATCACTTCGAAGTAGTACATGTCCTTGTAGCGATCAAGGACCTTGGCCAGCATCTTAGCATCTTGGATATCACGCGGAATTTTCAAGTGTTGTTTCTCCGACCTGCGGATATTGGGCAAAAAGAGAACCGAGACGAGGTGTAAGCACAGTCTGTAGATACAAATGTATGTATACATATACATATATATATATATATACTATATCGGTGGCGTGACTCAATGCGTGTGTATATGTGCGAGTAAACCCTCTCGCCAGATAGCTCTGTAATTTCAGACATTTTCCAGTCAAATCTGGCTATTCAACTGGAGCTTAATTGAAACATTTCAAGATTTACAAATTTTCATAAGTTGATTAACTGACTAACTATAAAAGCCATGTTATTTAATAAATACTATAGTTTAACAGCTATTTGTAAACAATTCCTATCTTTACTAACCAAAAACGCCTCTTGAATGGAAGCAAATGCACGATACACAGATAAGTTTATTTATAATGCCGTAAAAGGTATCATGGTTTGGTTACTATTTCAATTACTTTATATTCACGGTATGTCAATATAGATAAGTACAATTTCACAGCGTTATCAATAAGAATAATGAGTCTGGCAAGCGACTTAAAAAAAGATTGAGTAATTTTTAACCTCGTTGGCTAAACAAATGTAACAAAAAAAAAACAAGAGATTATTCGCTGACTTGCTGATTTCATGCAAATCTAATTTCGATGAATTCGAATTGTTATGAATTGTTGTATGTACACAAACGTCTTGAACTTTAAACACTTGAGTGCTTATTATTTTAGTCTCTCACAGAACTAGATTTTCAAAGAACAATTAGCTTCAGGTAAAGATTATATGTATATAACAATAAAAAAGCGCAGAAAGGTTTGCTTATGCAAGGCGTGACATTTGCGTTAAGTTACTTATTTAACTTTGGCTCTTACAGTACATATTTAGAAATTTAAATGGCATGACTATATAAATGACTACCTGGCATATCTAATCATAGTTGGATATGGTTTAGCTATTTTAAGCGGATCTTTGGCCGACATCTCTGCTCGCAAATCATGCGAGACAAACTGACACACACGCACACACACATGGATGCCACTTAACACCTTACAGGTGCACGAATGCGCTGGGGACACATCATTGTAGGGGATTTAACCCCAGAAAGATCCACTTACGCATTGAGCTCGGGGAATATGGCGTACACATAGCACATGGTGAGCAAGCTGGCCACAAAAATGCCCACTACGATGACCAGGGACTTCTTGGTGGCCTTCTTCTCGTCGGCGGACATTGTCTGCTTTTGCGGAGTGGCCTGTTGTTGCTGCTGCTGCTGCTGCTGCTGCTGCTGCTGCTGCTGCTGTTCTTGTTGTTGTTGTTGTTGCGGTGGATTAAGATCTTGTTGCTCCTGTGGCAATAACGTAGTAGTGGCCACCTGATCCGTGGAGTGTTTGTGGAGCGCCTTGGTCCTGCCATTGCGAATCGTAATCCCCTCGTTAGCGGACATGGCTAAAAAACAGAGAGACATGCAGATGCGAGGCATTAGAATGCAAATGGAGGGGCAGTGAACAAAGTGCGCTGGAGCAAGGGTTCTTGGCTTCGCGGGCTGCGCACTAGGTAGGTACGGGTTAATCACCGTTCCTTCGCTCAGTTGATAAGCAAAAACAACAAGAACAGCACACTCACCCACACCAGTGCAGCAAGACATTGCGGCTTTGACACGATGTACGTAAGCCCGAACTGATGAAAAAAATTATAAGCCTTCTATAGCCGATTTTAATTCACAATTGACTCATTTAGCGTCTAAGCTATTTATCAATTGTTAGTGTTGTGTCTGTATTTGCGCGCCAGTCACAATTTGTTGTTGTTTTCCTCTCTATCCGCGTGCCTGTGCGTATATATGTATATACATATATATATATTTGTGTGTGTGTGTGTGTGTACAATGAATTTAATCAATATAAAAAAAAATAGGAAGTTGGCTAACAATGTGTTGACAACGATAACTGTTGTTGCCTACTGAGCTCTCAGCGCTTTTTTTTTATTTATTTGGCTTTGTTTTCACTTTGGCCGACTCCTGTGGCGGACGCTCACGCTGAAAAATTAGTTTAACTAAATCAAATTAATTTCATAAATTTCCGTCGCGACCAGTGTGACCGAAAGCGCAGTACCGAATAAGGCCAAGTTGAATTGTACACAGTAGCCGTACATATACCACAAATTAAGAGGTGTAGAAATCGAATCTGGTCACACTACAATATTTAGCGCACCGTTTTAGTTTTTTTAAACCTTATATTATTATTTAATGTTTCATTAATGTTTTCATTTATAATAATTATTATGCGAATGTCTGCATAATCAAATGAAATGCCTTTTTAGTCAATAAATATGAACACAATGCTGTTGAAAATAAAGAAATTTTTTTTTTGAAAATAGATTTACTAAAAAACTTTAATATATTTAACAGTCTATAATGAAACTCCGACTGCACTTCATTATTAGTAACTTTTGTCATTGAGTTTTGTTATTTTAATGTTAAAAAAAATGTACGTCGGTATCTAGCCTAAAATATGTCAGGCATCCGCTGTCGTCTTGTTTTTAAGCTGACGGTATAGCTGAACCATTTTGCTGCGCTCGGTTTCGAGCATGGACCTTGTGGCCAAGGGCAAGTCCTTTCGCTTGCCCTTCATCTGAGCCTTGGTGGGTGCTTTGAAGGGGCTCTTGGATTGGGAAGCCAGCTTTAATCGACCGCCGTCGTCGTCCTCCGGCCCTCGATTTGACTGGGCCTTGTCGGGATCCAGCATCGATTTGAGGAGAAGATTGGCTTTACGTCCCGGGCGGGGCACTGTTTCACTTTTCTCTGCCTTGCGTGGCAGGATTTTGAGGGAAGGCGGAGCATGAACAATCTCGCCAAATGCCACAATATCCTGTTTGAATTCCGTTGGTCCGGCATTTTGCTTCTCCTCGGTATCAGCCTCTTGCTGGGCCTCCTTGTAGGCCCTCTTGACCAATTCGCGACTGGTTTTCGCATCCATGGGCTTGTGTACGATTGGAACCTTCTTGCGACCCCGTTTGCCTGCCAGCCGTTGCTCCTTTTGCTTCTGCTTGAGCAGCTCGTCAATCTCGTTTTTGGGCCTCTTTTGGACCGTAATCTCTCCGGTTTTGGGGTTTCTTATCACGTTTACCCCATACTTGGCCTCGTAGTGGGCTTCCCGTACGGACGCACTGGTCATGCGATTCACTCGGTGCAGATAATCCTCGTCCGTTTCGTTGGCAAACTGCTTGATGTTCCGCGTTTCCTTCGAGGAGGAACTACTGCCTGCTTTGGATGCTGAACCGGATTTCGGCTTATCCTCCCGTCCGATTTCGCCCAATCTTAGCTTCTTGCCCGATTTGGTGGCGTTGGCCAGCTGCTGGAACTGACGAAACTTGAAGGACACCTGCTGCTCATCCTTTTTCACGGGGGGATTGTTTGTTACTTTGGAAAGTCTGCAATGTGAAATGGTGGAGATTTTAGTTTAGCTGATTTTCCTGATTGACTTCCCACTAAGCACGTACTTTTTCTCCTTCTGTTCCAGCTGCTTGAGAGGATCACGGACGCCGTGGTGCTTGCGCACGGGAATCTTTCGTTTCCGAGCCATTTCATCGGCGTTATTTGTTTAATTTGTATAAAACACACTCGTGGTATGGACCGCATGGGCAAATATACCAAAAGGTATGTATGGTTGCAAATACCAAAACAAACAATAAATATACCAAATTATTTTTACCTTGGACTCAAGCCATTGACGCTAAGAATTATAAATGATATATTGAAATAGTTCTTAAATCCTTTAAACTCACATATATATATTCAGCACACTCTGTTCTTTAATTTAATATTACATTTCCAGATATAAATTGAGATGCTAGAATGAGAAAATCATTTTGTTTAAAGTGGTAAGACTTAATGTTTGCAGTAAAATAAAATATTTAAAGTCTTGTATTTCTATTTTGATTTATTGCCTTATTAGTTTAAGAACAACAATTTGGCAGTTTTGAACACAGGAATTCATTTCATAAGGTTAAAATTAATTTCGCTGAACATGAACTTTGTTCTGATAGCTAAATAATGGTAGCTGAATGTAAATTAATTGTCCGTTTTTATAAAGAAAACAAATTAATTTTGATCAAAAATTTAAATTTGCAGTTTAAAGTATGTATGAAGATCCAGCAGGTGCAGGATCATTATCATCGCTGAAGCTCAGAAGGTAATCATTGTCAAAATTGTTATGGGGAGAGCTGAACAGTAGTGATTGATCATCAACGTTGTTGTCTGTGGACGACGGATGCTCGAAGAACTCCGGCATAGGTTGTGCCATTTGGATCTCATCCTCGTTCACTTTCAGTCGCTTGGCAGGCGGTGGCTGGTTTGCACTAAAATAAGAACCAAATTTTATCAACTGACTTGCAGTAAATTGGTTGAGAGCTCCTGTGGAGGTGGTGGGTATATCGTCAATGGAAAATATGTTTCGAATGGGTGGGAGAATATCGACTCTAATAATTTGGGGTTTATCTGGATCCTCCTCTCCTGATGCCTCCCCTCCTGATTCCTTCTCGTCCGATACGGATTCCTCCATTTCTGATCCAGATTTCTCAACATATCCGTCCTGTTTTGGATCCAATACTTCATTTGACATTTCTATTTTTACTTCCATATGAGGAGCTTCATCTTCTGCCTCTATTTCGACATCTAAATCCTCGTCTGAAGCTTCTGCAGATGCTTTCGCCAATACTTCCTCGGAATCTTCGTCTGTTTCCTCTATTTCTTTGTCGTCCTCTTCTAATTCCCCATTTTGGTCATCTGTTTTTCCTGAATGAGAAAGCCAATCCTGAATCTCGGATTTCTCCTTTTTGATATGGTTTATCTTTAGATAGGGAGAAAATCGCACTTGCTTTGTTGCAACATATTCGTCTTCCCTGCGATTGGCCAAAATGGATCGCATCGGAGTCTCCAGCTTCTTGGTTTTGTCCTTCTTACTATTCAAGCTCGCCCTGACTTCATTGTCATCTAGTCCAATATTCTCAGAGATAAAGTTGCTGAGGAAATCCGATGCGGATTGAAATGGTGAAGTATTGTCAGTGAATGGTTTTGAATGACCATCTTCATTTATGTCGATATGCCCTCCAGTGGCATCCGTCTTAAAAAAATTCGAATTATTCAACTGAAAACGGAAAAGTTATTCAAGTTAAGCAGTATATTGAAACAGTTAAATTTCGGGATTAGGAAGTGTTTTAAAAGTAGTGTAATGGAATGGGTATTTCGTAACTACTCACCTGTTCCGCCAATTCATTTGTCAGCTTGCTCATCTGTAAAATGCTGACTATCTTCTTGTTACGATTATCCGTCATACTTCTCAGTATAATCGCCAACTCGCGATCCGTCTGGTCCAGGCGTTCTTCCAGTGAGGCTAGCTTGATTTCGGCTCCTTTTTTTGAGGCTTGTTGTTTTCGGAATTCCTGGACTGAAATCGAACATATGATTCTCAATAATTTAAATAATACAAATGACATTACAAATAATATGAATGACAACATTACAAATGATATCACGCAACATTATGCGTATTCAACTTATACTATCAGAAAGGGTATAAAATAAAAAAACGTTTTTAGTTGGTTATTATTATATGGCAGACTCCATTATACATATGTATGCACGTTATATGTAAATGTTCATTGTTTCATAGAATCTTACTGATATCGCGCGATTCGAGGATAGTGCTCTGCTGATCCTCGTGCTCGGCCAAATCCTGATCCATCTTCATTTGGCGCTGGACCTCTTGCTCCTTGCGATGCACCGTGTGGTAGAGGATGTCCTGCAGGCCGGCCATTCCAAGCAATTCCTCAATTTGCAGGATCTGGAATATGCAGTCCTGCGTTATGGTTTTGGCCTGTGCCAGGCTGGAATCGTTATCCTTCGCTTCCACGGCACACCGTTTCGCCAACACCAAGTCAAAAAGCACATGCTCCAACTGCGGCTCCATGACTGCAACAAGAAGAAACATGTACGGAATCTCTTAGAGATTCGCAATTTATGCCCACTCACGCTGCTCATCGGCGTTCAATTCCTGTCTCTTCTGGATCTCCTTCTCGAAGTGTGCCATTTGATCATCACTTATCAAATTTTTTCTAATAAATTCTTTGGCAAGCGGATATTTGTCCATTTTTAGGCCGTAGAACGTCACCTCGATAAGCTTTCAAGTTAGCGCGTTTCGCAATTAATCGGAAATCGAAATCGTAAGGAACAGCAGCCAGTGCTGAAATGTGTCATAGATATGGAACGGCAATATATATCGCTTACAGTTTTACACAACTTAAAAATAAGAGGAAAAAAATGTAACGTATAGTTAAAAAATATAGTTAAAAATAATATTTGTTTGAGCTGTTGGAACTAAGAAGGAAAATCTGCGCTTAAATTGTATAAAGAGTCAACCATATTGGTATAAGATAAATATATTATAAAATTCATATATTTTTAAATCCTAAATGACTGTAATCAGCGAAAGAGTGTTTAATAAATAAAATTGTTGTACAAGATATGTAAAGATTTGCTCATCTCTGACGACAAAAGCTAGTGTTGGAAAACTCTCCGCCGAAAATCAGCTGTAAGCGGTGCTTGTTAAAAAAAAAACTGACAGCAGCCGACGGACTTCACATAACATAAGAGCAAATTTTCAGCCTTTTCATTATTTTGGAAACGCCAGAATGCTGACAAACTGTGCCTCCAAGACGCTGGCCGCCGTGGTGAGTAGTGCAGCCATCCAAACTAGCCAGTAATTTGCGCTGGCAGCCCGGGGGAGTCAACCTGTTCCCCGGGTTATATAATTCGCGACAGGAAAACAATAACATTAAGGATGTGTGTTGTTATTTGCAGCGCGCCAACATCCGGGCCATTGCCACCAGCAGTGCCCGGGCCAGCGACAATCTGTTCGTCCATCGCGACACACCAGAGGATAATCCCAACATCCCGTTCGAGTTCACGGCGGAGAACAAGAAGCGCGTGGAGGCCATACTCAGCATCTATCCGGAGGGGCACAAGCGCGGCGCCATGATCCCGCTGCTCGATCTGGCACAGCGTCAGTACGGCTGGCTGCCAATCTCCGCCATGCACAAGGTGGCTGAGATCCTCCAGCTGCCCAACATGCGCGTCTACGAGGTGGCCACTTTCTATACGATGTTCATGCGCAAGCCCACTGGCAAGTATCACATCCAGGTGTGCACCACCACGCCCTGCTGGCTCCGCGGATCGGACGACATCCTGGAGACCTGCAAGAAGCAGCTGGGCATCGGCGTCGGCGACACCACCAAGGACAAGAAGTTCACCATCTCGGAGGTCGAGTGCTTGGGCGCCTGTGTCAATGCGCCAATGGTGGCGATCAACGATGACTACTATGTAAGCAATTCTAGCTGCTAAATGTGCTTCTTGGTCATTTGATGGTACATCCACTTACATCCTCGTCCAAAGATTCCATTTTAAAATGCTGAATTCGATTGATGAGATTAGATTATGCATTCCGACATTGCTAGCGTTTCCTTCATTTTGCAGGAGGATCTGACGGCCAAGGATATGCAGGACATCCTAAACGACCTGAAGGCGGATAAGATATCGCCTCCTGGCCCACGCAACGGACGATTTGCCAGCGAGCCAAAGGGCGAGCCCACTTCCCTCAGCGAGGAGCCCAAGGGACCTGGATTCGGTCTGCAGCCCGGTCTGTAGAGGATGAGCACGGAGCAGAACCTATCACTGATTGTCGAACGAAAGTTAAATAAATGTTAAGCAACTCTTAGAGGTCATTGATAAAGGGTTTTTTTAATTATTTGTGGAAGCACGCCTTTAATCATTGATTTTCTTTTCCAGTTTGAAACCTTAAATGTAAAGTAAAAACTCCCAAAAGGAACTCAAACGTGTAGACTAGTACAAGTTACTAGATGTGGAAGATTGCCCAAACCCCCGCTCCCAATGAAAGACAAAAGCACAAGTGGGTTTTTGACATCTTCTACATTTACTGATTTTATTTTGAAGTAGAAACGCAAAGTTACCTTGCTAATTATTAAGTTATTACTTGGTGTGTACTATTGCATTCGTACGTATGAACGTATATTATGAATTGAGATGATTGGAAGAGTAGTTAAGAGGCTATTTTCAGCTGCGGCGGTTGGCCAATAAAGACATCAATTACTCAAAGGATACCACTAAAGCTACAAAAATGTATGCTTACATTCTACGCTGGTTGAGTGCAGCAAAACCAGATATAATACTACATGTATGCACTGTGCTGCAATCGTTCCCCAGTTCTTACTTATGTGCTAAAATCCGAATTTAATATTATGTATTGTGTTGCATGTGATGGTGCTTGCCCCAATAGTCAGAATTGTGGACACGTGGTGGTTTAGCTCCGCCCGCAAGCTTTTTTTTTTAAAACCAACGACGAATAGGGAAAGAGTTTCTTAAAATTCAACCTGATCCGTCTTGGGTCGCCGCTCCACGTACATCGCTCATCAGGCGTCATTAAAATCTATGCCAACCAAAAAAAAAAAGAAGACGATGTCTTCAAGAAGTCGGCGCCGTTGCCCTTCCTCAATACTCGCCGTAAAAAATTCTAAAAGTAGGAATAAGTAAAATGTGAATATGAGTAAAGCGGTTGAGTGTGGGTATCAAAATTATAAATGAAATAAAGAAATAAGACACAGTGCAACGAAAGGGGTAAATAATTGTATGAATTACTTTAGAGTTGTGTCATTATTCTAACCTTATTTTGTATATAGAGATATTAAACGCACCGATTTTTGGCGGCAGAACGCTTCGAGGAGCGTTCAATGCGATTGTGTAGATTGGTCCTGGGATAGCATTCATCGACGAGTCGCTCAGTCTTCTTGGGCGATTCGCGCAGCTCCTTGACATCAACGTTCTGCTGGGTCATTAGATCCCTCATGAACTTTTCGATTAATGCGTTGCACGCCAGATTTTTCCTTGGCTCCCACGAATCATCCTGGGGTCCATACTTCTTCCATCTGATCTTAAACATGTCGCCCTCCTTGGTGGCTACATGATCAATTATTTTTTCCACTTCCCATTGCTTTTCAGGATCGGTTGGGGCGTCGACTTTCTTGGTACCGGCGGACCGTCGACCTCGTCCTTTGGTTTTCTTAACATTTTCGGTGGCCTTCAATTTTTCTACAACCTTCTGCAGAACAACGATGATGAAAAAGTTGGAGTAAATAGATTGAAATATTATCTTACAAACTTAAAGTACAGGGTATTTTTGGCTATGGCTCCATATACAGAAATACCTCGCAACTTACATTTTGTTATCAGAGTTTCATATTTACGGTGATTATCGCTAATAATTTAAAATAGGTGTATAGTTACACCATGTTTAGTTAGTTCAACATGCAAAATATGGAACTTTTTTTTAAAGGGTTTTGGGTCACATTGTTTTGTAAATGCTGACCAAAATGTTGGAGAAAGAACTGAGGACTAGTATGCTTAGATTTTTACAATTTCAACTGAGGACTAGTATGCTTAGATTTTTACAATTTCATGTCTCACCTCGGGTGAGGCTGATTTGTCTTCATCCATGTCCACATTGTCATCGGGCTCCGAATCCTCGTCAGCGGCCTTCTTGTCATTTTTGGCGGAAGGAGTCTTAGGCCTGCCCATCTTGCGCTTTTTGATTGGAGTAGATGCATCGGCGACGGCTTTGGATGTGCCAGGCAGATCATCGCTATCTTCGGTTGCAGCGCGCACTGATCGTCGTGTCTTGCGTTTGATTCCCGGTTTCTTTGACGAGCCATCGGCACTCATGTCCACCGAATCCGAATCATTGGCATCGTCCTCCGAATCATCTATAACGATCTTCTTACCATTTTTGACGGCCGAACTGGTGGCGTTCCTGGCCCTGCCCACCTTGCGCTTGTTCCTTGAAGTTGATACATCCGCGGCGTTGGAGTTGGAGGTCTGGCCATCGCTGTCTTCGGTTCCAGAGACCACTATCAGTGGAGCCTTGCGTTTGTTGGCCAGCTTCCTGGATAATCGACCTGTGGTGAAAGAGGACTCGGTGTTCTCATTGGATCCCTGCTGATCCTTCTCCTCGTTTTCGCTCTGGGCGGCGACTCCGTTCCTGCGTTTACCTTCTGCCACCTTCCTTCCCAGCTTGGCCATATTGCTCCTGGTTATCCGTTAGCGTTCGATTGTGTGAATGCTTCCTTTCCGCTTTTTGATGGCGATTCGGAACGGTAATGGACAATTGTTTACTTCGATGGCCGTGTACCAGAACAACAAATTTTCAATTGGGTTTTTCGACGACTGTACACTTTGCAGTGTTACCAGACTGTAAAACCGCAAATGCACGAAGACAAAAAATGCAATGTATTCATTTGGAATATATATGGAATGTTGCATGAACGAATTCAAGAAATCGAAAGAAGTAAAAATATTATTACAAGCATTTCTTTCAATTTTCTAAAAACATAATAATACAAAATTAATGGTAGGAATTAATCGATACATTTCGATTTGAAATACGTATGAATCGATTTCTGAATCCGCTTTTCTGTCATCCCTAATTCCAACCGCGTGCGAATTTCAATACGTTTCGAATCGAGCGCATTTCAACCAGTAAACAGAGGGTATGCAGCGCCAGAAACCCAAGGGACCCGGCAAAACGGGTCCGCGTTTCAAGCCGGGATCTGGCAAGAGCAAAGGAGCTCCTGGTGGCCGGAAAAGTGGCGGCAACAACCAGAAGCGTCCGCGCCAGGAGCTCAACAAGTCGCGACTGGCCGCCACCGAAGCGGAGATCCGGGAACTGCAGCCCAAATATGCGGAGATCGATGCCACTTCCATCAAGAAGTTCGCCCAGTTTCCGCTGTCCAAAAAGACCCAAAAGGCACTGGCGGAGTCCAAGTTCGTGCATCCCACGCAGGTGCAGCGGGACAGCATTGGACCCGCTCTGCAGGGCAAGGATGTGTTGGGCGCGGCCGTCACAGGCAGTGGCAAGACACTGGCCTTTCTTATACCCGTTAGTTGGTCGCCCTCCCGGTGAAGCGAAAGAAGTTTCTGAATTCAAGTTATACAATGGATCATCTATTGCAGGTTCTGGAGCATCTATTCATGAACAAATGGTCGCGCACCGATGGCGTTGGTGCCATCATCATCTCGCCCACCCGCGAGCTGGCCTACCAAATCTTCGAGACCCTGAAGAAGGTGGGCAAGCACCACGACTTCTCCGCCGGCCTCATCATCGGAGGCAAGAACCTGAAGTTCGAGCGGACTCGCATGGACCAGTGCAACATACTGATCTGCACACCCGGCAGGCTGCTGCAGCACATGGACGAGAATCCGCTCTTCAATACGAGCACCATGGAGGTGTTGGTCCTGGATGAAGCCGATCGCTGTTTGGATATGGGCTTTCAGAAGGCCCTAAACTCAATCATAGAAAATTTCCCACCTGTCCGTCAAACACTGCTATTCTCGGCCACGCAAACGAATACGGTGCAGGATTTAGCGAGGCTTAATCTGAAAGATCCGGTCTACGTAGGCTATGGAGGAGCGACGCCAGGTGAAGAGCCCAGTTCCAGTTCGAAGAAGGCACCGAGCACAGCTGTCTTGGCAGTTCCCGAGCTTTTACAGCAGAGCTATGTGGTATTAAACCTCGAGGACAAGATCACCATGCTGTGGTCGTTCATCAAGAACCATTTGAAGCAAAAGATCATTGTGTTCGTATCCAGTTGCAAGCAAGCCAAGTACCTGTACGAGATATTTTGCAAACTGCGGCCGGGTAGCCCGCTGCTGGCTCTATATGGAACCCTACATCAGGATCGGCGCATTGCCATCTACGAGGATTTCCTTCGTAAGAGCCACGTCGTCATGTTCTCCACTGATGTGGCATCGCGCGGTCTGGACTTTCCCGCGGTCAATTGGGTGGTGCAGTTGGACTGCCCCGAGGATGTTTCACAGTACATTCATCGAGCGGGACGATCTGCGCGAAACAAGACACGAGGCGAGTGTCTGTTGGTTTTGACACCCAGTGAGGAGGAGTACATGATTGGCGCACTTAAGGAACAGTTGAATATTGACATTCGTTGTGTGCAAATCGATCCCAAGAAGCTCTTCTCGCCGCGCGTCAAGATCGAGGCCTTTCTGGCCCAATTTCCCGAGCTGAGGGCCACCGCCCAGCGCGCCTTTCTTTCCTACATAAAATCCGTGTTCCTGATGCGCAACAAGCGCTTGTTTAATGTGTTTAGCCTGGATCTAGATGCATTTGCTCAGTCGCTGGGCTTGGCGGTCACGCCGCGAGTTCCCTTCCTCGAAAAATTCCTGTGGCGCCAGAAGCAGCTGCAGCAGCAGAAGGAACAAGGTGATAACACAACAGCTACCAATCCAGTGCTCAGCAAGATGACCAAGCAGCAGAGCTTTGGCGGCGGTGACGAGGATGAAGAGAACAGTGATGACGAAGACTTTATCAAGGTGAAACGTAAGGATCACGATGTGGAAGGAGAACCAGTTCAGCTGGACGAAGACGAAGCCACAGGGAATGAGCCAGAGGCCCCACTTGTAGTGCCCAAGCGAGAAAAGCTGGTAACCAAGGCCTCGCTGGCCAAGAAGGCGCTAAAGAAGAACCTGCAGGTCAACTCCAAGCTGAAGTTTGATGACGAGGGCGAAACTATGGCAGACGATCGCAGCCAAATGAAGGCGTTGAGTGCCAGGCAGAGAACAGAGAATCAAGACGACGACGATGGTGGCATCAATCTAGTGCTGTCCAAGGCGCTGCTCACCGAGGAGGATCAATACGACAAGCAGCGGTTCCGGGAGCTGGTCAAGAAGCGGCACAAACTGCAGCGGGAGAAGCTGCGCAAGAAGGCGGAGGAGGCCAAGGGCAGCGACGAGGAAGAGGAGCAGCAGGATGATGACAATGCCGAAGATGCTGCCAGTGAGAGTGACCATTCAGTGGACCTCTCCTGGCTGCCGGATCCCGACAAGGTCTACAAAAATAAGTCTAATGCTTCGGATCAAAATGAAGACGCGCATGTTGAATCCAAATCAGAGTCAAGCGATGCATCCGACGATGAGGAAGCTGACGACGGCGAAGACGACTCCGATGATGAACCCGCCTACAAAAAGTCCAAGCTGACGAATAAGATGACTCTGATGGACACGGAGGCCATAGCGGCCAGTCTTTTGGGTAGCTAAGTGGGGAATAAATTAATGCAAATTACTTTGTAAAAAGAACGTGTAGTTTAATAGAACTTTGTTTTTATTGATACTTCAATACTTCAATTGGCGATGTTATTTTAATTGGGCTCAATTAAAGGAAACTAAACTATAAGCAAGTTCTAAAATGCGGTCGTGTTTTGAAGATTAACGTTTCGTTATTCCTAGGACCAACCGAATGGATACAATTGCATCTACTAGGACGTTTTAAAGTGGCTCTCTCACCCCCCAGTAAAAAGTCGCTGTCCAAATGCTTCACAAATATTTGGAAAATGCCCACAAATTTATTATTTTTGTTTTTCGTTTGATTTGATTTCATCATGTTTTCCCCCGTCTTTCGGCTGTGGCGGCTCCACACCGCTGCCCGCCCATCGGATGGAGCCCAGGAGCGGTGGCCACCCATCTGACATGGCGTATCCGGCATCCAGTATCCTTATGTATGGATGTGAGTGGTGGAGCTGGGAATGCGGGACGGGGACTCGCTGGATTCTGCGCGGGGAGGGTTCGTTTTGGGGGGAGTCCCCTTTTCGGTTGGAAAAGGGGGCGTGGCTGCGTGGCATGGGCGTGGCATAAAATTTGCTTTTAAAAATATCATTACACATCACGTCAATTACAATTTTTTTGTTCGATTTGTTTTGCTTTTTTTTTTGTTTCGTTTAGACATATTTGCTTGTTTTTTTTGTTATTTTTCTTTTGTTATGTTTTTGTTTCAGTTTAGCGTATATATGTACGTGTACAAATAATGCAATAGACACACATCTATACAAATTATACTATATAATGGTTACGTTCTTCTTCTCTTTTTCTCTCTTTACTTGTTGTAAATTTCATTTGGAGTGCTTATTTCTTCAGTTTTCATTATTATTATGTGTTTTTTGTTTTGTTTGGCAACAGATCTCGCGTTATTTTCTTCCATTGAGTTTGAGGTCCGTTTCAGACACAAGATACACAAATATATAATTAGGTTTCGGTTTGTATATAAAAAATTAATGCTCAATTACAAGGAATAACACTTAGGCGTATGTTGTCTACAATTGTTTACGATTTGCATTTCTTAGTCGTTCCTTCTGCCTGTTGAAATAGCGTTTGTGGAAAATCTGCTGCTCGCTTTTAGTTAAAATATATGCGTACATGGGTAAAAATTGTATAATTTGTTGTTTTTTCGTTCACTAATTCGATACGGTACACACACATACACACAATTTGGTTTTGGTTTTCGAGAGACAGATAGAGAGTATTACATTAAGGATTATATGCCTGGCTAATGCAAATATCAATTAGACAATCAGTGGAGATTCGAGTGTGGGGGAAACTTGGGTTATATCGTCTTCAATTCAATTCATTTCACATCGCTTCGCTTCGCTTCATTTTATTTGTATATTTGTTTTTATTTTTTAAACTTTATTTGTAGTTTTTGTGGGAGATTTCCTTTTGCCGTTGTAATTATCATTTCTTGCTTATACGGTAGCTATA
Source organism: Drosophila orena (assembly GCA_005876975.1). Lineage (NCBI taxonomy): Eukaryota > Metazoa > Arthropoda > Insecta > Diptera > Drosophilidae > Drosophila > Drosophila orena. The sequence goes on from VCKV01000288.1 coordinate 9,805,160, forward strand.
TAATTATATAGTGTATATATATCTAGTTGGATGACAAACTTACATATACAGACACACACACACACACTGAGATGCACATTTAGTTTAGCTCGAAAATTAGATTTTGCTCGGTTGTTCTTATTGGTTACTTTTTTGTTTCCTTCTTGTTTTTTTTAGTGTACTCCTTCCTTCCTTTCTTGCCCTTTCTCCCCAAAGCCTTCAACACCTCGCCTACTTTCACCTACACTAGACACACAGACATTTAGTGGTATTTAAATATATATTATATATCTAGCATTATCGCTATTGTGTTTATGTGGAAATTGTTTGGCTGATCGCCCATTACTTTTAACATACAATTACAATTACATTTATAACATACACAGATACACAGTAAATTTTATTTAACCATCTTCCTGCAGACATCATACTAGATATCTCCCCATGCTTTCATACATATATATCTTGGTTGTTTTCTTTTTGTTTTTGTTTTTGTTTTTCTGTTTCTGTTTTACTTTTTAGTTATGTTCTTGTTTTTGTGCGCTGTGCGTTGTCGTTGGCGCCCCCGCCCCGCCCCTCGTGATGGGAGGAGCGTTTGTGGGTGGCGGGTGCCATGGGAGGAGGAGGAAGAGGAGGGGGAGCGGACTGGCGGTGGCCGAGGGGCGGGGAATGGGGGGCGGCGAGGGGAGGTCTCACTCAATGGATTCAACGACAAAAGGGACGCACCACCACACAGAGAAAATACTTGACGCGTTTACATATATCACGGAAACACAACAAAGCCATCGATACAAAATATATATTGTATATATAAAAAATAAATATACCCTACTTAGCCAAATTCTGTTGTCTCGCTCGCACGCTCGCACACACAATCACGAATCACGAATCACACACTGCACACAAAAGACCCAAGTATATTATGTACTATCATAAATATGTATGTATATGCCTGGCTGCTGATCCTCATTTCAATGAATCGATCGATCGATGGGCTGCCTCCTGCTAACGCCTCCTGCTTCCTTCTGCCTCCTTCTCCCTATGGCTATTACTAATATGCTCCTTAGATCACCCAAAAAACACAAAGCACACATGGCACACATGTCACTGGCGCCCACATTCATACACAAACGCACATTGAATCTAACTATCTCGTTTTGGCTTCGCGTCCGGCGGTCAAGTAGAAGTCCCAGTGTGCCATGGCCTGGCGGGGATCTAGGCCTAGACCATGACAAAAGCGTCCTTGCCGCAGAACAGATACGGGAACTGGTCAATCATTGTCTGGACAATGTCCTCCAGATACGGACGCAGCTGCTCAAAGTGGCCCATGTCGGTGAAGTCGATGGGTATGAGTGTGGGCCACCAGCAGATGGCCAAGTTCTTGCTGTCCATGCTATTCAGCTTCGAGTTGTCCGATACGCTGTGCGGAGCATAAACAAATGTAAGTATCAACGAGCACAGAGACATTGGATTCCCCTCCCCCAAACTTACTGCACAAAGTGCTGGAATATGTATTTGAGTATGGCAAAGTTGATCGGCGGTAGCTTCTGGAGCAGCGATTTTAAAGCTATCAAGCGGCAACTCCGGTCCGTTTTGACCTCAACATTCAGCTTGGAATTGCCCACGCCTCGGGAACCTTCAAGTAAAAACTTTGTTAGGCGCGTTCGAAGGGACGCATGTTGGCTGCCACATACCGGCAATCTCCTCCAGCTCCTTGATGATGTCCTTGCTGAACAGCGGAGGCAGGCGCTTGGAGAAGAAGTCCTTCAGTGCCGTGGCCACGGCATTCACGGGTATGTCCAGCGCATCAATCTCAGTATTGGTATCTGGATTTGCAAACATTATGCATTTAACATTGACTTTAAGGCCTCCTGTCCGTGGGACACTCTTACCCTCTTCGAAGCGTTGGAACAGCATGTCGACATGCGCTCTACTGCCGGGCACCCTATAAATGCCCTCGGAGTCCAGGCCCTCTTTCTCGATGAACTCAACGCACTTGTTAAGGAAGATGGGGATCTCGCCCTGTTCGGAGGTGATCATCAGCTTGCCAAATTGCGCCTCCGCGGTTTCAACCAGGCCCTTGGCATTCTGCTTGAGTTTGCGCTTGAGCTTCTTCTCCTGCTCCTTCTCCTTCTCCTGGAGCTTGCGCTGCCTGGCCGTTTCCTCCTTGATGCGCCGCTTCTCCAGCTTCTCAAAGTCCTTCAAGCATTTGGCCTGGTTCATGTTATACTCGGGCAAGTTCTCTGCACCGAAGATGACGGCACCCGCCAGCTCTGGCACCATGGAATACTGCAGGTGGAGGAGGATAGCATAACAATGGTCAGTTCAGGTTGTACAAATGTAGATATCATTTCAAGGACACCCACCTCTGGCGACTTGTCGCTCTTCATGAACTCCGGAACGCAAGGCTCTGGTTTCTCTGTGAATATTCAAAGAAAACACAATGCATTAGACATTATGTACTTGTAATTGGTTAAGATACTTTAAAACTTTTAGGAAATGAAACAAATTTAGTTGTAAACATTGCAGCATGCATTGCTGCATCGCTTGTTTGCCCGCTTCCGATAAAGACATACATATCTAGATATAGGCAAAAAATATAGAAAAAAAACAAAAATCACGACACATACTTTTCTCACCTGGCCCGCCAACGGCCATGCGCTGGTAGTGCAGCGGTATCTCCGGCGGACTCACATAGGAGCCGAACGGAGGAACACGCGGTGTCTGCACCGGAATGGCCACCTTCTTCTTCTTCTGCTTCTTGGCGGCCACCGGCTTCTTGCTGGCCTTATAGTAGGCATTCTGCTGGCGCACCCGTCGCTCCGTGGAACTGGCACAGCTGTCTGATTCGGTGCAGTCTGCGGATGACATGAAAGATTGGTTTGAGAATCTTGGTCCGCCTTGGAGCAGCGGGGGGCAGCGAGGGACACAGGACAATGCTTGGTTCGAGAATCAATGACACAATACTGTTCTACTCCAAAAAGTACTTGATCCTAACACATTTCACATCTAAATTATGTGATGCATCGTCGAATAACTAAAAATTATCAAATTTCCAAAAAACAACATTATAAGGCACACTTTTAGTCGCAGTACAAAAAAAAAAAATAAAAAAAAAATAAAATATTTGCTTCTGCCTTCTAAAACTCTAAGCAACCGAAATAAACTACTCATTCAATGTTTGTCACAAAGCAAGCGCAAAATATGCATTATTCTTGGAAGCAAATGTGTTATTTTCGTTAAAAGGATCAAAAACTCTCGGGTATCCATGAAGTTCAATAATACCAAGGCATCAAGTTCGTGGAGTCATCAGCTTGTCGGTGTGCAGGGTGAGTGATTTGGGTGTGATTTGGGTGAGTTAGTGGGCGAGGAGTTTGGAGTTAGGAGTTAGTTCTAGCGAAACGATGTTGCGCTGCAAAAGAGTTGCCCTGGAATCAATACCTTCATTTTCGTAGATCTGCTCGTACTCGGCGAGCTCCTCGGAATCCTCATCCTCGCCATCCAACTGAGCATGATCGTACCGCTTGCCGTCCTTGTCGCCCGGCTCCAGATACGAGTCCCCCATGCAGCCACTGCCGGAGCCCAAACCCAGGCCCAGTCCAGTGCTGCCCGAACCCGAACCGGATCCCGAGCCCGAACCGGAGCCGGTGAAATTCATCTTGGCCACCGCATCGCTGACCAGCTGAAAGTTCTTCATGTTCAGCTTGCCCGGCTGCTGGGTGGGCAGGGTGAAGGTGGAGGAGCTCATGGCCGGGCAATTGCGACTGGGCGCCTCGCCCACTTTCAGCGTTTGACTGGGTCCCTTCGGGCGGATTTTGTTCAGATTGGAGTCGATGTGCCGGCGACCGGTGGTGTAGGCATGCGTGGAGCCGCTGAAGTTGTTCCAAATCAAGTTTTTGTTCATGTTGCGCCGCCCATCGCTCTTGTCCTCCAGCCACTCTAAATTATCCACGCGATTTTTTGTTGGGGGAGAGAAGCAGAGATTCACAATTAGCCCAATCGGACTGGATTCCCTTCGTGGGAACGTCACAAACTATAAATGCATCGGTCTGGGGCACAAATAACACTTGATATAAAACGAATAATTTAATATGAACTCTAGTTAATTGCGTCACACGTCATAAGTGTATGATTACTACTTGCGTGTGAGCTGTTATCAACAATAGTGAGCAATTCAAATACAAATACAAATACAAATATTGCGTATTCATTGAAAAACATTTAAATATAAAAAGTACACTCAAACTGCGTATGAATAAGCGATATGAAGTTCAGCTAATTTTGAGGGCTTAACCACTTTTTGAATAGATCTGAATAAAAACGATTCAAGCCCTGCTTATTGACTCACATAAAATATTCATTTTATATTCAAGAAATTATGCAGCACTTAACCAATGTACAGAATATGCAATAAGTTGCAGGGGCAAGCAGCTAAATAAACTCGGGGGATTCGTGCCGGGGTGTGGATTTGGTTCGATTGGATTTTCAGGCAGCGCAAACGGAAAAGGACTTAATCTAGTGTGTAATCTAGAACGTAAGTGAATCGTGAGATTAACCTGCATCGTGGGTGGCCAGTGAATCCTTGGACCCGCTGACATCCGCTGCTTGTCGGGAAACGAGAAAAACGAGAGCAAACACACCGGATTCATCAGATTTGAAATGGACTCCAGTTCCGACCAGTGGTTTCACAAAACAAAAGTAATAGGAACAGATTGAGCAAAGCAAAAAGAGAACGTGGGGAACAGCAAACGAACGAAAGAACATCTGTACAATCGATTCCCATCGGTATGGGGATTTGGATTTGTGGCTTGCTGGCCGGGGTCATGGCAACGTGGCAATATGGACACATGGGCACATGGACACATGGGCACATGGAATATACACATAAACAGCTTTACTGGCAGACAGTACGGGCTCACGAAACTGAAGAGTTTACGAAAACCAAGGAGTTAACATAGCAAAAGAACATTCGAAAAAAAACCGGGAGGAGCGGGTAGAAACATTCAATTGGTGGAGCGACATGAACGTTGATTCGATTGATTGAGATCCTGGATAGATCTGGTGAGTTATCCTTGCAGAGGATGCCAGAAAAGCATTTATCAAAAATCTAGACCTTTCTCAAGTTGGCCTACAATACCATAATATTATATATGTACGTTTCAATACAATTTTGGGCGATTTCTACATTATTATAGTCTACATAACAATTCGAAGGAGAATTTATATATTATATGTACATACACTTCCGCAATATATATTATATGCAACTTTATCACAATTAGTATGAAATTCTGTAATATACCATTCGCCAAATTGTTAAAAACTATTTACAGAGCTTTAAAAACAATCCATCATAGTTCGAGTCTATTCGCTTCCTATTTTGTACTATTCAAACGAAATATTTTCAAAACAATTCAAAATATCAGGATATACTTCTCTGTAAGGAAGTCACCTCACCAGCTTTACCCGAAAATGAAGAATCAAAGGGAAGAAAGAGAGGTTCAGGAGCGGATTGACGGGGTGGTGAAGATTCGTTGGTGTTTTTTTTCGAGTGATCACAACAAGGAAACCAAATAAATAATTCAAAATTCTAGGGGATGATAACGAGATAGAGGGAGATAGGTAGATAGATAGAGATAAGAGATATAAACGAGAGTATAGGAGAAATATATTCAAATAGTTAGATTACATGTTATTTCTTCCAAACTTGATTCTGAAGCCGAAACGAATTGACTCTTATATGTGCATGTAATGAGCTGATGATCTGGAGGGGCTGGCTCTGGAGGAGTTGTTGGAGGAGGGAATATCTGGAATCCTTATATATTTTCGTTTTGTTTTTTTTTTTTGATTGAGTATTGTTTGTTTGAGAGCAAATAATTTGATTTGCAATAGGCAAAACGACAACAACAAATACACACACAGAGATAAATCGATAAAAAATGGTTAAGGTTAATCGTTAATTAATAATAATCATTATATATATGATATAGATAGATATGGCGCATATAAGTATATGGTATGGCATGATCTCGTGTCCACGAGTTGGCAATGAAACGGATGGATGAATAATTCAATGAATGAATGGAATGAATGGATGGTGGAATGGATGAATATTCAAACATGTATAATTATTTCGTATATGGGTTTGTATAATAATATATATATATATATATTTCATAGTTCATTGGCTATGGAGCACGAATTCTGAATGAGTTTGGTTTCTTTTTGTTATTGAATTTGGTTTGGTTTAGGTTTAGGTGGGGTCATTTGGCTTGGTCGTTTGGGATTAGCGGCCAGCATGGAACTTACTTTGATGCAGGTGCTTCGGCTTTTCGTTGTCATCGTAGACTTCATCTAATGATATATCTCTTTCTTCTGCAAATTGAGAGATACATATGTGATGAGAATGGCAGACGGAAACATCGGCTCGATGGATTGACTCACCATTTAATGAGTTGAGAGATCGGGTAGGAGCCATTTCGTAATTCTCACTGCCGGAACCGTCGGTTCCCAACGTATTGGACAGCATGTAGCTCTCGTGGCGCGGCGGCGGGCGTGGCATCTGGTTAACCGAGTTCTCCAGCGTGCCCTCGCCCGAATCCAAAGTAATTGACTCCTCCACATGCAGGTTCTCCACCTCGTACTTGTTGTCCCAGGCTGTCTTCAGGAATGGATTATAGAACGCGACTGTAAAACGGGCCACAATGTTAGATTTAATGCCTCTAATTCCATCATTCCATCGTTCACTTACACTTGACATACTGATCAGCCGAGAAGGTCATGAAGCTCCCCTTGAAACGATCGGCCACCGCATTGCCCTCGGTGATCAGAAACTGGCAAATATCGCTGTTGAAGAAGGCATTAACGCCTCCACTCTCGGTCACCGCGATAATCTGCAATGGAATGTTTGCATTCTGGGCTGCCAGGATGCTGAACACATGAAACGAAAAGAAAAAGCAAGCTCTTATGCTTCGAAACGCCTTAAATCGTAATAGGTAAGTTAACTCACCTTAGATTTGCCAACGAAGATCGACGCTTGGCCGAGTAAAAGTAAATATAGCCATGGATTAGTTCATCGCGGTACTGGCTGGTGCCATGATATGAGGAAAGAATGAACTCGACCCGCCGCTTGGCATCGCCAATAAAGACGTCGACAATGATGGAGTGTTCGTTGGCTTTGACCAGCGTCGATTCCTCCACCAGCGGCTGGACAATGTTCTCGATGTCGTACTGATCGCCACAAAAAATGCAGCACAGGATGCGCAGGTCGGTGTGATTGGAGGGATACGGCTCATAGCTCTTCATCTCAGTCAGCTTCAGCGACAGGATGACTATGTTGAGTATGTCATAGACGTACTTCTGGTGATTCTGCGTATGATCGATGAAGTCGCAGTGCAGCATCTCCGACAGGCGCATGCCCTCGTTGCGCAAGTACTCCACCTCGTTCTCCTTGAGGTCCTGTGGCTGGTAGACCAGCACGATCGGCAGGTTCTCAAACTTGTCCTCCAGCTCCAGGTTGCAGAGCAGCGTGCGCTCCAAGTTGTCCTTGAGCGTCTCAAAAGATTGCTGGTTGGAGTACACGCATATGAGACCTGTAAAGAATCGAAATTTTTTAGTTGCAGCACTTGAAGCGTTAAAATATTTCTATGTGTTATAGGGCGGTATGTCAATCTTTTTTCAATAAGCAAAAACCAACATCAAAAAGCAATTAGTAGTTCAAAATCTAAAGGCTGTGAGTAAGCAACATGATATCATATGCCAGCAATAGAAATTCGTTACTCCGTTAATTAGCCAACTAGTATATCTTGGGAGCGTAGTGAGCCGCAGGGCAATTAAGTGCAATTACTTGAGTGAGCGCTTTTACTTATTATAAGGTGACAGCCCCTATTTGAGATTCTAGGGAGCACCAAACCTACCACTCGAGTAGACATCAATGGCCTTGAAGGCCTCCATGTCGCCGTTGGCAATTCGGTAATTGAGATAATACGTCTGATTCTCGTAGATGTACTCGCCCTTGCTCCCGGTGCAGATGCGGATGTCGTTGAGCAGATCGCTGGCCAGGTGCTCGGAGCCCACGATCAGCAGATTGAGCGTGCGGTCACTGCCGCTGCCGGAACTCTTCCAGCCACCGCCGCTGGGCGTCTTGTGGTTGCTGGCCGACTTGTCGGATAACACCTCCTCAATCAGGCTATCCACACAGTTGTAGAAGAAGGGGCAGTGATCGCGAATGGGGCAGTGGATGAAGCGCAGATGCTGGACAAGCATCAAACGCCGCTCCTGGTCCAAGCGATCGAGCATCTTGTAGCGTGAATCCTCCTGTATGACATCGGTGATCTGGCGCACATCTTCCTGCGTGATGTTGTCAACGTTCTTGAACTGTAGAAAATATTGAGCGTGTTCCAGCAGAAGCTCCACAAAATTCTGTTTGCTCTTCTCGATGATGTCGTCCTGGTGGATGTCGTAGATCTGCTGGCAATCATGCTCCGAAAGCGCCTCAAAGCATTCGCGTCCCATGAACAGGACGCGCACCTCGGAAAGCTGCTTGCCGGGCGTCACAAAGCCCGACTCCTCAAGTAGCATTTTGAATTGCTGTTTCCATCTAAGGGCGATAAAATGGTACAGAAACGTTTTTCATGTGCTAAATATAACCGAAAGCACAATTAATCAATAATATATTGTGCATGCATTTGAAAACTCCTCCGATTTTAAAATGAACTTGATTTATTTACACATTTGGTGAACTTACCCAATTTTTTTCTTGTCCTGCTGCACCGAGTTCAAGTAATTACGGAAGACGGTCTCTGCCTCGGAAGTCTCCAGCACATCGAAGGGAATGCGGGCCTCATCCTCTGCCTCGTCCATGTCCACCAGCTCCGTCCACGAGGCCTGCGGGCACTCGAAGAAATACTGCTCGAACTCGATGTGATTCTGCAGATAGTTCCTGGCGCACTCCCAAGCATCGTCATCGCTGATATTTAAAGCCCCAATGTCCGGCAGCAGGTACTCCAGGGCCAGGGCAAACTTGTCCAAGTACTGATGCAGTTTTTTGTTTAGATGATCGTCGCGCAGCTTTTTCATGTGCCGCCGGAATAGTTTCTGCCCGGCCTCGTGGCCGAATATGTTGAGGAACTCGTTCCACTCGCGGTACTGCGACAGCATCTTGGAGCCCTGCGACCACAGGATATGATAGTCGGTGATCTGGTTGCGAATTAGTCGCGTCACCGCCTCGGATCGTGTGTCCAGCAGTTCTTTGCGCGACTTGGCCGACTCCTGGTACGAGATGATCTTGACCCGGTTCTTAACCTTGTCAATCATCTGGGCGAGCAGGAGGAAGGCCAAATCGATGTTGATGCTCTCGTGGGCCGACGTCTCAATTAGCTGCACGGTGCTCTTGTAGTCCTTTCGCTGGCTTATCTTCTCCGCCTCACGAACATACAACTCATAGGCGTCGTCGTTTTTTGTGGTCACCAGCACCAGGGGCTTCTTGTTCTTCAGTATGGTGGCGATGACATTCTGCACGAACTCCACCTGCTTCTCCACACTGCGATTGGGCACTGGACTCACATCGAAGACGACCACAAAGCCATCGATACTGAGCCGGCCATCGGGCATCACCTTCTGTTCGTACTCCTTCTCGATGCCCAACTGATTCTTGCATATGTACATTAGTTTCTCCGCGGAGAATACCTTGGTGGCCGTGCACCGCTTCGAGTATGGATCCATCTTTCCCACCTTAAAGGCCTGGAACGTGGAGTCGTCCATGAACTCCGTCTGCTCGATGATATTAAATTGGTACTCGACGCCCTCCTCCGTCGTCTTACGCACATCGCCCCAGTAGAGGAAGTGGTCGTTGTTCACGATCCGGCCACTGAAGTCGCTCTGGCTAAGCACTGATATGTGATCGATGAAGTAGTCGTCGGCCATTGGGCGCATGAATCTGTTGCACAGGCATGACTTGCCCACTCCCACCTGGCCGCGGTCCTTTTCGGTCCCGGATAGTCCAATGACCGAGATGTTAAACTGACGCATCTTGACGTTCCTGCAAGGATTCAAAAGTGGTACGTGGGAATTAGATACTGGTTTATAGATTCGCAGATGAATGCTGAAAGTAAATCAAAACGTTACGGAATGTGTTTTTGTTCAAAGGTACGATTGTGCCCCTTATCATATCAATAAGGTGTTATCTACTGAGGCTTTTCCATGCCTATTAACATGACATAATGTTGTAACCTTGTATCCATTGAAAACTGAATCGCTCAATCAGTTGAAAAGTGAATATTTGAAAATATCAATAGCCTAGGATAGATAACCTGTTATCGTATAACTTTCGGTTTTAGCGAAAATAGAGGATGACATTGCGTGGAGATAACAATATAAATGCTCTCCTTTTCAGGATTTCACATAAAGATATATCCCATTTTAAAGGGATATGCAAAAAGAAAAAGCGTAGGATAGACCTGGGCTCGGCTCGCTATATTCCAATGTGTTTACGTGGAAATGCCAGCTTATGGGTATCTTTGGCTATTCAGAGATAAACTCTTTGTTTCACCGGACACACACGGAAAATTGTCGATTTCTGGTCACTTTTTCACGGCAAATGGCTGGCTTGCGATGCCAGGCGATGACTATTATCCAAGATAACCTTCGAGTTGGAGAATCGCCCCGTGCCCCCCGCGCCGTCTGCTCCAATTGGCCGCAGGACCTTCACATTTTCGCACACTTTTCGCCAGTCTAGGACTTTGTCATGGGTTCCTTTCGGCTACAACTACGCAGTTACGGATACATCCACGGATTGGGGGTCCAAAATCACGAGAGAGCGAGAGATTGGCTGCTGCGATGTGACACAAAAAAAAAAAAAAAAGAAACGGAGAAGAAAAACGCGAAAGCGATTTTCTTATGCCGGCGCTGCCCGAAAATTCATTCCATGTGATTTTTGGCCAACGAACTTCCGGGAATTGTGATTTCACTACAAATGCACAGGGTTTGTGTTTTACCTGCTTTCTTTTCGGTTTCTCGTTTGATCTTTGTATTTATTTATAGGGCTAGTTTTTATACAACATTTTCGGCAAGTAGGGAAAGTCAGTCTGCAACAAATCCTTTTTCCGTCCTGACTGCGGCTGCTGTTCTGTCGCAGCGCTGCTTTTGCTGCTGCAAACGACACGGCGCAACTCTCCAAAGAGAGTGAATCAGAGTGGCAGAGCGACTGAGTGAGAGTGGAAAGCGGAGAGAGCGCGTGGGTGGAAGTGGATGTGTTTGTTGTTGCTATTGCTGTTGCTAGTGCACTCCAATTTGTTGCTGTTATCCTCGAGTGGGCGTGCAACTGTGTGTGGTTGTGCGTTTCAATGAGAGTGGATATAATAAATTCCCCACTGGTCTTTAATTGAGTTTTTCCGGCGTACAAACACCGCACACACGCACACACACATGCTGGGCAAGTGCAGCGCAGAAGCGAAATTGGATCTGCAACAGATTTCCTGTACATTCCCCGCTCTGCACAACAAAACTAATAACAACAACAGCAAATGCCACAGCAAAAGAAGCGGAGAGCAACGATTCAGTGATAACAACAACGACAAAGGCAAAAAGAAAGGAGGAAGAAGAGAGAGTACTGCAAGTGCATGTGCAACGGTACAATTACAAACAGAAACGGGTGGGGCGGGAGCGGGAGCGGGAGAGCGCAAAGGCAAGAGAAAAAACACCACACAATTTTTGGAAACGAATTTTCAGATTTGTTGCAGAAAAGAAAAACACTGTTGCCGCATCCGCCTAGCCATCCCGCTCTAGCGCACACACTCCCAGCATTGCCGCATCTCGCTCTCTACGTGCTCGCCTGCTGCGTGTGGGTGTGTGTGTGTGTTCTGTGTGTGTGAACAATTACCTGCAGCTGCGCACAAAGAATTCAAGTTTAATCCGCCTCGGCGACACTTTTTCTTGAAGCCCGTGCTTCTTGGCTTTTCCAGCCAGTCACTTGACAAAATACTAAGCAAATGTATTTGTTGTATTTGCTTTAATAATTATTTTCCTACCACGAAACTCTCACTCACACACACACACACACACAGCCGCACACACTCAAGATAAGGGAGAGATGGTGAGCGAGGGGAGAGAGGAGCAGCGCGTACACAACGTATACAAAATACAATTACGAATCAGCATCGTAAACGCACACTGGAAAAGGAGGCCAAAAACGTCCTGACTCCATTCAGGATACAAAATACAAAACACAATGCCGAATGCCAGCCAATTCGCAAATTACGCACGCACGATCGCTTCTCACAATTATTGTAATTCACATCCGAGCTTTAATTTAACAACAACAAAAACTAGAGCTGGAACTAATATCGATGCTTGTTAGCTAATATCGATAGCCCGATACACGAAAGGGAGGCTGGGCCGGGCACGAGTTAAATATATGGTAGGTGTACTCGCTAATTGAAAAACCTATCGATTAAAAGTATACTACGATAACATGCTCAGTTGGTATCGATAATTATTTGAAGCGCCAAATTGAAAGTTAATTAATATATCATATAAAGATACGATTTTTGCAATAAATGTTTATTCTGGTCAATGTTGTTATAAATTTTACAAGCACTATTATAATCAGCCGGGTGGCATGGGAGAAGGGGTTGCTTACGATTACGAAGAACAAGGCGGGATCGAATCCAACTAATACAGCTCCGATTTTTGCATGACGGCCGTGACCATCTCCTTGAACGCGTCCTCGATCATGATGATGTGCAGCTGGGCATCCCGATACGAGCAGAGCTTGGCGCTCTCGGTGAGGGGCATTTGCATGGTGGTCACGCCCAGCGATGACTGCGAATGCAGACTGCGCCCGATGGTCATCAGAATGTTGACGCAATCGTCGGCCAGAATGGGAAACGTTTCCACGAAACGCACCATCGCTGGCAGCACGTTGCGCAGGAATTTACACTTGGCCGATGCTGTCAGCAGGGACAACGTCGTCTGGATCACATTCAGGCAGAATTTCGAGACGCCCAAACTCTTGGGTATCGAATAGTTGAGCACCAGGTGGGAGGTCAGTTCGATGGTGAAGATTTGCTTGTCCATCTCGGTGACGTTGAGGAATTCGTGAACGAAATCAATGCATATGTGCATCGATGGCACACTGGCCACAATCATGGGAATAACAGACTTTGGATAGGTTTGGAAGTGCACTAGTTTCGCCAGCGAAGGCTCCGAGATGAATGCCTGATGCACATAGGTTCCAATGATGCCCTGGATCTCACGCAGCTCCAGCTGCGACACCCGGTCCGATGCCTTGCTGGACATGTACTCCAGCACCTCCAGCAGAATGTGCACGGCGGCGCTCTCCTGCGAGGCGATCAGCGTGGTCCTTAGGTCCTCCCAAACCGCATCCGTCTGCACCATGCCGTTCTTGTCCAGCACCTGTTTCTGCTGCATCTGCATGTGCACGTTGAGATAGGTCTTCGAGGCGGCCAGGCTGCCCTTCAGGATGCGCAGCAGGATCTTCAGCAGATAAGGCGAACAGAACAAGGAGCGTGGGCAACTATTAGACAAGTGGATATCAAAACAAAGAATTATATGAAACAACGCACGGCATTCACGAGCTAACCCACCTTAGCACCTCCATGGGCTCCAGAAGGCTCTCGTTGGCGAAGGTCCGTCGGTTGATCGAATCCGAGCTGTTGGTAATCGCTCGCAGCGACATGATCCACAGGGTGGTGGGCAGCACGGCGTTTAGGCGCAGCCAAATATCGTTGTACAGATCCTTGATGTAGCGCGGCACCGACTTGGCAAACACCTTCGGCAGATGCTGCACCAGCTGCTGACCATATTGCGCCTGCGCTTCTGGGGGCATTTGGAGCAGCTGCTTAAACACGCGGATGGCCAGATGCGGTTTCGTCTGGATGGCGGTCAGTGCACGATCTAGTTGCTCCGGCTTGAGCTCACGCCTGCTTACCACCACCGTGGAGTTGCCCTGGGCCAGATTGTGCTCCTCCAACCAGTCATCAACCATGCTGAGATGCGGATAGTTGGAGATAATCAAACGCAGCAGCGGATGGAACAGCGAGAGATAGTCGTGATAGTAGCTGTGCGCCCTCTGTAGCAGATACTTCAGTGGCAGTCCGCCCAGGAAGTTGTTGGAGTACTCCTTCTGTTTGCGCCCACCCAGAGCGCTGAGGTTCATCAGTCGCGTATCCTCATACAACATGAGGTAGTAGATCATCAGCAGCTGGGCGGTTAATGGACACGCCACCTCGATCTGGCTCAGCTCGTCATTTTCCGCCATTGGTGGCAGCTCCTCGGCGAAGAATGTGAGCTTGGATGTGCGGAACACGTGCAGGATTTCGGCCTCAGTGAAGGGCCGGTGCATGTGATCAATATTCACCTTCCCGGTGGGATTGGGTATTATCAGTGTGTTGACAAAGACCTCCACCAAGGCCGGCATCACCGGATGCATTGGCCTCACCGAGCTGCATATTTGCTTAAAGATCCACGACTTAATGGGCACTTTGTGCTTGAGGAATGTCCTCGATTTCAGCAGTTGATGGATGCAGTGCACCGGCAGGTAGCCCGGTACGGTGCCATTTAAATTCGGAGTGACGGGTACCCGAATCGCATGCAGTGCCACCACTTGCTCCGTGAACAGATCCTGCGTGAAGAGCTGCTTGATTCGGTTTGTACTGTTGGGTCGAATGGGTATCTTCATGGCCAGCGTGGAGCAGACCATTTCGCTGATGGCCGAGATCTGATTGCTGTGAAAGTGAATGGCCAGCAGCAGGAGCATCTCACCCAGCGAGGTGCTGGTCCCGGAGCGCTTGCAGAAGAATGCATCCTCCCGAATCAACCATTGCAGCCACTCCACAGCCTTGTTCTCCAGGGGAATGGTGGACACAAGCGAGGGACAGGCGATGAGCATGCACAGCGCCAGCGTTACGAATCTCACGCCCGAGGGCGTCGCCTGCGGGCAACTCGTGACCAGCTGCGACAGAGCATTGATCTCATCGTCGTTGAACTTCAGACCACCAATCCCTCGTAGGGCACAGTACAGTCGCAGCAGCACCGCGCCCTGTAGATTGAAGTCCGGCAGCTCCGCCGCATTGGTCGTCGTTTGAATCACCTTCTGCAGCAGCTCCACGCGCACCAGATTCAGTGCGTCGCCCTTTCGCTTCTGACTGGAGCGTATGTAAACGGCGAACCAGGAGCGCAGATTATGGTCATTGCCCAGCAGTAGGCCTGTGATGAAGGCGATCTGTGGGGAGAGGTGCAGTTTGCATTGTTATCTCATTATTTGAAAACATTGTCATAGGTCCAAATATGATTCGCTTGCTTTAGCGAATTAGAGAGAGAGATGTAAGCGGCATTTTCTCGTTCTACTTTATGTATATTTAAGCAATATGTGTACGTACACATGTTTCAAAAAGATAAGCTTGTTCTGTTTGTTGTATATTTATATATATATTTATACAAACAGTACAAATCAAGTGCAAAGATGTGATCAAATAAAAATCTAAGAACGTTAAATTTGAAAGTGAGATGGTTATGAAATGCAAAGAATTTCTTACACCGACTTTCTGGTTAATATTACCCTACTCACCAGATCCTCGGGATGCTTAAGCGTGAGCTTGAGCATGTACGACGGCACCTTGAGCATGTCCACGCACATGGACCTGTTGGCCAGCGCCTGTGAGGGGTTCATTTCGCTGAGCCCCATGAGCAGCATCAACCGGTGCTTGCCATCGCTGCCATCCTCGTCGCAGTTGGCGATCACATGCGACACAACGTCGCGATAGCAATCCGGAAAGTTGGCGACCAGGGCGCAGATGATGCGATGCCCGTTGGGTACATGGACAAGGGCGTCCGTTAGCTCCAGTATGTTCAGCAGGGAGGGCAGCTCGGCGAGAGCAATGCACAGAATGTCGACCACCTCCTCCAGATAGATGCCATCGTCCAGCATCTCCGAGTGGGCAGCGGGCTTCTGTTCGGAGACCTGCTGCTGCAGATTGAAGATCTCCGAGAGCACCACGCGCACCTTGCGCGCCACATCCGCCCGCTCGAAGCCCAGTGCGATGCCCGACTGGAGACCGTACTCGTGTTGCTGCCCCTCAAAGAAGGCCGACTTCTGGCGGGCCTGCAGCTCCTTCTTCAGCTCGTTCTCCAGCTCATGGTAGTTGACCTGCAGGTAGGAGACGATGCTGTTCACCACCTCGATGCCGATGAGCACGGCGAGGATCTGTTTGCGCGACTCCATCGATGATTCGGTGTTGTCCAGTGGCGACAGCAGACTCATCCGCACCAGCGAGGGCAGAACGGGCCGAATCTCTGCCTCCGGATAGCTGGCCAGCAGGGTGATGTCCAGATTCTGCATGGCGCAGAAAACGCGCGGCGACACATCGTACATCTTCACCGGCATCTTGTCCTCGTCGTCGTTTCGTCCCAACTTGTTGCTCCCGGCAATGCTCGTCTGCTCGGTTGTCCCGCTCTTTTGGCCTGGCCGGCGGGGTGTCCGTGCTGGAGATGCCGGCGCGGGTCTGCTTTAATCTCGTCGAGCGGTAGGTGGGCCAGAGAATGCCGGAAAATCCGAGAATCAAATGCGATCCGCATCCAAAAAATCAACACACGTCAGTGTGGCCAGCCGCAGAGGCTATCAAAATACCAGCAATCACCCCATTTAGTTTATTATAAAAATACTATAAAACACTATAAAAGAAGGGATGGTATCGAAGCGATGAGCAAGTAAAGAAAAAATTATTTAGAATACGCTCTTTGTAGAATTATTAAATAGTGCGAAATATACAGTAAGCATTACGTTTGCTATCTCTTAACTGCACTAAAACGTACGGCTTGTGCTACTATTATTATCATGCGATTTATTTTCTTCCTCATAATCAACATATTAGGAAAGATATAGATGCGTAACGAAACTCTTAAGGAAAAATAAATACGTTTTCATAGGTATCAACATTTAATAGATTTCATATAACATAGCTCGTAAGACATTTTGGCAAATTACGTAAACTTGTAATAACATAAGTTAAATAACATAAGTTAAATAACATATAAATCTTTCGAGCACTACAGTTTTGGCTACTTTATAGCCAGATAATTCACTAGCTTCCGTGCGGCACGGTCACACTGCGCAGTTGGCATTTTTTAGCGCCTTCTCGCGCTGGTTCACTTCGTTCACTCGTTCGCAACGCGATGTTTTGAATACATACATTTTTTCCATTCTCGCCAAGTGAAGTTCATCCGCCAGACCGAAGATTTTTAGTCGAACGTGCTAAATCTATGAAATTAACTGTGTTTTATGAATCAATTAGGGCGATCGGAGCTGCAAAATTATCGAGTAGGTAAGTGAAAGTCGCCGCAGTGCAGTGAAAACGGCGCGAAAAGCGAATTGCAAGCGATCGAACGGGGAAAATGTGAAATAGACCAACGCCCAAGTGAATAGGCCACGAAAAAGGAGCCACCAATAAAAGGCAGAAGTGGCAAAAGAGAGCAAAAAGTATCTTACTCTTGGTGTATGTGTGTGTGTGTGTGTGTTTTTGGTTTGGGATTGAGCAGTGTGCTAAAATATGAACACCAAGTGATTTCGCTACATCTCTACGTACATAATAAAAACATCATCGATTAAAATTGCCTGCTAACTCATATATTTTGAGGCTGTCGCCGTCGCTGCCGGCGTCGCTGCCTCTGCCGCCGATGATGACATCATTCGGTTTTCGGTGAGAGCGCGTAGCATGCGTGTGTGTGTGTGTCTGTGTTGTTCGAGTAATCGAATTGGACCGAGTGTGGCTCGGATTTTTTTTTTGTATTTTTCAATTTACTTGGTGTAAATGTGCCTGAATGGCAGGCCAAAACTCTGAGCTGTGAATTAAAACCATGAAAAGCACGGTGCCGTGCATGGAGAAGCGCAAGCCTTAAGTAACGTTTGCGTCAGTTGTTCCGTTGGTGATAAAAAATAAAGAACACGGCTATCGCCTAATCGGAGATATATATATATACATATATATACACATGTACATATGTTTCCCTGTATTTGTGAGTTTTATGAAATACAAGCGGTGCGCTCTTTTTTCTTCCCCATAGATACGCTAACGCCTATGCACTTGGCTGAAATACAGTTACGTGCTCACCAACACATCGGCTAAAAATAACACACACTCCCCATTTCCCATTTCCCTTGCACCCCACCCAGCCGCCTTTTCACCTCCCCTCAGAGGTCACGAGTTGAAGTTTCTTTTGGAAATTACGAAGAAGACACAGTGCTCACTTCAAGTTAAGAGACATAAATATAAAGAGCCTGCACTTGCCCAATGTTTGTTTGTTAGTGTGTTTGTTTGTGCTTCACCTTGTCGCTGCTGTTGTTGCGTTGTTGTTGTTTATGACAAATCACACGCGTACAGTTGTAAACACAACACAAATCCTCACCCGTACCCACACCTACAAACATACGGGCATTCAATCAATTAATCGCCGAAAACTCATTAACTTGCTCATAAATGGCGGGGAAAACTGGTTTTTCCTTAGCGAAGACTCAGCTTTGGTGGTGGTTTCATTTCCAAGTTTCCAAAGTTGAACTCTTGGCCTGTTTAATTGAACTCGCAGTTGCACACACACGCCCCGCTCTCGCTGTGTTTCTCCAAATCGCTCTCAGCGATGAACTCACACTGGGAACAAGAGGATCGGATCGGCCATCATAATTAAGTCTGGATAGCACCAGCA
Source organism: Drosophila orena (assembly GCA_005876975.1). Lineage (NCBI taxonomy): Eukaryota > Metazoa > Arthropoda > Insecta > Diptera > Drosophilidae > Drosophila > Drosophila orena. The sequence goes on from VCKV01000288.1 coordinate 9,823,853, forward strand.
ATTGAAAGGGGGAAGGTGGGGTGTGTGGGGTGTGTATGAGGGAGAAAGCTAGCCCGTGAGAGCGACTTGTGCAGTTTCAACCCTCTATCCCTTGCTCGCTCCCACTTTCAGCACTCCCACTCGAACTGCACCACCTTTCAGATACAGATATATAGATACAATAGCACTCTCCCTCTTTCTCTCTCTCGCTCTCTCGTTCTGTTTTGTTGTCGCTCCAGTTTTGTTGTTGCTCGCTCTCGCTCTCTCAAAGTTTTAAGCTTCGTTTTAATAAAAATATTACGTAATAGTAAGATAGAAGCTGCTGCGTGCGTGTGCGTGTTTGCTGATTTTGCTTTTGTTTGTTTTAACAATTCTCGCTCGCACTATGGTTTTTGTTGTTCTTTTCCTGGGTGTTGTTGTTGCGGTGCTCTCATAAAGTTAGTACAAATGAAATCAGCAGTTTATTTAATTGTGCAAGCGCGAAGAGGAAGGGCGAAGAGTGGAGGAGTGGAGGAGGACGATAACGATAACGAAGCGAAGCGAAGGGAAAAAGTTATGTTTGCTGCTTTTGCTGTTGTGTGCGTAGAAGGGAATGACCCCGGCACCTGTGCAAACCCGCGTTTGGGAATAGAGGTCAAAGGACATTAGCACACAAACCCACTGTTATACACAACAAAAGGGGCTTGATTGAATCAGTGATTCTATTTTTGACCTAGGTCGGCAAGCTTATATTACTTAATTCAATTAATCAAGCAATTAAATTGTTATTCCAATCGAGTTGCGGTAATTCAGTGACGAATTCAATGTTTGTCTTACAAGTAATTTAAAAACGTCATCATATTGAACATTATTTATGCATTAAATATAAACATTAACTGGCATATTATAAAACCTTATGAAGAAATATAACTTTTAATGCAAATTCAAGGATAAAAATGCATTTAAATGAATTAAACGAATATTCTGCAGAAAATCAGTATTATATTTGGGGACATTTTGAGTTCTGCAATAATTTCTGTGTTCTCCTAATTAGTAATGTGAAAGCCGGGGAGAAAGTGCGGCAATAAAAAAAATAATACACCAAGTGGAAAAAGTACAGCCCAAGTACTTCGCCCATTTTCATTGCAGCCCAAAAGCTTGCAAAAGTGTGAAAAACGCTGCGATGTGTGAAACCAAATGGATTCTCGAGGGCCAACTGCCGTGTGAATAGGTCATAATTTCAAATCGTCGGCTACGTCGATAAAAAACAAGTGAAATACCAGTATACAAGCCCATGTAAATGAGTGATAGACATACGAACAACACACGTAAAACAAAACATCTCGCCAATGGAAAAATGGAAACTGAATGGGCCCAGCATGAATATGATTTATGAAAATGTGAAATGTGTGATATGTGCTCACAGTTGAGGTCATAACGATAGCAGCGAACCCAAACATTCGATGAAATATATTTGTCTTTAGCCTTTTTATTGTTAGTCCCTATCGTACTGATTATTTAATTTTAAAACAGAACAAGATATAGTTGAATGCACCTCTTTGAGGGTCCACAGTGAACTATTTGTCACTGAATGAGCAATTAAATAACAATTAAATGCAATAGCCCCTGGTGCATTTACATATATGGATGACACCCCTAAATGAATGAAACCAGCATGTAAAGCAAACCCTCAGTAATTAGCTACTTGTTATGTGGATATATTATACATACGTATATACATATATATATACATATGTACATATGTATGTACATGTACCTATATCTTTTTTACCCCCACATCACCATCGTCTGCTATATATTTCGTTTTGTCTGCCGTTTCGATGGTTTTTGTGAATTAAATTTCCTGCAATTTCACGGTTTTGCCATTCGAATCCGGTTGGGGGAGATCCGCCCTAGTTTTATGTATTCTTTTTTTTTTTTTTTTTTTTTTTTGCCACAGAGTGATGTAATCGCTTTAAGTCATAGTGACAATTACGATCGGACATTCTAGTGGTGACCCCGGCGACCCGCGTGACGCCATCCCATCCATCCCATGGCGGCAGCCCAAACTCAAACCCAAAACCAAACCCAAAGTAGAACCGAAAACTGACATAAATGAATCACCAGCCGTTGCTGACAATTATTATCTAACCGATTTTCCCACCGCCTCTTCCAGTGATTCTCTTCTGAAGGCAACACATTCGGTTTGGATTTGAAGGATAAACTCATAGGAACGACGAACGGCGGAGTGGCGAGCTCCCGTAAAACGAAACGAGAAAACCCAACAATAGACTCTCTATACACTATAAACTAGCAGCGATTAACTAACTAAGTAAGCACGAAAGCGCTGTGGAAACCGTAGATCCCCAGCCATGACGACGGACATTTCGATTGTTCGCTGGGATCCCAGCCAGGGTCCTGGCAACGAGTACATCGATGAGTACGAGTACGATGGCGGCAACTCCAGCTCCCGACTGTTCGAGCGGTCCAGGATCAAGGCTCTGGCCGAGGAGCGTGAGAGTGTGCAAAAGAAGACATTCACCAAGTGGGTGAACTCGCATCTGTGCCGGGTCAACTGCCGCATTGCCGATCTCTATGTGGATATGAGGGATGGCAAGCACCTGATCAAACTGCTTGAGGTCCTGTCCGGCGAGCGACTGCCCAAGCCCACCAAGGGCAAGATGCGCATCCACTGCCTGGAGAACGTCGACAAGGCGCTGCAGTTCCTGCGCGAACAGCGCGTCCATCTGGAGAATATTGGCTCCCATGACATAGTCGATGGCAATGCTTCCCTCAATTTGGGCCTGATTTGGACCATCATCCTGCGCTTCCAGATCCAGGACATCACCATCGAGGAGGTGGACAACAAGGAGACCAAGTCGGCCAAGGACGCCCTGCTACTCTGGTGCCAGATGAAGACTGCCGGCTATCACAATGTGAACGTGCGCAACTTCACCACCTCGTGGCGCGACGGCCTGGCCTTCAATGCCATCATCCACAAACACCGTCCGGATTTGGTTCAGTTCGAGAAGCTCTCGAAGACGAACGCCATCCACAACCTTAACAATGCCTTCGATGTGGCCGAGGACAAACTGGGCCTGGCCAAGCTCCTCGATGCCGAGGATGTGTTCGTCGAGCATCCGGATGAGAAGTCCATTATCACCTACGTGGTCACCTACTATCACTACTTCAGCAAACTGAAGCAGGAGACGGTGCAGGGCAAGCGTATCGGCAAGGTGGTTGGCATTGCCATGGAGAACGACAAAATGGTCCACGACTATGAGCACTTCACCAGTGATCTGCTCAAGTGGATCGAAACGACCATCCAGTCGCTGGGCGAGCGGGAGTTCGAAAATTCCCTGGCCGGCGTCCAAGGGCAGTTGGCACAGTTCTCCAACTACCGCACCATCGAGAAGCCACCCAAGTTCGTGGAAAAGGGCAACCTGGAGGTTCTCCTGTTCACCCTGCAGTCCAAGATGCGGGCCAACAACCAGAAGCCCTACATACCCAAGGAGGGCAAGATGATTTCGGACATCAACAAGGCCTGGGAGCGATTGGAAAAGGCCGAACACGAACGCGAATTGGCCCTGCGCGAGGAGCTCATCCGGCAGGAGAAACTGGAGCAGCTAGCCGCCCGCTTCGACCGCAAGGCGTCCATGCGTGAAACCTGGCTGTCGGAGAATCAACGTCTGGTCAGCCAGGATAACTTCGGCTTCGATCTGGCAGCCGTTGAGGCGGCGGCTAAGAAGCACGAGGCCATCGAAACCGACATCTTTGCCTACGAGGAGCGTGTCCAGGCCGTGGTTGCCGTTTGCGATGAACTGGAATCGGAGCGTTATCACGATGTGAAGCGAATCTTGCTGCGCAAGGACAACGTTATGCGCTTGTGGACCTATCTGCTGGAGCTCCTGAGAGCGCGCCGCATGCGCCTGGAGATCTCGCTGCAGCTGCAACAGAACTTCCAGGAGATGCTTTACATTCTCGACAACATGGAGGAGATCAAGCAGCTGCTGATGACCGATGACTATGGCAAGCATCTGATGGGCGTGGAGGATCTGCTGCAGAAGCACTCGCTTGTCGAGGCCGATATCAATATCCTGGGCGAGCGCGTCAAGGTGGTGGTTCAGAACTCGCAAAAGTTCCTGAGCGACGACCCAGAGTCGTACAAACCCTGCGATCCTGAGATCATTGTGTCGCGCGTCCAGCAACTGGAGGATGCCTACGCAGAGTTGGTCCGTTTGGCCGTTGAACGTCGCAGCCGTCTGGAGGAGAGCCGCAAACTCTGGCAGTTCTACTGGGACACCGCCGACGAGGAGAACTGGATCAAGGAGAAGGAGCAGATCGTCTCCACCGACGAGGTGGGTCACGACCTGACCACCGTCAATCTGATGCTCAGCAAGCACAAGGCCCTGGAGTCGGAGATCACGTCGCACGATCCCCAGCTGCAGAATGTGGCCAAGGTCGGGTCGGAGCTGATCACCGAGGGTCACTTTGGTGCCGATCGCATCAAGGATCGATTGAAGGAGATTCTCAACAAGTGGGACCACCTTCTCGACCTCACCAAGTATCGCCGCCAGCGCTTGGAGAATGCCGTCGAGTACTTCCAGCTGTTTGCAGATGCCGACGATGTGGACAATTGGATGCTGGACACTCTGCGCATTGTTTCCAGCGAGGACGTTGGTCGCGACGAGGCTAACGTACAGTCCCTGCTGAAGAAGCACAAGGACGTGGCCGACGAGTTGAAAAACTACGCCGAAGTGATCGATGCCCTGCACAAACAGGCGGAGAGCCTGAAGCTAAACGAGGCAGAAAAGGCCAGTGTGGACAAGCGCCTGGAGGCGATCGACAACCGGTACAAGGAGCTTACCGAGCTGGCCAAGCTTCGCAAGCAGCGACTGCTCGACGCCCTCAGCCTGTACAAGCTTATGTCCGAAGCGGACGGCGTGGAGCAATGGATCAAGGAGAAGACCAAGATGCTGGACACGATGACTCCTGGCAAGGACATCGAGGATGTGGAGATCATGAAGCATCGCTTCGAGGGCTTCGACAAGGAAATGAACGCCAATGCCTCGCGCGTGGCCGTGGTTAATCAGCTGGCCCGCCAGTTGCTCCATGTCGAGCATCCTAACTCCGATGAGATACTGGAGAGGCAGAACCACCTCAACCAGGAGTGGTCGACACTGCGCGAGAAGGCCGAGGCCAAGATGGATGATCTGAAGTCCGCTCATGGCGTCCAGACCTTCTACATTGAGTGCCGCGAGACCATTTCGTGGATTGAGGACAAGAAGCGCATCCTTACCGAAACCGACAGCCTGGAGATGGATCTGACCGGTGTGATGACCCTGCAGCGTCGCCTCAGCGGCATGGAGCGTGATTTGGCCGCCATCCAGGCCAAGCTCTCGAGCTTGGAACGCGAGGCCAACAGCATCGAGGATGAGCATCCTGAGGAGGCCAAGATCATCCGCGAGCGCATTGCCCAGATCGAGTTGATTTGGGAGCAGCTTACCCAGATGCTCAAGGAACGCGACTCGAAACTGGAGGAGGCCGGCGATCTGCATCGCTTCTTGCGCGATCTTGATCACTTCCAGACTTGGTTGACCAAGACCCAGACAGACGTAGCTTCCGAGGACACTCCCACTTCCCTGCCGGAGGCTGAGAAGCTTCTGAACCAGCATCAATCGATCCGCGAGGAGATTGACAACTACACTGAGGACTACAAGAATATGATGGAATACGGCGAGCGGTTGACCTCCGAGGGAAGCACCTCCGACGATCCGCAGTACATGTTCCTGAGGGAGCGCCTGAATGCCCTGAAGGATGGCTGGGAGGAGTTGCACCAGATGTGGGAAAACAGGCAGGTGCTGTTGTCGCAGAGCTTGGACCAGCAGCTGTTCAACCGCGATGCCCGCCAGACGGAGGTGTTGCTCAGCCAGCAGGAGCACTTCCTCAGCAAGGATGATACCCCAGTCAACCTAGAGCAGGCTGAGAACCAGCTGAAGCGCCACGAGGCCTTCCTCACAACCATGGAGGCTAACGACGACAAGATCAACACCCTGCTCCAGGTGGCCGACACCCTGGTGGAGAAGGATCACTTCGATGCGGACAAGATTGGCAAGCGGGCGGAGAACATTACCGGACGTCGGGATGACAACCGTCAGCGTGCTCTGGACCAACACGAGAAGCTCAAGAATCAGGTAAAACTGCACGAGTTCCTGCAGGATCTCGAAGAGCTGGCCGAGTGGGTGCAGGAGAAGTACGCCACCTCACAGGACGAGTCGTACAGGAGCGCGAAGACCATCCACTCCAAATGGACGCGTCATCAGGCCTTCGAGGCGGAGATTGCCGCCAACAAGGAGCGCCTATTCGAGGCAGAGAAGTCCGCCCAGGAGCTGTCCAAGGAGAAGCCCGAGTTCAAGGACGTCATCGAGCCCAAGCTTAAGGAGCTGGCCAAGCAGTTCGACGACCTGGAGGTGCACACCAAGGAGAAGGGCGCCATGCTGTTCGACGCCAACCGCGAGGTGCTTGTCCAGCAGACATGCGACGATATCGACTCCTACATCACTGACCTGGAGAAGCAGATTGTCAGCGGAGATACTGCCAACGATCTGACATCCGTGAACATCCTGATGCAGAAGCAGCAGGTTATCCAGACCCAGATGGCGGTGAAGGCTCGCCAAGTGGAGGAGATCGACAAGCAGACCGAATACCTCCAGAAGACTGTGCCCGAGGAGAAGATCGAGCCGATTGTGGTGAAGAAGACGGCCGTTCTTGAGCGCTTCGAGAAGATCAAGGCGCCGCTTCTGGAGCGCCAGAAGGCGTTGGAGAAGAAGAAGGAGGCCTTCCAGTTCTGTCGCGATGTCGAGGATGAGAAGCTCTGGATCGACGAGAAGCTGCCGGTGGCCAACTCACCAGATTACGGCAACTCCCTGTTCAACGTGCATGTGCTGAAGAAGAAGAACCAGTCGCTGGCCACAGAGATCGACAACCACGAGCCGCGCATCAATGCAATTTGCAACAATGGCCGCAAGCTGATCGACGAGGGCCACGAGGATGCCAAGAAGTTCGAGGCACTGATCAGCGATCTGACCCAGAAGTGGCAGGAGCTCAAGGACGCCATCGAGAACCGACGGAAGCATCTGCTGGAGTCGGAGAAGGTGCAGCAGTACTTCTTCGATGCCCAGGAGGCGGAGTCCTGGATGAGCGAGCAGGAGCTCTACATGATGGTCGAGGATCGCGGCAAGGACGAGATCAGTGCACAGAACCTGATGAAGAAGCACGAAAACCTGGAGCAATCGGTGGAGGACTACGCCAACACCATTCGCCAGCTGGGCGAGGTGGCGCGTCAGTTCAGCGGGGATGATATCTCCTCCGGCGATGCCGTGGCCGTCAAGCAATCGCAGCTGGATAAGCTCTATGCTGGGCTCAAGGATCTGGCTGGCGAGAGGAGGGCTCGCCTCAACGAGGCTCTGCAGTTGTTCATGCTGAGCCGCGAGGTCGACGATCTGGAGCAATGGATCACCGATCGCGAGGTTGTGGCCGGTTCCCAGGAACTGGGTCAGGACTTTGACCACGTAACTCTGCTGTCGGAGCGCTTCAATGAGTTTGCCCGCGACACAGAGGCCGTTGGTGGAGAGCGAGTGGCCAAGGTGAACGGCATTGCTGATAATCTCATTCAGGCCGGACACTCCGATTCCGCCACGATTGCCGAATGGAAGGATAACCTTAACGAATCGTGGCAGGATCTGCTGGAGCTGATCGAGACCCGCACCCAGATGCTGGCCGCTTCCCGGGAGCTGCACAAATTCTTCCACGACTGCAAGGATGTGTTAGGCCGCATCCTTGAGAAGCAGCACGGTGTGTCCGATGAACTGGGACGCGATGCCGGCTCTGTGTCGACGCTGCAGCGCAAGCACTACAACTTCCTGCAGGACCTCACCACCCTATACTCACAAGTCCAGCAGATCCAGGAGGAGTCCGCCAAGCTGCAGGACGCCTATGCCGGTGACAAGGCCAAGGAGATCACCAATCGGGAACAGGAGGTGCTCCATGCCTGGGACAACCTCCAGGCGATGTGCGATGCCCGAAAACAGAAATTGGCCGACACAGGCGATCTTTTCCGCTTCTTCAACATGGTACGCATCCTGATGATCTGGATGGAGGACCTCGTCCGCCAAATGAACACGTCAGAGAAGCCGCGCGACGTGTCCGGCGTGGAGCTGCTGATGAACAACCACCAGAGCCTTAAAGCCGAGATAGACACACGGGAGGACAACTTTGGTGCGTGCATCTCGCTGGGCAAGGAGCTGCTCACCCGCAACCACTATGCCTCCGCCGATATTAAGGATCGCCTGATGACGCTAAGCAATAGCCGCAATGCCCTGCTCCGCCGCTGGGAGGAGCGCTGGGAGAATCTCCAGCTGAGTGAGTAAACTCTATATTCAAAAGGTACGCCCTCGCTAATCACCAATTGATTTCGTATAGTCCTGGAGGTGTACCAGTTCGCCAGAGACGCTGCCGTGGCCGAGGCCTGGCTGATCGCCCAGGAGCCTTACCTGCTCTCCTCGGAGCTGGGCCACACAATCGACGAGGTGGAGAACCTGATTAAGAAGCACGAGGCCTTTGAAAAGTCTGCCGCCGCACAAGAGGAGCGCTTCAGTGCTCTTGAGCGTTTGACAACAGTGAGTGCTCCCTTAGGAATACATATTTTTTTATTTACATAACATTCAAACGAACATTTTCGCTTTTAGTTTGAGCTTAAGGAAATGAAGAGGCGCCAGGAGCTAGCGGAGGAGGCTGAGCGACAACGCATCAAGGAGGAGCAGGAGGCCAAGGCCGCCTCGGAGGCGGCGGAACAGGCCAAACGAGAGGCTGAGCGACGCGACGACGTGGATGTTGGAGCCTCGCACGACGATTCAGGTATGAAGTATAAACTGTTACGTATACTATAGTGCACATAGGATTGTTGAAAATAATACAGAAATACGCGTATGTATGCGAGTACGTTATCAAAATAATAATAGCATTCAACATTTGTTGAATACGGATCCAACCATTTGAGTGTTTATTTTCAACAAAACTATATCATAGTCCAGTTGTCCTTTGCAATATCCGCATCCAAATCCATATCCACATCCATCCCAGCCGCAGTATCAAGATCCCATTCAAGATAGCACTCAAGATCCCGCTGCGAATCTCGTCTAACCAAAATATCTGTAAACGTTTTCTGTCATTCAATCATGCCTACTTAACCAAACTCAAACAAATCTCATCCTGCCACGGATTAACCAACTAACCAATCAACTTAACCCACGAAGCCGCCAAAGACACGGCCGTCGAGTTCGAGCGCGTTGTCGAGATCCAAACAGGTATAATGCAATATTATCTAGGCGCAGATCCATGGCATCTCGCATCCAAGCAATCCCATGGAAATTATTCATTTCGTTTGTGTTTATTTTTAAAGTTTGCATACCTCGGGCAATGGAACCCCAAACTAATGAATTTCTTGTGTGTTTCCCAGAACGAGGTGCCACCCCAGGCGCCGGCGAGGGTCACGAAGGCTATGTGACACGAAAGCACGAGTGGGACTCGACCACCAAGAAGGCCTCCAACCGATCTTGGGATAAGGTAAATAGTTTTCCATTTAACTAATGGATGGAAACAGAAGCATCATGAGGGAATGCATAGGCACTCTCATACCACTCATACCATTAAATATGTTGAATTGATCACCCGTGGACGTTTCTGTTTCTCAGGTATACATGGCTGCCAGGGCCGGACGCATTTCGTTCTACAAAGATCAGAAGGGTTATAAGAGTAATCCCGAATTGACCTTCCGCGGTGAGCCCAGCTACGATCTGCAAAACGCTGCCATTGAAATTGCCAGTGATTACACCAAGAAGAAGCACGTTCTGCGAGTCAAGTGAGTAGCAGAAACACTCCATATTTTGGTATGGTATTTGGCCATCCATGTACTTATCGGATACACTTTCTTCATTCACCCACCATGCAGGCTCGCCAACGGCGCCCTATTCTTGCTGCAGGCCCATGACGACACCGAAATGTCCCAGTGGGTGACCTCCCTGAAAGCCCAGAGCGATTCGACAGCGGTGGCCGCCAGCAGATCCCAGACTCTGCCCGCCACCTCACAAAAGGACGAACCAAAGCGCAGATCGTTTTTTACTTTAAAGAAAAAGTAAACTAACAGCCGTAACGCAACCTTCAACAAGAGCAGCTAATTAAAACAAATAACAGATAACAAACAAATGATAACAGACAAATGATGACAAATGATATAATACAAATACAAAACGACAGAAAATTATACAGCAAAAATTAAGAGGAAGCAAATATATATTTTTTTTTCATATATTTAAACTTATTTCGTAATGAAAAAAAAAAAAACAAAAAAAACCGACAAAAACTTGCAAGAGAAGAACGAGCAAAACGTAAACAATTATTATGCTTATCAAATTTGCACGATAAATACTGCTATTATGATTAAACGTATGTATCTTATTTATTTAAACAAATACAAAGTAATATAAAGATTAAAAAAAAAATACAAAAAACAAACATAAAATTTGAGGAAACCAACTCGTGTATGCATTTCAATGTATTCGATAAATAAACGAAATATTCCTTTAAAGTACACCAATTGCCGGCGAATTGATCAAATACCGCTATAGCTTTTTGATTTTGGCAATCCAAGTGCAATTTATTGTGAAGGTTTCTCGATCGCTACTTTTAAACAATTAGCTTTGAAATTCCGGCAAAATATTCGTCGGATTCGGGGATGATCTACTGCGATCTACTGCGATCTACTGGCTCTGTTTTTTTTGAATGGAAGATCTAGAATTAGTCATCAGACTGATCAGCCGATTGAATGGAATCTCGAACAGCACCGTCATTGCAATGGCCAAAAGGTAACAGACCACTGAACAGGAGATGGTCAGCATTACCTAGAAGCAAAATTAGTGAATTAGTGAAGAGTGAATACTTATATAGACTCACCATCATCGTATTGTCCGGATGCACCTCATTGTTGAAGGAGTGATAGAAGTGCATAATGACAATGGGATTCAACAGGTAGATGGCGTAGGTAAACTTGCTGATCCGCTGCACTGACTCCGACTGCAGGAGCGCCAGCAGCCAGCGGGTAGGAGCACATGAGTCGCTGTTGTCCGACTTGGTGCCGCAGATGATGAGATGGCAGGCCGATGAGGTCACCAGAATCCGCAGAATGATCATAAAGCTGACAATGATACTGGTGGTCGGCAGCTGATCCATGGTCACCAGCCTCGCCAGCCAGCCAATGCCCACAACGGCTCCCAAACGGGCCCACCGATTTGGCATTACCAGATCAAAGGGAGTGCGCGTACCTTTGATTTGGGAGAAGGCATAGATGCCACCAATTATGTAGGCGAGCATGCGGATGAACGGGCTCATGTAGGACCACTCGTTGGTGTGATATAGCGCCTCGAAATTGGAGCTCACCTCGTTGACTTCCATCAGGATAATCGACAACAGGACGCTGATCGCCAGCAGCAGGTGGATTATCCACCTGACCATCTTTGGGTGCTTGGTGTGCGTGAAGAGCAGCAGCATCGCCATCATGTGAAGCTGCATGTCGCAGCCCAGCGACCAAGTCCACGATCCGCACATAACCCCAATGGGAAAAAGATTCTGGATGAAGAAAAGGTTACGTACGCCGTTGCGTCGACACAGCTCGTCCTGCGGATCGTTTATATGTAGCACGGACACCTGACGCTGATACTCCATTACCACCACGCCCGTCAGTATGATCACGAATTGCAGCGGAGCCAGTCGGCAGTAGCGATGGACGAACTGTCTCAGGTAGCGACGCCCGTTACCCAGGAATCCATCGCTGGCGATATCCTTTTGCAGTTGGTCATCCTTGATGAAATTCAAAACCGTCAAGTAACCACTGCGATGGTAAAGGTAGTTTTGATCATTTGCTTGTGAGCATGCTGAAGAACTCGCGCCTTATATAGAAGGGCTGTTTCTATCCTCACCTGATAACAAAAAAGATCTCCACCATGCTGGGCCAGTAGGTGTGCCGCATGGTCATCGACGCCAGCTTGCCCAGCATCTCGACCGAGGAATCCACGGAGAAGTACTTGTACCAGATCACATGGACGCCAATCAATGAGAAGGCGGTGAACACCCTCAGTCCGTTGATGGGTCTATTCTCCTGGCTGGGATCCACCGGCTTCCAGGCCAGTTGCCAGTTGTCGCCCAGATCAAAGCAGGCAAGGATGCGTGAGTATTGTGCAAGGCCACTGGAGGCCATGAGGGTCAATAGGAAGGTCACACCCGCCACTACAAATAGAATTTGCACAGCTCCACTATCAAAGAAATGGGACTTAAGCTCTGGTTTCTTGGCATAGGCCAACTTGGCATCCATATCCCAGCAACGAAAGGATCTGTTCTCGTCTATCGTTCTTTGGATGAGTTGCTCCACCTCCGGGACGTCACAGCTGGTGGGCAGACAGAGGCCAATGTGCAGCAGGGCATTCGGCTTGATGGTGACCTTCAGCTGCCACGGCGAATTGGATTCAATGTAGGCCACCAGATAGTGGAATTTAATGGACGAAATCTCGCGCAGCAGGCGGAAATTGTTGGAGGTCATATCCAGGAGCATTGGCTCATTGACGGCGCGGCAGGTGAATCTGTTGCCTAGCCAGGTGCTCTGGCCCATCATAAAGTTGGAGAAGCCCTCGCCGGAGGCGTCTATAGCTAGTGATTGCATAAAAGCAATATTTCGATGAATGCCAAATATTACAAATTTTTTCATTTCTTAATTTTATTCGCAATTTTTGCCGATATTCCAGAAAATTATGAACTTTCTCTTTCGCACTACCACTAGCTGAGTAACGGGTATCTGATAGTCGGGGAACTCGACTATAGCATTCCATCTTTTTTTGTAATTTTTTTTGATGTGATTATGTTCAAAAATTCAAAAAATTTATTTTTTTGTCATTTTGTTGATGTTATGATGTTGTAGAAATTCAAAAAAGTTAAGAAATATCCCAAGGCTGAAGTTCTGAACTCCATAACTCGACTTATCTTAATCGGATTTCAAAGTGGCATACCTCTAAATGATTCTGGCGCTATTCTCTAAAAATCTGCATTCAAATTTAAAAATTTATTTTTTTGACATTTTTTTGTAATTTTTTTGATGTTATGATGTTGTAGAAATTCAAAAAAGTTAAGAAATGTCCCAAGGCTGAAGTTCTGAACTCCATAACTCGACTTATCTTAATCGGATTTTAAAGTGGCATACCTCTAAATGTTTCTGGCGCAATTCTCTAAAAATCTGCATTCAAATTTAGAAATTTTTTTAAATTTAATTTTTTTTGTAATTATACCGAACTGGCCAAGTCCGTCTGTCCGTATAAACGCCATTTCCAAATGTTGCCACGCCCACTCTAACGAACACAAACCGCACAAAGCTGTCATGCCCACATTTTAAAAAAATTGTTTTGTTTTTTTTCACTTAATTACTTTTTCTCTAAGTTCTACCGATATTCCAGAAAATGTTGAAATTTCTCGATTGCACTTCCACTAGCTGAGTAAGGGGTATCTGATAGTCGGGGAACTCGACTATAGCATTCTATCTTGTTTTTTTCTATTTTCGCTCTTGTCCATATTCAGTGATTAGTAGTGCTAGTACCTAGTGGACTATTACTCAACCACCACACCTACCTTTCAGTGCCCAGGACTGCTGATCCTGCCAAGCTTTCCTCAGTTCCAACAGCTGTTCCTCACACTTGGACAGTGTGATGTTTTGACGTTGCGGAACCATATCGATCAGGTCCATGAGCAGGGATTTCGATACACAGTGTTCGACATCGCCGAGCACAGCGATAATTTGGATAAGGAGCAGGACGAGGAGCATGATTACGATCGGTGGATTGGGGGCAGAACACCTCAGTACTCCACGACAGACGTTGCACAACTAATTCTGTGCCCGGGATGAAGCAAAGTCTAAGCGATCCACATAACCTCCGTTTATTTAGAGCGTGATTTGGGGAGTGATCCGTGACGCTCTTTAAGATCCGAGCAGTCGCTTTATGGTCATATCTGTACTAAGCCAGAGCTTGTTTTGCCGTTAACACGAATGACAGCATGTTGGACTTCTCGACTGAGGTTTACCTGGTACAGGTACGGATAATCAATTTTTGTTGGAAATTACTTTTACTTTAAGCTTGTGCTCATTAGTTTAAACAATGCTGGAAAGAGTAGACACTAATATTACATTGTCAAGAAATTAAGTATACTGCAAACAGTAATTAAAAAAATACACTTTCAACGAGGTAAACAACTAGTAACGATCGCACCTCTAATATCCATCCATCCATCCATCAGATATCCATTTTTGATACGAACAAATAGATTCGAAGTTCTCTTATCTTTTTTCACATACGTGTATGTATCTATGTTGTAATTGTCTTCGCACATTCCCTGGTACACTTCGTCACTACGTGGACTACCACAAAGAACGAAGGGTAGAAAAACACGAATCGATCGAACCCAAGATTTTCTTTATTTTGGCACTTTATTTTAATTTTAATTGCAATTTGTTTATTAATCAAAATTGTACAATAATATCAAATGAATATTAGTTATTTTAGTTAGTTTATCCATTTAACGGTATCTATACAACAAACGTTAATATTAGTAGTAAAAAAAAAAACAAAAATAATCAAATAGATTATGTAATTAGACGTAGGCATTATAGTATTATCAAATTACGATTGGAAGAGGCGTGGCAGGACAGTGGGAATGGCTTCCATAGTACATATCGATTTTGTTCACTTATTTAACAATCAATTCAATTTGCATTTCGTCTTCCATTTACCGTCAACTTTGCAGCTTTTAAAACCCATTTATTATTCAATTGGTTGATTGGCCTTATATTTATATTTGCTGCTTGTCAAATGAAACTAAAGCCCACGGCCGAGCATTTGTTAGCAAATAGTTAGGGATTATGGATATGTAGTCAAACAGAAGGTCAGATCCAGAACGTCATACGTGTATATATAGTAATTATGTAATTTGATTTCGACAAAATTAATGCCTGGCTTTAGTCGCTACGTTTTGTTCAATCACTTATGTATAATTCAGTTTGAGCTGTGGAACAGCTCAGCATTTCGGGTACGCATGTTCGATTTCTGAATATATACGTGTAGTTCGAGATGGGAAGTTCGATTTCTTGCAAAATATAGGACTGTGTTTCGAAAGGATGACGACGGGTCACTTGCGGTGGCGCAGCTCAATGATGGTGGCACCCGAACCACGTCTCAGGTTCTGCTGCTGGTGGTTCTGGATGTGGTGCTGCTGGTGGTGCTGTTGTTGGTGCTGCTGGTGGTGCTGTTGTTGGTGCTGCTGGTGGTGCTGCTGTTGGTGCTGCTGGTGGTGCTGCTGGTGGTGCTGCTGGTGGTGGCTCTGCTGATGGTCCACCTCGCTGCTGCGCCGCACAATGCTCGCCGTATCCTTGTTGAGCTCCACGGATGGCGGCGAACGCGAGTCCAGCGAGTACTTGGCCTGCAGCGGATACTTTCGCGATCCGTAATCTTCGTCGCCATGGATTACCCGGTAGAGGTCTGGCGCCTGCTGGTGCAGGCCGCGCAGATACAACTGCTTCTTGTCCTGCTCCGGATAGCCGCCATCATCCTCATCGTTACCAGCGATCTTGGTCAGGTCCTTCTGACTGCGACTGATGAGATTCACAATCGATGGACTCTTGAGGCCGCCCTTCAGCGAGTTGTCCTTGCCAGAGAAGAGATGCGGATTGGACTTGTAGTTGACATTGGGTCCCTGGCCCAGGCCGTAGCCAAAGCCCGGCTCCTGCCGCTGCTGATAGTTGTTCCGGGTGAGCTTTTCGATGTAGATGGGACTAGGATCGTTGCTGCCGTTCATGCCGTGCACGTTGAAGCTCTTGCTGCGATTCAGAACCTTGGCGTAGGTGCGAGCCGGCTTGGCTGGTCCTTGCTGTGCCTGCATTGGGCTTGGATTGCCATTGGTGTTGGGGCTTGGGTTAGGAATCTGCTGGCTTAGCTGATTTTGCTGATTCTGGTTGTGGGGAATCCCCCTTGATTGCTGCTGTTGTCCAGCGGCAGAGAGGTAGCTCCCCCTGCCCGGAGCCGGCTGCTTCTCCATGGCATTCCCAAATCTCTGGGTGGTGCGCTGCTCGTGCAGCTTGCGTGGCAACGTCTGGGCCGAGCGGTAATCCTGCTGCTGCTGGTGCAGATTGGGCGTGGAGCCACTGAAGCGCTGGCCATGCTTCTGGTAGCGACCCAAAGTGTGCGCAGCCGTCACTGGTGGCGGAGCCCTGGACTCGTAGTAGTCATCTTCGCGCTCTAAGCGCTCCAACCGCTCCATTCGCTCATCCGGACGCTCCATGTTACTGGCATTTCCAATGTTTAGCTGTATTAGTGCCAAAAATCTTAAATGGATTAGCAATGATATCCTTACCGCTGACGTGGCCGTCGTTCGTAGAGGTTCTCCTTGCCGTAGAGCGTGCTGGAGTAGGGATCTTCGCCCAGGTAGTACCGCTGCCTGGGACTTATGGCCTGCTCCAGGTGCTGCAGTTGGGGGTCTGCGGATTCGGCACGCTTGAAATTTGGTCGCGACTGGGTCTCTGGCTTGAGAGGATCCCGCTCCCGATCCCGATCTCGTTCCCGTTCCCGTTCCCGTTCCCGCTCTCTATCACGCTCCCTTTCACGCTCCCTGCGCCTCTGATTGTCGCTATTGGAATCCTCGGAATCGTGACTACCGATATGCCCATCGATCACATTGTACTGCTGGTAGGTGGTCACCGGCGGACCAACTCCCCGCGGATCTTGTCCTGGACTGGGCGATTGCTCGCGCGACTTGCTGGCCGCCGATTTCATGCGAAACTTGCGCTCCGCACTGGCCGAACGGATTTTGCTGACCAGCTTGCGCAGCGAGTTGCCAATCACCTGACCCATGCGGCTCGACTTGGACGTACTGACGCCGCCGCTCATGGCCGAGAGATTTGATGTGGATGCCGAGGTGGCACCAGGTGCCCGGAGGTTACCAGCTCCTCCAGTTGCCGGCGGATAACTGGATGTGGGGGCGAATCGTGTGCGCTGCTGCTGCTTTCGGCTGAGCGTCATCGTGCTGGCAGGCAACTCCCTATGGGGAATATACATAGTTAACAGTTGTAAAATATATTTTCCAAACATACGTGTATTGCAAGAAATTCGAACTATTAGAAAGCCTCTAAAATAATAATATATTCGATATATTAATATTATAATAATAATTATTCTAGTGTCTTAGGTGTATGTACATATATAAAAAAGCACACTTTTTTATAATTATAAATCGCAATGGCACTAGAACAACTCATCGTTTGCTATTATTTTTCCAAATTTAAATAAAATATCCGCATTTATATTCAACAGAAGTTGATATGTAACTACGCAACATGCACACTTTTTTGCTTACTGTTTTCACTCACACAAGCAAGTAAGTTCTATTTTTAGATATTTATGCGAGCGTCTCTCCTTATAATTCCCAAGCGCTTATTCCGCGAGCAGTGCTTATAAATAGCGCCACCCCACTGATTGAGTTGGCGGTCGAGCGCCCCACAGATATCAAGGGTTGACCACGTTCCCGACTGATTGTGGTGCGATTGCGATTACGATTACTAACGAACTCTCGATTCCGATGAAAAATATTGAAAAATATTGAAAAATATTGAAAAATATTGAAAAATATATATATATATATGCTGTGTGGGGGGAGCGCCGTTACGGATGCACCGCTATTTTGAAAGAATTTCGAATTTTTTCTCAAATTTAGAAATGAGAATCAAAAATAGTTACGTTAGTTTGTAAGATTCGAACCGTGTTTTTTTTGTTCAGATACAATAACCTATGTAGCATCTCATAGCCCACCTGGTCATCAGGTAATCCACCTGCGGCGAGGACGAACGACTGCGACTCCTGGGCGGCGGCGAGTAGTCCGGAGGAGGCTCCAATTGGTTAACCTGCGACGGTATCGGAGCCTGCGCCTTGACTGGCAAATGGGCGCTATGCGATGTATGGGATGAGTGGCTGTGGCTGTGGCTGTGGCTGTGGCTGTGGGTGTGGTTGTGGCTAAGCTCGCCCAGCTTCTTTTCGATGGCACGTCGTCGCTGCGGGACAGTGGGTCGTGGATTTTGGCCCAGCTGGCTGCCACCGCCGCCACCGCCACCGCCAACGCCGCCGCCGACGAATTCTAGTGGAGGAACTGCGGCCGGCGGAGGAGCAGGTGGCTCATAGCTCTTGCCCCGTCCATTGACCAGAGCGGGAGCCACTCCATTCACCGCATGGCCATTAATGTGGGTGCCATTGATGTTGTTGCCGCGATGACCGTAGGCCACCCGCTTGTGCGATGGCTCTTCGGCACGCGGTGATATCATGGATGGAACTGGTCCCGGTCCGGGACCCGGACCCGGTCCCGGTATGGCCTCCAGGTCGTCCAGAGCATCGCGGGAGCCACGCATCGAGCGGGCCAGGAACTGGGAGGACAGGCTCTGGCGCTTTTGCTGCAGTATATCCTCGCGGCTGACATAGCTGTCCTTGGGCTGGCCCACCGTCTCCTGGGCGAGGGCAGATCCCTGACTGGAGCCGGGCCCGCTGACCTTCTTCTTGAGGCCATTGCGACGGATGGTCTCCTGCAGGTCGTCGCGAAAGGCCTGCGACGAGAAGTGATTGACCGACGGGCCGGGTTCCTTGCGTTCTGACCAGTTCGAGATGCCCTGGAAGTACTTGGAGCGACCGCCAGCCGAATTGGCCGGTGCCTTGCGCTCCAGTGCGGCGGATGCGGTCATGGCCATGAGATGGCGATCCCTATCCCGTTCCCGCTCCCGTTCCCTTTCGCGTTCTCTTTCGCGCTCCCGCTCCCGCTCAGCGCTCCTGGGCAAAGTCTGCGGATGATGGCCATGCGAGATGTGCTGCGGATGCGGATGCTGCTGGGTGGCCAGATGGGATTGGGCATGGCTCTGCGACTTGATCGTCACATTGAAGTAGCTCTTCTTGGTGGGCTCCACCTCGGCATCGGCCTCGTCGTCGCGGGAATCGTTGGAGGCGGTGGACTCGCTGCCAAAGTGCGACTCCAGCCACTTCATAGTCTCGCCCTTGCGCGTCTCCTCCTCGCGATCAAAGTCCAGGGGTCGCTTGGTCAGCGCATCCTTGCGATCCGCCAGCAGGGCCACCTCTGCAATGGAATGCCACAAACATGCTATCATCAATCAAATCGAATGCAACCAGATTTCATTTGAATTTCTAACTGATTAACGTGCCTAAATGAATAAATGTCGAGTGTTAGAATCTCGATTATGAAATGTATTGTACCGATTTCAATTATATAATATCTTATTTTCAAAACAAAATTAAAACGAGTTCTTCGCTTAGTCAACTAATCTGATGTCATCGATTATAAGTTTGTCGAATATGTCAGATTAAATGTGGAACGATCATTTAGTACAGATCTCATGATTGGTTTGATAAAGAAAATCGAAAATAATTATATATCAAGAACATAACTTAAGGAATATACGTGTGAATGTTAGTGTTAATATATGTAGATATATTCGTAATTTGTTGTTGCGGATGGACTCACCCTTCTGTTGCTGCTGCTGGGATCGGCGAAGCTTGCGCATCCGGTCCGATAGGCTGTCCCAGTCACCTGGCCGCTCCAGATCGGCGGGACCGTCCTTGTCCATCTGGGTGGTCTCGGCGGCGTAGCGCATCTCGGTGGATTGGAGCCGCCCGTTGGCTAGCACGTCCACATGCTGCTCGTCCCGTTGGCGGAAGAACCGCTGGTTGGCCGCCGTGGTGGTCACCTGCTCGCCCACCTGCAGCTGCAGGCCACGATCATCTGAGGCGCCGTTGGCTGGCGGTTCGGGCAGCTCGTCGTCGATGATCAGCTCGTGCTCGGTGGTCCGACGACTCTCGGTGACCAGGGTGCCGTCCTCCTGGGCCAGGCAGCGCTTCTGCGTGTCCTCCGAGTCGATGGTCTTGCGCGACTTGCTCCGGTTGGCAACCACCTTGGGTCCCAACGGCACCAACTGCCGCTGGCTCTCCGGCGAACAGAGTACGGCCTCTAGGTTTTCGACTCCGTCGCGAACTGCATTCACGTAAGTCTGCAATATTTACAATAAATTGATTAAATATTTAAATAATGGGTATAAATTGAAATTGTCATAATATCCCCGGATTCGCTTAGCGAATTTTCCCAATCGGTAAACCAATATTATCGGTGGCCCATTCCCCTCACTTCTCTCACAAAGGGTTGCATCATTTTTGCAGCGATGCAGTCACTGCACATGGTGGCTCCTAGCCCGTTTAGCCCAACCTCCCGTCCCCATCCCCATCCCCATCCTCCTCCTCCTCCTCCTCCGCCGCCGCAAACCCCTTCCTCACTTTAGTATTCAGAGCAAGACAGCGAGTAACCACAAAACCAATCCACACAATCCACTTACTTTTTCGAGTTGCCAACGCGGATGGGGCAACGTCATTGGGGTAACGGTAAAAGTCAAGAATGCGACTCAAGAATGAGCGGTGTAAAATGGGTGGGGGTACACCGAGCAAAAATATTTATGCCAGCAAGAAAGAATTTGAAACCTAAGAGAATAATCACTATAATAGATTGCTATAAATAACATGTTTCAAATGTTTCGGCTAGCTTTTCAAGCTGATATAATTCAATAAAATGGAACAGAATGGAAACATGTAGCATGTGATCTGAATTCAAGATCTGAATTGTATTGTAGATATGATATCAAATTGTATGATTACATATCCCATTTATCTAGGGTGCTTTTAAGTCCTATCGGCCAGCCTGCAGGCACATTTCTTTCAGTGTACGGGGGATTGCAGAAGGGATCGCTTTGGCATGGACAGCTCAAGGTCGAATGGCAGTGGGTATCGCATCTTGGATTTCTTGGATGACGAGCAGATGGCACGCCTGGGTGACGCTGGTCAGTGGATAAAGAGCTGAGTAGTTGTACTTCTTCGTCATTCGAAGCCACATTCGAATCACACCCCCCTTCCCCCCGCGCTGTCACGCCGCCCCTGAACCTGTTGTTTTTTTTTCTTTTTTCTTTTTTTAGTTTTTTGTTTTTTGTTTTATTTATTTATTTTGTGTTGTTTGTCGACGACCTTGCGTTAACGGTAACGCGCGTAGAAAGTGTTTTGTTGTTGCTCAGCCAGTTGATTTTTTCCATCTCTCTCGCTTTCAGCCAGAAACTTGATGGTCAGTCAGCCTCTAAGCCATATTTATTTACCCATCCCCCCCCCCACCCCCCTCTCCAACACTCAAAACCACCAATCCCGTCTGTTTTCTTTTTTCAAAGCCCCATTGAACACGAAATCTCAAATCATATATGTATGTATACATATATGATAAGTTGAAAACTTCTTCGATCGATGATTAATATCAATCGATGACGTTGCTGCTGACGCAGAGGTGGGCACGAATCACTTCTTCATCTCCTCCGCTTCAAAAAAAAATTTACTTTTTTTATATTTATATGGCCCTTCACCTTTATATACGAACCCCCCTTTCGGCGCTTTGATTTCGGCATTGTCAAGTTATTTGTCATTGGCCAAAAATACCGTAATCACCTTGGGAGCATTGTTTTTTTTTAATTTTTGGAATAGCGAGCATGTCTTTGATTTATCTAAATTTAATTACTATTTAAATATTAATAAGTCAGCACTATGAAGCATTTCGAGATGCGTGTGCAAGTCTTACAATTATATAAAAATACTTTAAATGTATCATTTACTGCCTTTCATAATTTCTTAAGCATTTACAGAACTTCTAATCGATTTGTTTTGCAATTTCATGCAAGGCTTCATACTTTATTGGGTGCATCATTAGGAATGGAACTTTGAAACGCTATATTAGCAATATTTATGGAAGGCAAAATCAGTTATCCAGTGCAGCCTAAGAGCCAGCCAACAAAATCCTGGTTAAACCCATGTGCGTTGACAACTTTTGCCGCATACTGTGATTTATCTTGATTCGCTTTATTGCCTTCACCTGGCCGAATCCCAAAGCCGAAATTGAATTCCAACGAAAATCGCTTGGAAGCGGAGGGTTTTCCAGCTGCAGGAGGGCCTGGAGGCTATGTACATAAGTACTCATACTCGTATTCGTACTCGTATTCGTACTCGTACTCGAACTGGTACTTTAAGGCCCCGATATTTCGTATGCATGCACTCATGTTGCGGCCAGCATATTCAAATGGACATTTTGCTGGCCAAGTTGCCTGGCCTGGCATGACAAGTGGCCAAAACCAAGAGCCAGCAGAAAATATGTACATAAATGAAAAACAAAGCAAAATCGCAATGGGAAAAAAGAGAAATGAGCAAATTTCGTTAAAGCCAAACCAAAAGGGGCGGGCGGAATGGCGGTGGATATGACTCGGTATTGGTATCGAAGCAGGCTACACAGAGGCAAAAAGTACTGATTTAATTGGTAGACATTAATTCTAATATTTAGAATTGCACAGAAATCGAGCTAGGAAGATTACAAAAACATTAAGTGATCTTAAGATCTCGGTATCTTCTGTTCCTAATGTATATTTTTTTTAGAAATATGTCTAATTTGGGTGACTGTATTTCAAAAACTATCCAGTAGTACAACAAAAAGAAAGGTATACATTCAAGAAAAAAGATATAGGTATCTACTGTTCATAATATATTTAAATTTAGGATCTACATTTGGTATCGCTTTGTTATAAAAGCGATCACAGTAACCCAGTGATATGAAGATACGATTACGAAAGGGGCAAAGGAAGGGTTCTTAAAATACCAATATCTGCAGTTCATAACGAACGCGTACATCTATGGTTTTTAGGAAACAATGGATGACTTTAGCCTTTTTCCCCGTGTGTACACGGTGGAGTGGATCGCTTGGACCCAGCGACCAAGACCAACCAAGACCAGTTTGCCTTGGGAGTTGCTCAACCTCTCCGAACTGAGGCAAACCGATCCAAACGGAGCTGGGCTGAGCGAAGCGGAGCGGAATGGAATGGAATGGAGCAGAGCTCTCGATCGATTATTATTATTGTAATTCAGTTAGTGTGCGGCCAACGCCAACGCGCCTGCATATGATAATGATGTCTACACAGCAACAAAAGCCGAGCAATTCCCTCTTCACAACACCAACAGATCATCAGATAGCATCAAAGGTCGTTCGTGTGGGTCGCAATAAATTCCAAATGCCTTCGACCTTATTTTTTATCACAATAATTGGATATTAATAATTTCAGTATAAGCAAATTAACACTTTTATATTATTAGCGATCTGCATAACTTTTAATGAGATAACAAAATATGATCTATTCTGCTTGCGATCCAATTTAAAGAATGTAACTTATTAAGTACATCGAAATTTTTCCAAGTAAGGTCAGTGTCCAAAACTGCATCAATAGAACCCTTGAAAAGTACCATTTAAGAGATAAGTAAGTAAGCCAGAAAGTTAGGACTGTGTTTTAGTGGATTTTAGAGGTCACAACATATTGTTTTGCCCATTGTAAGTGTAACTAAGTGCCATTGTAAGCTATTAAGTTAGTTGATGCTGGTGTTTTTGGGCTTTGAGAGTTGAATTTGGAGTCGAATTCAAATTCGCAGTTTGAGTTTTGCAGTGGCTAGGCCGCTATGCAGGGAAAGATACTTGTCCTATGCTTGGGATCAGTGGGCCTCGGACTCCAACTTCGACTTGAAGTCGGTTTATCGTTATCGTTTAATGCCCGCCTTGAACCGACTTTAAGCCAACTTTGGACCAACTTTAGACCAACTTTAGACCAACTTTGGACCAACTTTATACCAACTTTAGACCAACGTTAGGCTCCCTGAACCTCTGCCTTGCCCGGCTGCCGCTGCTGATTGGCATTTGCTGATTAGAGTTGTTTGGGCTGGATTGGATTGGATTTAGCATGTGGGGGCACCTAGACTGACTCGAAACGAGTTTTCGACCAGCCAAGTACCCACTCACACAGAGCGCTACGTGGTCACATAGATACACCTGGAGATGGAAACTGCCGAGACTGCCGCTGAGACAAAGCGTGTGTACTTACGTACCGAGAGATACAAAATTTAAATTCAAATTCCAGACACTTTTTTGCGGTCACTTTCCACAAAACTTCTCTGAATGTTGTGGCATGGACGAATTTAATGTGCTATGTACTGTGTACTGTGTACTTGTGTATATCTCGCACCGATTCCGCAATTTGTTCGCAATGGGGTTTGGTGGGCTGGATGGCTAGATGGCTATACGGATGGTCGGTTGGAGTTTGGTTTGTTTGTGTATATCTGTATCTTAGGTTCATGGACCTGCCGCAGACACGCCTAGAATCCAAGAAAGCCAAGCAGGAGCAACGGCAGCGGCAACAGCAGCAGCAGCAGCAGCAGCAGCAGCAGCAGTAGCTCTTTGGCTATTGATTAAACCTGGCTCAGAACAGGTCTGCCCGGGCCGAAAGCCAGCTGCTCTGACTCTGACTCTGACTCTGTCTCGCTCGATCATCCCAGTGTGTATGCCTCGCAGTGTTGACCATCATTTTAGCCATTAGTTGGTTGAACTAAAAATTAAATAGCTTGTAACCAACTAGCAATGTTTGTCTTGTCGATAACATTTACAGCTGAACGTTGTAACAGGTAGCCATCGCCTAATATCAGCATCCAGTGCTCTCAGTGTTCAAAGCTAGGATCAGTTGGGAAGCTAGGATCAGTTGGGAAGCTAGGATCAGTTGAAGTAAGCTTGTTTGAGATGTGATGGAGCGGACATCTCTGATGCCTTGTAAGTGTCCGTATAAAGACCACAACAAGAGCCCCAACACATCTTCAATGGCATTACCTTTTTGGCTTGGTTAATTGCCAACTACCGGTTTATGTTGGTCTTTTGGTCTCAGCGATGACCACGATGGGAATTTGGTTTAGGGGAGGAAATTTCGGGATGCTTATTGGTCTTAATTATACCATTAGGTATTGGAACATATCGCACCTTGATAATTATGCAAATTGGGGCTGTGTTGCTCCTCCTCCTTTCTCTCGTTTCTTTTTCGGCTCTGCTGTTCCGCCAACTTCTTCACAAAATTATCGATGCTCTAATCTCTGTTGCACCATCTACTAACTTGGCCAAGACGACCCACGCATCAACAACTAAATTAAAACAAAAACCAAGCAGCACAAACACGCACACACACACACACACATACACATATACAAAAATCAGCTATTTTAAATAGAGAGAGTGTAGCTTGTTATTGTAAACAAAAAACCAACAACAACGCACAGCCGCAGAGATTGGCGATACCGATAGATGATTAACGATTAACGTGCTCTTCCACCGATTGTCTTTAGCGCGGAGTTAAATAACGGACAACCAAACAAAAGGAAATAACAGTACATCAATGCAAAACGACACAATTAATATGTGTGTAGTTAATATCGTTAACTTTAGCAATAATATTTGTATGCTTGAATGTACGGGATGAGAAAAACTGTCCGTAGTGCGACTGCAGCCAAAAACGGTACGAAACTAAATGTCGGTGAACGAACGAATGAAAACTCCACTTCTCTGCTGACGTCGCTGGCGACGCCGACGGCGAAAGAGAGGAGAATGCAACATTAAAAAAAATTTTTACATAAGAGAAATAAGAAGACCGCTTCAAAATTTGCTCTTCATGCTTGAAACCTGGCTTAAAACTGGCTTAAAACATAAAGAGAAAATGTTGGCAGCTGTCTTCTCTTTTCTCTTTTGAATTGGACTTGAATTAAATTTCGATGATTTGAACAGCTGATTTACTAATAATAAGATCGCATAAATAAACATGATTGCAAGTCTATATTATAATTGTGACACATTATTTAATATTATCCGACATGTAAAAAATAATAAAAAAAAAAAGAAATCTACAAAATTCTGACTTGCACCTTGAATAAAGTTATAATCACATTATTACACACTAAGCTACCTTGTTATTAATTATTAATGCAATGTAGCATAATATAATATTTTCCAAAATGTAAAAAATACTTGAAAAAAGTTGCTATCGGAAATTTGACAACGTTTTATCGCTTTAAAATGGATATTTTATCAGAAAGAGTACAACACAAAACCAGTTAAGTAGTTTATGAATTTTCATCGGTTCATTGCATTGGGTGTGCACTGTACAACAATAAGAAAAAAGCCAACTATCCAGTGCTACTACATTGTTGCTTTTCACGCCGAATTGATTTTCAGTTATTTACGCCAATTTTCGGTTTCGGATCGGCCTGTCCACAGTCCTGTATCTTATTACACAGGCAGAAAACACTCGAAGAAATATTGAATAAAAGGTTTGGAAATCAGTGCAAAAAGGTGTATGCCCAGATAAATTGGACGATATTGGAGATACGACGATCTTTTAACTCAGTTAAATGTTAAATGAAATCAAATCCATCGATCTTTTAAGTCAGTGAAATGTTAAATGAAAGGAAATCCATTCTTTTCATATCAAATAAACTGCACATAATGGTTCATCTGGCTACTGACTACTGCTGACCGCTCCTGTTTTCGTTTAACCCAACCGGTCTTGGGTCGATCTTCTTCTTGTTCGGAGCGGCTCGGAGTGTTGCAGAGCGCCACTCGTGATGGAGATGAAAATATGGTGGGGTCGAAGCTGAAGCTAAGGCCGAAGCCGAAGCCGAAGTCGAAGTCGAAGCTTAGGCCCAAGATGAATAGCACAATCCACCGTGGGGGTCGAAGGTCGGAAGTGGGCGCTAGTTCCACGACCGAGTGGAGGTTTGGCCCATCTGGCCCCTTCTAATAAGCAAATTGGAGCTCTTTCTCGCCAATTGCTTGGCTTTAAGGCCATTTTCCAGCGAATCTCTTTTTTCCTTCATCTTTCGAATCTTTTGGTAAATTGGAAAATAAAGCTAACTTGTAACCAGTTAAGTTAATGGGAGAGGGCAGTGGCGGGGACTACTTGAAAGTAAGCGTGATTTCAGGTTTCAAACATCTTAATAGCAAGTAATTGAAACCCACACCGATTCGATCATAGGTACCCACCTGATCTGTAAAGTCGCCGTGATGCTGCACGTCCTCCGTTTCGTGGTAGTCCTTGATCTCCTCGTGCGATATGACCCTCTTGTCGTCCGTCTGACGCACCAGTCCGTCCACCGGACGGGGAACCATACGCTTCACCAGCTTGCCGGCTCCATCGGCCGGTCCGAAGACCTCTTGGATTTGGGCCAACTGCGTCTCATTTATGGCGCCCGCCTGCAGGGCGGCCACGTCGATCAGCTGGGCATTGCCATCGAGGTCATCCGGCAGGTCAAGGTCGCGTTTCTGAATTCGAAACAAGGAGCAGCGAAAAATGGCGATTTAATGGTAAGTACGAGTATATGAAATATGAAAATAATAGTACATATGTATAGTGTATGCATTCGAATCACTTGACCCACCTCAGTGGTTTCCGTTTCCTGTTTATCGGTGTCCTCGGTGGTGTTGGTGGAGACAATCGGCCCCGAATCCTCGATCACTTTGCCATCCTGCAGCTTCACCTGTCGCTTCACCCTCGTTTCGATCTGTCTGGTAGTTGTGAGTTCTGTCTTGCGCTTGGTTATCCACTCCTCTGCAAATTGAGTACATATGTATAGGAATTACACTGACAAATTTATTGAAAATATGGTGCTTAATATGCCATATAATCCTGCCAAATATTGGACAAATTCACAAGTAACATACATGCATATACACGTATACCTTGGCATATGTTTGTAATTTCTTCTTTTTGTGCTATATATTTATAATGTTATAGGAATAAGTTCATAATTCAGTTGCAAGGAGTTTTATACACAATATCCAAAGCTTTGGATCGAATTTGGGCTGCATCCCAAAAGGCGGCTACCCAAACGGGCAGATTGATTGGCCATTTGAAGCTGGGGTTTAGGCCGAAATGAAAGCTCTTCAGAGCCGAGCTTTTGGGGCAGCCAACTGCAGATCTGCAGACAGGACCAGCTGTTGCCCAATGGCAAACAGTTGCAGTTGCTGGCTTCGTGGTTTTCTTTTTTTTTTGCTTGGTTTTCTTTTTGGCACCAATTGCAACAGAGCCAACTGCCCAAGATGCCTCATTTGCATGTGGATAATGCCCATTTTGAGATCTACGCCGTCGCTTCTAACAAAAGAAGTCGGAAAGTCGGAAAGTCGGAGGGGCGTGAAGCGCTCCAGCGCATTCGAGCTGCTCGCCAAATTACGTAATCCAGACCAAGTTGGTCTCTCGGCTAACTGTACTCTGAGCCTAGTGCTGTCCGTTTTTCTTTACTTCTTTTTTCACTTTGGGAAAAAGGCTAAACTCAACCTGGCACGTTTTCATTTTGAGGTACAAAAAAAACCTACATTGCTGCTTTAATTGCGCTTAAAAGGGGGGAAATGAAATTGCCTATAAGATGGATATTTAATGGATACGAGTTAAAAGAGATCCTACAATTTGGCATTTGTTCATAATGATTTTCGAAACTCAGCCTAAGTAATTAGTTTTTCTCATTCTACAGATACGTACATTCAATCATTTGTTTGTCAATCTATGGAATAAGAAATAAAAAATTCAAATACCATAAGTACATACACGTACATACATACATGATGAAAAGTCTTTCATAATGACGAATATTTTTTAACTTTGCTATACCATTTTAGTTTTGAGTAAAACGTGTGTCGTTCAAAATTGTATTAATCTTTTTAGCTTATGAACCAGAATTACCTAAAATAACAAATATGAATTTGTGTATATTCTTTAAATTTAAAGTAGATTTTCTGTATATTTTTTATATACCTATTTAGTATGTTTTTAAGGTTGGGCAACCTGTAAGCATCCAGAAATCTGAGAGTTGGGAGCCCAGAGCTCCGAGCACGGACATCCGCGAGATTTTCCCGTCATGTTTTTCCCGCTGCCCATGTGGATCTCGGCTGCATTGAGATCGCTGGACCATTAAAGGTCGCACTTATATAATCTATCTGCATTTGCAGCGGCAGCGGCAGCGGCAGAAACCGAAACGAGACGTCGCGTTGTCTGGCGTCTGTCTGAATCTGAATCTGAATCTGAATCTGAATCTGAATCTAAGTCCGCGACTTGTTTCGAATTCGAGACCGCAATTGCAGTCCGCTGGGCAGTCGATTGAACTACAGTCCGCATTGCCTATAGAGCACGTAACCCTTTGGTGTACTGATTATTTTTACTGAGTAGTTATTTAAGTCAATCGAACTACAGTGTGTACTATTTTCAATGACAGTTACAGCTAAGATTACAAATGGGCCACTTAAGGATTAGCTGACACTTCAAAAAAGTCTGCAACACCTTCACTTTATTTACAACTTGTACTTTCTTCAGATGCTTCACTTAACAATTAAGTAATATTCTTAAAGTTGGAAATTAAGTATAGATACTACCACTGCATCTACCTATATCAGATGCTTCAATTATTTTCGATTGACATTTTTAAATGGT
Organism: Drosophila orena; assembly: GCA_005876975.1. Lineage (NCBI taxonomy): Eukaryota > Metazoa > Arthropoda > Insecta > Diptera > Drosophilidae > Drosophila > Drosophila orena. The sequence continues at coordinate 9,853,344 of VCKV01000288.1, forward strand.
TCCTTATGAAGGAGGTGTCACTGTGCCAAGGCCTTTGCCCATTGTTCGTCTATATGTGTATGTATGTATGTATCTATGTAGTATTTGCCTGACCAGACTGCTTATCTTTATCATTTGCGCACACTATATATACATATCCGCATTGTTGCAACTGCTGCTGGTTCAGTTTTTACCGCCCCCCACCACCCAAGTCACTCCCCCCCCGCTCCGCCTTTTTTTTCCCTTCCTTCAGGGCAGTCAACCACTTCATAAATAGCAACAATAACAATAACAACAACATCGACAACAACAACCACAATTAAGCAAACAAACGGCACAAGACGAGGAGAGAAAAATCGTAGGAAAATGTGGCCAGGAAAATGCCGTGGGTCGGGGGGGGAAATGGACGAAGGGGAAGGGGAAGGGGAAGGGCGGGGCCACAATAAAGGGGCTTTTCAGCAGGTTGGATATCGGGTGCAATTGCATTCTCGGTTTCGTTTGCCATTGTTTCGATCGGATTCAAAACCAAAAGTGAAGAAAAAAAAAAAACAAAAAGAAATATACACGTACACCGAACCAAAAACCGATTCGCTTCAATCGATTGCGCTTGGGCTCTTGACGCTAATGTGAATTTATGTTACTTGGCCACGCCCACTTAACAAGCCTCAATTTCAACCGATTTCCATCGATTTCCAGCGATTTTCAGCGATTTCCTTCGATTTCCAGCGATTTCCCCGCATTTCCACCACCGATCTGTCTGCAGGTCTTTCCACAGCACCCAGATATCGCATTACATCTCTGGCTGCGATCAGCACTTGTACTAATTGTGGTATCGATTATGGCCTGTCAACCTATCCCAAATCCGATTTGGCCCCTTCTCGATCGCATTTGCCGTTGCATAGACCACCCCGTGGGCATTTGTGGCTAGACACACAGAGAAAAATACGTATTGAGAAATATGAAAGCTACAGAACGGACAAGGGAACCTAAAATGGCCACCATACACGTATTTCGAATTGGTTTGTGCATATTGCCTATCTTAACTTATAGAATTACACTAATACAGCCTGTTTAATCGAGAACGTGAACTAGGATTTTCTAACCCTTTTCGATTTAAATTAAGGAAAGTATAAGAAATGAATATACACAAAAAGTAATATATAGATTTATACAATTATTATGTGACTTTCCCTTTCTTGTCGCAGTTAAGGAGCCACTTCCTTTGCAATACTAATAAAATGGAAACCAAAGTAGCAGGTCGCTGGCAACTGGCAAGTGGCAAGTGGCAAGTGGCAAGTGGCAGGTGGCAGGTGGGAGGTGGGAGGTGGTGTCGCTAGGTGTAGCACCAATTATTGTAATTTTTCCAGCGCTTTTCCTCCCATTTTTGCATATGGCTTGTCAAGCTGGCTCGCGAGTTGATTTTTAATGATTCGCTAACGTGGGAAATCTTGTGCCGCTGCAGCAGCATTGCCTTTTCCTTGGATCACTTTTGCAGCCATTCAGTTGGCAGTCTTCCATGCATTTGCATTTGCATTGCATTTTGTTGTTGGCCGCTTGTTATTTCTAATTTTTACACGTTTTTTACGGTTGTTGTGCATACATTTTTCAGATTGCCGCAAGTAATCGACTTATTGTTGCAGTTGCAACTTGCCACTTGCCACTTGCCACTTGCTGGTTGCTGGTAGCTGGTAGCTGGTTGCAAGCTACTGCTGTCTGTGGCGCCTTTGTGTTATGTTAATCACATAATTAAATCAAGACTTTCTATGATTTCCGCGGGTGGAATATGAATATAATTGGAAAAAAAACAAAAACTAAATAAATAAATAACAGCAGGGAGCGAAAGGAATTTGGGATTAGCAGCTGTATTATGAATATGGAAATGGATCGGAATTGCATTCATAGCTTTCGCTTTCGCTTCTCATCTTCCTCAGCGGCCAACGGGTCGTATACTTAATGTGCGACAGCTCGCTTATTCAGCGCATAAACCGATTTGCTTTGCCCAATTAAGCATTAAAACAATAGTAAACTCAATATATATCTACCATTGCACAACCGCAATCGATAATCCAGTGAGTAATCCAGTGACTACGTGTATGTCAAGCCACTGCTATCGATCCATCCATATCTCGGCTGTTCTACTCACTCCCTGTGAGTAGAGATCATCTCACGCCGATGGCAATTTGTTGATTTGCTGATGGCCCGAAGGCTGGGACATGCCAATGGTGATGATGTCACCTGATTGGCTCACCCACGAGCTGTTCCGGCAATCTCGAGCCCAGAAAGCTCAGAACGTTCCGATGGATCACTGTCTGGCTTGGCACGAACTGTCGAACCCACTTCGTCGCTGGAGATCGCAGTGATGTGATAGTTAAGCGATTGCTTACAGATGTCCATAAATGCTGTCATTTCGTGTTCAACATTAAGGTTAGCTCTGGACTATCCCTCACTTATCTAGACTAACTTATTGGCTAGCTAGTAACCTAGTATAACCTGTAAACTCTTTAAGTCTTTGGTTGAACTCTTAATATAGATACCAATATCTGGTAACTCTCGTTGGCTGAATACAGTTTTCACCCAATCCAGTGAACTAACTTGTGAGCATAAGAACTTATTGTGATGTGAGCCGCTAACTTGGAAGGTATTAGCTAGTCGCACTTACTAAAAGTAAATCCCTTGCCCCATCTAATGATAGTGCTTAAGTATCGCTTACCTAGCTATGAACTAGATGAACTCACCTTCTTTGGTAATAGCTTCTGTATCGCAATTGCTTGCCGTGACCTCGTTGCCCTCATCGTCATCTTTGGGTTCGAATTCGACCTGCGAAGTATCAATGTCGTAGAAGTTAACGCGGGTCACGTGACGCACGTAGTCAGTGGTGGTGGTTGTGGTGGTGGTGGCGTTAGTAAAGCTCCCGTTGGGCAATGACGATTGGACGCGGAAGATGACCGGCTGGTGGCTGGCGGCATGTGGGGCAGGATAGGCGTTCGATGGCCAATGGAGGCCGTGGAGGGATCGCGGTGGCTTTGGCACGGCGTTCGCTGGCTGCACAGGCATCCAACTTCCATGGCCAAAAGTGGGCAGTGGTGCTGTGGGTGTGCCTGTGGGTGTGGCTGTGGCTGTGGCTGTGCTACAATTATGACTAGGTTGCTGGGGATAGTTCTCCGGATTTTGTCGTTTCTGTGGATCCGTTTGATTCTGTTTCTGTTTCTGTTTCTGGTGGTGCAACTGCAGATATCCAGCCGGAATGGCTGTGTCGCCCGTGGATGCCGATGAAGACTCATTGCTGCTACGGGAATCTCCACTTCTGGCCACCGATGGTGGTTGTGGTGGTGCTTGGTGGTGGTGGTGGTGGTGGTGTTGGTGGTGGTGGTGTTGTTGGTATTGGTGGTGGCGCTTGGATGGTGCGTGGCCGGGATCATGGGCGTGGTCGTGGGCGTGGCTGCTGCTGCTGCTGCGGCTGCAAGTGCATGGCGACAGTAGGAGGATCACCACCATTCGATCATCTGGCGCTGGCGGTTGCAACGGTGGCTGTGCTCTAACTGCCGACTACATCTGCTCGCCCCACTGTTCCCGCCAACTTTCCGTTTCCTTTCCCTTTCGCGTTCCCGCTTCGCTTCCGCTTCCGCTTCCAGTTGCAGTTGCAGTTGCAGTTGCAGTCGCACTTCCAGCTCCAGTTTGTGGTATTGCTCGGCGGCAAGTCCAGAGCTCGCACCACATCGCAGAGCGCGATTCACGGCTCCAGCTCGCGAAGATTAAGTCCGGATTCTAAGCCAAACCGAATCGAATCGAATCGTAAGATAATTTAACCATCGAGCGGAGAAAGATAGATAATATATATGTACGTGTAGAACGGGAACAATAGCAACTATGGTGCACGAGTCGTGGAAAACAGCAACCTATGCAGCAACAACTTTTAGCCTAGTTACTGCTCAAAAACAGCCAGAAAAAGAGGGTACTACTTAGCCTGATACAAATTGTATGGTACCAACAGCAAACACAGCGTTGTACTGGTTGTGCTGCTGTACTAAAATCCACTGAAATCGTATTTAAACTATTCGTTCGAGTGATAACCATGGATGATACACCTCCCGCCTTTTCAGTGGGCGTTAAATTCCTCAAGCGTTAAGCCTAGAACGGTTCTGCTAGCTCATTAAGCCGCAGCCAAGGGCCATAAATGGATTCGGGTCCGGCATTTGGGCCACTCACTATATCTGTTTTCGTACCGAACTTTTTTCTTTTTTTTTTTTTGTTTTTTTTTGTTGGCCAGCAAAAGAAAATACAGGCAGAAAGCCAAAAGGGCAACGTGCACAGTTCAAGGCGATGAATTTGAAAATGGAAGTGGAAATTCGGGCGCAAAACAAACTTTTGGGCCCAGCTTGAATTAGCTGGACCCACAGAGCGGTCAAAGGTCAGATCACCAGACCCACGATGGGGCGATGGCAAAACAAACAACAAATACAAGCCCCTGTGGCCTGTGAAAATGTTGCCCTCTGACTGCAGTTGCTGTATTAGGGAATACTTGGATACACACGAAGATATCTGGCTGGATTTGCACAGAAAGTTGCTCCCTTAGCTTACGAAATGTGCAAATACTTGAATCGGTAAATAGATCGGTAAATTATTTGAATACTTTACTTTTTGTTAAAACTTCACATATTTGAATATTAGAAATAGTTTCTTAACTTGCATAACTTTCACTAAACTGACTTTCTATTAGTTTCCTTCATGAGTTATTCCATCTGCCGCTAATCCGCTTTATCGATCTGAACCACTTGAAATACTAACTGTTCTAGCAATTCTAACGCCGCCGAACTTCAGATTCTTCTTCCAACGGATGTAGCCCAGTCGCGATATATGTATCTATGTACATCCACAAGCTCGATTGGTGCGGGAAAAACGATTCTTGAATCGATAATTAGGCAAACGGACAATAAATCTTGACCGGGTTGTCGACTGGCTGATTTGCTATTTTCGGTTTTTGTTTTTTAGCGATCTGCCGATGACGTCAAGCCACCACAACAACACACGCGTTATTGTGACTGCAATTTGGCCATTTTTGTAATTGCTTCCGGTCAAATCGATTTGTTGTTTTGTAAAAGGGAATCAATGGAAGCCAGCGCAAAAAAAAACAGTAAGAATATGGCAGGGAAGCTTCTGAGTTCGGATTGTCTGAATGCCGCTTAAGGCGATGCCAAAGCCGATGCCTCCTCTTTTGTGACAGGCTTACTTGGGCCAAAATCAAAGGGGGGGGTTCTCCGGTGGAGAGGGTGTAGTCACGCCCAACAATGAGTCACCAATTGAAAAATCTCGCTTGTTTTCGGGGGAGCTGGAGTTTGGAGTCGCAGCATTGGCAAACTTTGACAATTCCTAATGCAATCGCAATGCCTTTTACTTGACCCAAAAGCAACAGCAGCAAAGCACTGGAAAAAATCAAGCTTTCCGATGTACACTCAATATTCAGATTACTTTTATGCAAGCCTCGGTCTTTTAAATGCATAAAACTTGTCTGGACTTCTAGGCTGGGTAGCAGGGTCACACTACTCCTGCTGTGTGACCAAGCAGCAATGAAAAGCATTGCTTCAGAAGTTGGTGTCACACTGATATCTTTTCCTTTTTTGTAACAAAGAATTTTTATAAGCATCCCGTTGTGTCTCTAAGTTCCTTATTTTTTGTTCGTGTGCTGCGACAGCAACTTCATATACTTGTATGAAGGCTTTGAGCTGTGCGATCCGAGCAGCAACAACAAGCTTGTAGCCGAGCCCACAAGTCACGCACTGGTCAACCAGCGACGAATAGGTATCCAAAACAACTACTGCCGGCCAATCCCCCAAAAAAAAGAAAACCCCTCTAGCCAACCAAAGTCCCCTTTTCCCACCGGCACGTTGTAGTTGCATTTAATTCACGCCTTTTGGCCATACAAAGACATTGAATTGTGGCTGCTGTCCAAAAAACGCAACACACAGGCCAAAAAAGAGTTTTTTTTTTACCTTATAGAAGAGCGGGAAAAAATCTTAAATAGTTCACCCACAACCACCACAACGGACAAACAAGTTGGACACGTACATACATACGTGTATGAAAACAACAATAAACAGCCAGACAACAAAACTCTTTTTCAAAAAGGCAGCCACACATAACTGGCAACTAACAGCAACTAGCAACAACAATAATAATAGCAAACTGATATAACAACAACAACAACAACAACTGCATTAGTTGTGGGTGCTAGTAAAAACACCCGCCCGCATCCCACACTTCATTCCACCCCCTTTGCAGCCTGATGCACTGGAAAAAACTGCGGCAATACCAGTACAAACATTATTGTTCATGGTTACTATTTTTTCTATTATAATTTTTCTATTATAACAATTTAATACAGTATTAAGCAAGAAGTTCAGGGTGGATGCTATGAAGTAAGCCAAGTGACTTGAAAGTGCCAACCCATTTCTCGCTGTGTTGTGCCCAACACTTTGTGTGCAGGCTTTGATTTGTTGCTATATGTGAGTGTTTCTCAGGCCTTGTTGCTATATTGCCTGATCTCTCGGACTTTGGGGGCCTCTTAATGGTGGGAAAATATTTCCGTGGCCCGTTGCAAAGTGGGGGCCAGCGATACTGGGCGGGGGTATAGGGGGCGGGGGCGGGAGCGGGAGCGGGGGTATGGACTGGATGAGGATTGACAAGCTGGCCATATTGCACCAATGGTAGAACTAATTCGCTGGGCCAACGTTGCGTATGCGCGATGGGCCATGTGGGCTGAGTGATGCAACGCGCAAAGATCAACAAAATGGCAACAAAATAGAAGTACAAACTAAATTGTTTGTTGTTTGGCAAATATGCAGCCGAACAACAACAACAGCAACAACAAATGTCACGACAACGAATGGGGTAGCAAAACGAAGCGAACAACATGCGAAACGAGCGACGAAGAGTGAGTGCAAAAAGGCAAAAAGGCAAAAAGCCCGAGTTAATGATTAATTTTTTGCACGTATACGCCACTTGGGCCGCAAGATCTGGCAACGGGAATGGGTCGCATATAAATATACACCTATGTATGCATACATATGTATATCCAAATCTACAATATAACTATTCCAATTCTGCACAGCACAAAAAAACACATACATACGTGTAGTATATCTTTTGAACGACAAACAATGCTCATCGCAAGAAATTCCATGCGCATGCAGATAAGTGGTTGAGCAAAATCTATTTGTTGGCCCAGTTTTCTTAATTGTTATTGGCTTTTCGCCTCAAGTTGGTACTCACTATTTACTATGGTCTTCAAATTCAACTGTTCTGCTGCTGTTTACCTAAATATTTTCTTACACTTGCTGCCCTGCTGTTGTATCGAGATCAAAATTGCAGGTATAACGCAATATTTGCATGCATTTAGATAAATATTCAATATCTACGTAGTGACGAAGCGCGCCAAGGTTTATATATATACCTTACTAATGTCCTACTTCAACTACCGAGTCAACTGAGGATATGGTCAAACTTGTGTTTATCTATCTTAATATCTTTATATATCTTTATATATCTTTATATATCTTTATATATCTTGCAGATGCAAGTATTTTGTTGAGTGTAGACCGCTAGAACTTTCAAATATCGCAATGCACCTTACATTTTCTGCGATATCTATGCAAATATTCAGCCAAATACCTTTCGAATGCCTGCTATCACGACCTATGGACAAGTCCTTGGGCGCACATATTTTTCCGAGTGTACTTGCCTCCCGCTCGCCCCTCTCACGTTCGCTGGCTATTTTTATCTCTTGCACTGTCACACTGTCACACTTTGCACTTTGCCTTCGCCATTCGGGCAATTAGCGCAAAAAACCGCACGAACAATAAAAACCAAATAAAAAATACAAAACAACAAATACAACAAATCAAGTGCAACGCGACAATCAACAAACAAAACAAAGCACAATTCAATTTAGATCAATTGAATTCGAGGGGTTTTCAATTTAAGCGGTTGTGTTAAATGAAGCGCCAACGAAATGGAAATTGAAACCGAAACCGAAACGGAAAACGATCGTGCCAAAAAAAAAACCGAATACGCTGGAAAAACTGAGTGCTGAGCAGCTGGAAAACGGAAAATGGTAAATGGTAAATGGAAAATGGAAAATGGAAAATCCGAATGAGCGCGCGATCGCGAGCGGCGTGTTCGATGGCGCGTCTGCGACTGCTGGCCGTCGGTAACTGCACCGTTAGTTTGTTACACCTGAGCTGAAAAACTTTGTTATTTTTTGTTGTTGCGTTTTTGTTTCTTATTTTTCCTCTGCCGACGTCGACGCTGGCAGCCATTCATTGTTTTTGCCCGCTCGTCGAGAGCTTTACCTGAGCCACCTTACGCGATTAACGTGGCCCGAATGTGAGTACACTTCCAGCCAACAGGGGAGTACAGTTGCGGTCAAAATAATATGGCTATGCGCGGCGGTACTGTGAACATAACATAGAAACCTCGCTTTCTGACATGGAAATAAACCAAATATTGAAATATCTCAAAATGCTGTGATTATTGTACTTTCGAATAAGAAATATATTTTTGCACACTTTTAGACACATTTATGTGTGATTTCTGTGTGTTTTTAAAATTAAAATTTAATAAATTTATCATTTTTGCATATTTACATATATATACATATATATATATTATTATTTGGATTTTAAGAAGTTGCTTAATAAGAAAACATATAGAACTTATTAATACATGCTTGCAATGTAGGCGATGTAATGAAACCAACGTGGTTCACTTGCCTGGCAAAAGTACGCAGATACCACTATTTTGTTGACCGCAACTGTATGTAATGGTATTGTAAGTAACTGCGATGGGTTAGGGGGCAGTGGGTGGTTTTAAGGGGTTCATCTAGCACTCACCAGTTCGTTTTGTTCGTCTTTGGCGCCAGCTTTTGATTTGATGGTCTTACTTAAAGCCATAGCCGCTGCAGTTTTCTCAGATTTATCTCATAAATATATATTCGTATGTATTACGATCACTTTTCTCTCACAGTTCTTTGACTTTGCTGATTTTAATCTGTTTGAAATAAGAAAAGGGGATTTTCGGTCAAAATTTTTAATCACATTTTCACATAAACAGTTTTTCAATTGATTCATTCATAAGGAATTATGCAGCAGTTCTGATTAGTATATTCACGAATACTTTTTTAAACAATATGTTGTAGCTTTTGATATTTGATATTTAGATTCACTGGTGTCCGTCTTAGCTTAGCCGAGTTTCGAACTTTATTTCCGCTTTAATGCTTGCTGAAAAGTATGCTTCAATTTAAAGCAATCACAATCAATTCCGAAAGATGGCGCCACTCGATAGTGCATTTAATGCAATACCAAAGCTATTTTAAATTATTTATAATCAGGTTCAATAAATATGTACGCCAAACAGTATTTATTTACGCTTTTCACAAGTATTTTCAGTTTTCTGAATTCATTTCACATATTAACACTACATTCGTAGACCTAAAATCGTTTTGTTAATAGTTTAGAATAATAGTTATAGAATAGTTACAGTTGAAATAATAGTTAATAGTTGTATGTGACATTGTGCATCGATTGTGCCTTCAGAGCTATATTTTTGAATCGTCTATCACCCCATCAAATGTACAATTAAACCGATAAAAAGGTGTTAACTGGTTTACCATTGAACCTGTACTTTTTATTTACCCGCGAATAATTCGTATAGTTGCAATGACTGCGCCCGAATTTTGTGTGCGTATTAAAGAAATTTAATGATTGCAAATCTACAAAAAATTCCCCATTTCCATACTAAATCAAAGGATCAATTATTTTGTTGTCGTCCCCTTGACTCGGATTTTGTGTTCTCCACTTCAGCGATCTTTGGCATCGGTCGATCATTTGTATAATTGCTGCCTTCGAACAACTTTGAACTGACGGAGCGGCCCACTCACTCAGTTTTGCCGCATAGTTTCGAACGCATTTGGTCAAAATGAGTTTTGATTTTCTTTTTTTGGCCAAAGCCAAAGTCAAATCTAAAGCACTTGGAACGCCTTCGCCCGGCGACCCGCCCCCGCCTGTTAATGAAACGCTCAAGCGTTCTCAAACAAAAAAAAAAAAAAAAAAAAAAGAAAAAGAGAAAAAAAACAGAGCCAGTATCTAAAACAGAAACATACAATATTACTGTTGACACACAAACGGGGTTTGGAGTCAACAAATCTACCAAATCGGAGGACTTTACGATGCTCGGCGTCAAGGCGTTCTATCTATGTACATATATGTGCACGGAGAAAAATACATCTGGTTAAATATTAAATAAAATACACAAGCACATGCATACAAGTATTTACTCCCTCTATTTAATTATTTAACTTATAGGCGCAAACTCGGTTTCCAAACTTAGATTGATGACCGAAAATGATCGAAGAAACCGCCTTGTTCATCGACTTTTTCCCCTGTGTAGATCTTCGAATCGATTTGCATATGTACATTTTACACACAGATATCGTCATGTCTGTGTATTTGGACATATATCAAATATTGATAGCTGCTCAAAATGACGAAACGATCGAGTTATTTGCGCGACTTTACTTAACTCATTCTTGATGCTGTTTTCTTTCTTTCTTCGACCCACACGAAGCGAGTATCTACCATATACATTATATACACGTTATAGAACCGTGATCTGTCTGGGGTTGACTGTATGTATTTGTTGTGTGGCATACGAAATGTGGAACTTGTCAGTTTGTCGTACCTGTAACCACAGTGCAGCATTCCTAACGCGGTCCTCGCCTTGAATGAACGAACTCGATTCGATTTCATTGAGTAAAACGAATAGTTTGGTGAATGAAGTGATTAACGAAACACTAAAAATGTGTTTATTGGCTAATTCGTTGGACCAAATCAATCACGAACTTATAGCGCAGTGGATCTATCAATAAGGCCCATATACTTATAAATCACCTATTCATTAAACATGGGTGTCTTTTCAGAACTTGAGGCTAGGCCTTCATCCCTGGGTTCCACTGTGATTACTGTGATCACTGTGATCATATGCAAAAGTTATTGGGGCGATCGTAACGAAAGCAATAACAGTAACAACGAAAAACAGGGCTAACTGATTCAGCGCCATCGATGTGCGTTAACTCAATTCCAATCGACTAGAAGCCGACTAGAAGCCACTAGAATTTGATTCGTTCGGATTTGTGCAGCTAATGGCAAACAACCCACGTACATCGACTATATATGTATGCACCTTATAAACTAAACGGTATCGCCTACCCGCACTTATACGGATGTGTTCTAGTTAGATCTTAACCCGCGATGAGGATGATACTCTGGGTTCCTTGGGTTCTTTGGAAAAGGGCAGGTTTTACATTAGATACATACGTGTATGTATTTATGTATATCTATGTACATATGTATTTGATGACTTTAAAGGGCTCCGTTTACACTTATTTCGCAATCATCTTATCGAAGTTATCCCGCTTTCTGATCACTTAACACTGGTCATCAGCAGATCGCATATTACCGATCGCTTAACAAAAACAAAAAACAAAAAAAGAAAAACAAACAAGTCAAGAGCTTGAGAGCTGTGGACAAACATGTGGTTGGTAAGGGGCTGGGGTATTGGCCAATTAGCCAACATACACACACATTGGCAAACAGATGTTCCTAAAAAGGCCAATAGGGCGTCATACAGGCCGCTAAAAGGCAGTGGAAACACGCGCTTTTCGTTCTTCTCAGCGGGAAAATGGTATCCTTGCAATGTCATCACGTGCCAAAGGGCCAAAATCATGGCAACAGGGCCAAAATACACTGAAATTCGCTGAAAATATGATTTTCAGCACAGATTTGTGTGGTTATTGTGGGGATATATTGTGATATTTATTAGCAGGAACGCGGCAAAGGCACAACAACAATACACTAAAAACACAGTGCATCCGATGGGCACTCACTCACACACACACACACACACGCACGCACACACACTCAGACACACTCACACGCGGACATTTGGAGCCGAAGAGGGGATCGAATCGAATCGAATCGTATCGGATCGGATCGGATCGCGTTGTTTTTGTTATTTTGGAGCAGCAGCCCCAGCCAAATGGTTTGTTGCCAGATTCACAACTGATCTACCTGCTTGGCTTTGCGTTTGCCGTTTGTTATTCGCTTTTCAGTGGTTGTTGCTGCTGCTGCTTTGGCTTTTGGCTTTGGCTATAGCTTTAGCTGAAATTGGCGATCGCCGCTCCCTCTTGGCGCAAACCCCCAAGCCCCACCACTCCACTCCCCCCCCACTAACCCCGCGCTGTCGCAACGATCGGCATTTTCCATTTTGCGGTCGGTCCATCTGCTGGCCATTCATTCAAGTCCGACTTCGGACTCAGAGAGCGCGAGAGAGCGCGAGAGAGCGCCCAGCCAGTCCGAACAATCGAAATCGAACTCAGTTCGAATGTGAGTCTGCATCTGTATCCGAAGAGCAGCAATACCCTAACTGCGGAGCGGGTAAAGGAGCTCCGAAAAAAATCCTTCAAAAATCCATCACTTTTGAATTCCAATTTCATGTTATATATCACGTACTTTGCTATGCTGATATGCATCAGTATAGGAAGTGTAGTTTCATTTGAAGATCCTTGCACGTGGGCAACCAACTACTACATTAAAGGGTATCGCCCATTCGCCACCCCGGCGGGATTCTGACTCTCTGCTGTGCGACAATATTTGGTTCGAGCGACAAGTTGCCTGAAGGTTAGACCCAAACCGATCCGATCCGATCCGATCGGATTGGAATGTTGGCCCGTCTCGAAAGCGTTGGCGGTTAGACAAAGCCAGCTAGAGGCGGTGGGAGCGAGAGGGGTAGAGCCGCGCACACACCTACTCGCGAATGAGTATGTTAGTTTTGCGAGTGTGTCTCATGATATTTCGCAGAATCAGAATCGCGGGAATCGCGAAACTCCCCAAAACACAGTTAAACTCTTCCGGTGGTGGACAGTGGGCAAAATAAATAAAAAACAATAACGTTGGGCTGGGTGGAGGGGGGGGGGGGGGGGGAGTGCATGGAGCGAAGCGGAACTAGGAAATGCCTTTTGTTATTGGCACGCGCGACGTGATCTGGAAAACTAACTACTGTGCACGGAAAAAATTGAATGAAATACATATACATATACATGTATTGATTTTATAACAGCTGCAATTTCCGACAGCTATAGTCATTAGAATTCTACTGAAATGCATTTAGCAAGATTTTCTGCCTCCAAATATCAAATAAGAATCATTAAAATGTAATAGTTTTTAGCTTTAAATGTACTAACCTACATTAAATTCCAAGAACTCCCATTACGCACAATACGATCGACTAGGCATCTGAATTTGTTGCAATTTCTTGGAATTTTATTCTTTTTTATTGTTTTTATTACTCTTTACCCTCGATTTGTGTGTGTGTGTGTGTTTGTTGTGTGAGCTTCAAAAGGATGTTCGAACGAAGAAGGAAAGAGAGAGCAGCAGGCGTGAAGGATACGGACGACATACATATGTAGCAAGCCAAAGGACGAGGATATGGATATCCTATGCACTTATCACCGTGCCATTCCGGTCCAATCCCCTCCATTCCATTCCATTTCGATCCGATCCGATTCGCGTCGAGGGTTTTACAACTTGGAAGCACTTAGAACTAAATCTCTACAGAATGTGCAATCAATCTCTTACAGTATTTCTTTAATAATTTGTTGTATATTTCATTTGTGTGTTGGATGCGTGGGTGTGTTCTTTGTGTATATCTTATGCCTAAGCAGGACAATTGAATGTAACGAATTGAAGTTTATTTATTTAAGACCTAAGCGAATACAATTTTAAAAAGACACAAAAAAAGAAGAGAAGTTTACAATTTTTTTTGGGGGTAGGGTCCAATATGCGGACGCACCCAACTGAACGATCATAATGCTCTTTAAGGTATGTTAGTGATGCTTCTAGAAAACTTTGGAGGCAGGGTGTTTGGGTGGTGGCATGTATGAGGCGATAATGTTATCCTTGTTTTGTTTAATCTAATTACATAAATTATGCTAGGATAGCCCATGAGCGTTAAGAAAAAAGAACTACATAAATTACTTGGGAGATGGTTGCAATCCCCATTTCTCTTGGTTGCGTTTTTGTTGGTTTTTGTTTTCTATATTCTAGACTCAGTTGACAGCGGCGTGCCACCAAAAATGTGGTTAAAATAATCGTATATGGTAACTGGATGCACTGTTCTTTGGAGTGGTTCTTTATCTCTCTCGTTCTACCGAAATTGTTGCAGCTTTAACTTCCGTTTCCGATATTAGCCTTCAGGCGATTCTCTGTTTCTTATTCGGGCTTCATCGGTTACTCCGTTCTTTCAGAAGCTCAATCTACTTGTTATTTGTTTTTCTTTTGTATTAGATCAGTGTAAAATTACATAGCGCGCCTGCTCCTTTGATACGATCTCGCTAGCTTTGATCCTGCCGCCTTTCACGAGGTTGTGGGGTCTACGCTCGCCCTCATCCATTCTTTAACATCTATTCATCCATTCGTATCCGACGTTTTCTGCTATCGCTTACTGCATAATGCATACCGCTCCTGGTTGATTAGCTTTTCCACGGAACTCCGGCTTATGCCTCTCATAATCTCTTCAGCATGCGTTTCTTCTCCTTGAGCAACTTCTCCTTCTTCTTGTCCTGCAGCTTCTTGTCCAGGCCCGCGTGCTTCTTCGTCGAGGGTCCATCGTCGTCTTTGTCATTGCCATGAGCGCCTACACCGCATTTGGCAGGCTGAAATGGAAGAGCAGAAGTTATTTTTTAAAATAAAAAAGATATATGAGCTTACTGAGATAAAAAAAAATATCATATCGTGTTGATATAGCAGTCAGATAATTTCTATATTCATTCAACGCCTCATCAGCGCTAAACAAAAAACAATACCTGATGCTCAAGCAAGTATCACAATGCTACGCAAAACATACAAGGGATGGAAACCTCATTTACCTGGGCATGGATCTCTGTCATCATGCGCGCCCTCTGTGAGTAGTCGTCGTAGCGTTCCAACAGCATCTTGCCGGCCTCCTCGTTCAGCGCCGATTCGGGATTCGGGACAATCAGCAGGCATTTGATGGTGAGCAGGATGTGCTTGATGCCCAGATCCGGTTTCCAGTCCTTTTTTAGGGTGTTCACACAGATCTCCCCATTGGCGGCCACATTCGGATGAAAGATCTTGGTGAGGAAGTACGCCTTTGGTGGCGTCTGCGGGAAGTCCTTGTTCAGCGTCAGTTTGACGCGAAAAACTCCAGCGGCGTACGGAGTGCCAGCAGGTCCATCGATCAGCGCTTGAATATCCGTCACATCGCTCTCGTTGATCAGCACCTTAATACCTTCCGGTGGCGTGGTCTCCATCTCCTGTAGCTCCCTCATCACCTGCCTTATCGTCTGCGGCGACAGGTTCTCCACATTCGAGTATTGCTGCAAATGGTGGTAATCATTAGTTTGGCATTGCAATGGTACATCAGCAAAAGTTAATATACACAACACTGAATTTGAATGGCACGTCAAACATATCACAATCGTCAAATATTTTAAAGGTAAATCGCAGTTGTAATTCTTATTGGAACGTAAGATCCTTTAAAATCAATTGGCAAATCAACAGATATCATGCAGAATAGCAAGTACAGTACTTATTGACAAGCTTAACTGCCAAAATCATATGACTTCACAAACAGAGGTACTTGTTAATAAAACTATATATTGGTTTGGCAAATATAAGGGTTCCGCTTTTTTGCTCTTTATTCAATGCTTTATAAAAAGTGTTACAGTGATCGGATTTAGTTCAAATATACGCCGTTTTGTTCGATAATCTGTTTCCATCTTGACGGCAACTTCATAATACTTCCCTCGTAGAAGCCCCCCTCCTTATTTGCGATTTGTATGGTGCTCTCAGTACCAACCATACTTAAGATTTAGAAGCATCTGGCTCGCATTCTTTACAATCATGGATACAACTTCTTATGAATGGTTTCGTATAATCTAAGAATGCTAACATTTATTTGAAGAACATGTTCATCCTACCGAACTCATGATGTCTGAACTTCCTGCCGCTCCTTAGCTTCTGTGCGTGTGTGTGTGTGTGTGTGTGTGTGTGTGTGTGTGTGTAGATGCGGACCCGCGCTGTTGTGCGTGCGAATTGCTGTCTCAAGGTTTCAGTTTCGTCAGCTTATTCCTGCAGCTGAGCTCTTCGGGCCTCCGAAAGTCCCAATTTCACCGCCTTTTCCCAGCTGGCTTGGAAAAGTGGCCCGAAAATATGTGTATATGTGTGTGGCTGGCTTTTCCTTTGCCTAGACCTCTTGCTTTTCTTCGCCCCGCCACTTGTCTCTCCTTGTCCGTTGTTTGGGTTTCTGTTTTCGCACGCTCTCTTCTACAGACTTGTACATATATATATATTTAATATAGCACTTCTCGAAAACCACGATTTTGGGATAGTACAGCGACTTTAAATGTTGTCCCGTAACTTGCTATTGTTTTAAATCGATTCGCTCGACTTCTTTGTTGCCGTTTAGTAATTTTTCTCGACTCCCTCGTCACATTAAAACAAATTCAGTTGTCTAATTGTACACTTCACGCTCGACAACAACACACAAAAACAGTTTCATTTTACAGTAACCCTCGTCGCTGGCGTTGCGCTACAAATGGGGTATATGCGTGCACGTGAAACGTTCGATTTGAGCGCTAAATATTTGTGAGTCAGTTGAAAACAGGTTTACTAAAACGAAGCATTTGAATAAAGCTAATTCTTATAAACAGCCTTATGACAGTTAAGCCTCTCTTTGCGTAGTTGAACGTAGCCTTGTTGCAGGTGAAGCGCACCTGAATATCTACCTAGCCCACACAAACAAACTGTCTCTACACTAACGCACCAACAGGGCTGCTTAGACGCTATCGATATATCGATAAGTGCAAAACATCGGTTCTTGCCCAAGTAAAAGGTATTTTTATGGGAATTAATTTAAAACAAACGAAGAAATTAGCCTTATGTAAATAAAAATCTAACATTTTATTTTGACTTACACAAACCTTCGCTAGCTTTCCAGAAAATATATGTATTTTGTATATCTAAGCATTTTTGAATAGTTTCATCAATATTTAAATGCAGTGCCCTTGCATATTTTGTGGTATTTTTGACAACTGAAATGGTATATTTTGGTTTTGCTTTCCCCACGGTCACACTGGAACTAATACCATCCGATAACCGATAGTGCATCCCAATATCGAAGTACAATAGTGCCCGATAGGTTCATCCATCCATTTTTTTTATTTAATTAGTTTTAATTTAGATTTCTAACTCTAATTTATTGGCGGCCACCCACTATCGTCGCTCCCCGCCATCGGTACGCTGCACTTTGGTTCGGTTTCGGTTCGCATCGGGCGTATCGGTTCGATTTCGATCCTGAAGATCAGATCAGAGTCTGGGGAACTGAACTGAGCTGCCGTGTTTTGTGTTGTGTGTGAGGCAAGGTGAGGAAAATTGTGAGTGCACTCTTGATCGGGCGGATCGGAGAAAATGTCGAAGAACAAGATAAACACAACGTCCGGATCGGCGGCCAGTGAAACGAATCTGATCGAGGTTAAATCGAAGGTGAGTCCTAATTTTCGTGGCCCCCGGATTCCACGCCCCTTTCTGCGACGCTGAGCTGCTGATTCATGCGCACAGAAATGGGATTAATTGCTTAAATCACAGTGCTGTGGGGGAAAGGGGTCTTTAGTCTGGGGAACATTGTGGCTACCAAGTTGAGAGCTCTTTATACTGATGACATTCCACTATCTATTGAGCTCGATTAGTATACGGACTGCCAGGTTTGAGGAGCAACTGGTTACCATCTTCGGAACACCCTAAATTGACAATGTACTTGTCGGAGTTGCTGGGTTCTGATAAGGAATGTTGCAACACCCATTTGTGCCTGGGCTATTTGCCTGAATATCAATCTGTTGCGCCTTATTCGAAAACTACCCTGTTGCACTCTTCTTCAGTGATTACATGGTGTTCCACACAGAAAAGGTCTTATAGGTATTACGGTGGAAACTTTAGTAATTAGTCAATATAAAATTATTTAAGATAAACTTCAGTAATAGCTGTAGGACAGTAGTAGATGTACTGCAATTCAGAGCAGTTTCCATTAAATTAGTAAAACGGTTGCATATAATTGAATCAACAGGTGATGCTCATAAAAAAGCTATACGGGTTGCAAAAGATTTGTCCCCATTACTAAACAAACCCAATCATTTAGTTCGATGCAGAGTTTCGGCGGTGGAGCTTTAAGCGAAATGAGGCGGAGCAGAGCTTCGACAAATTCGCAGCCCTCATTGAGCAGCTGCACAAGTTGACCAACATCCAGTTTCTCATACTCTACATCGATCCGCGGGACAACGATCTGTTGCCGATCAACAACGACGACAACTTTGGCCGGGCCCTGAAAACAGCACGTCCACTTCTACGGGTCATTGTACAGCGAAAGGGTGAGAATGCATAAGATACCATAAGATCCACTCAACCACAATCTCTGCTTCCACTTTATAGACGATCTTAATGAGTACTCTGGCTTTGGAACGATGAAACCGAGGAACCTCATCGGCAGCATACTGATGGGCCATACGCCCGTGAAAACAAAGGCGCCTTCGATATCCATACCGCACGATTTCCGACAAGTCTCGGCCATTATTGATGTGGATATTGTGCCGGAAACGCATAGAAGAGTGCGGCTTCTGAAGCACGGCAGCGATAAGCCCCTGGGATTCTACATACGGGATGGCACCTCTGTCAGGGTGACGGCCAGTGGGCTAGAGAAGCAACCGGGCATTTTTATATCCCGCTTGGTTCCGGGCGGTCTGGCCGAAAGTACAGGCCTGCTGGCCGTTAACGATGAGGTGATCGAGGTGAATGGCATCGAAGTGGCTGGCAAGACTCTGGATCAAGTCACCGACATGATGGTGGCCAACAGTTCCAATCTGATAATCACCGTGAAGCCGGCCAATCAGCGCACACTGACGTCCACCCATCGCGGATCCTTTTCGAGGAACAGCCAGCTGTCCAGTGGGTCACATCACACTAATAATACAAACACCTCCGACGAGATCGAGCACGACGATCAGGACGATATTGTGGACTTGACGGGCGTCACCCTGGACGAGAGTCCCACGTCTACGTCAGCCGGCAACCACAACCATCAGCCACCATTATCCTCATCACCCCCGTCGCACCACCAGCAGGCAGCCTCCAATGCGTCCACGATAATGGCCAGCGATGTCAAGGATGGAGTGCTGCATTTGTAGGATTAACCAGCAGATGAAGCACCTCAAGCAGCAGCATCCAGAACTTAAGCAACAGAAAACGTGAATTCATCGCAGAGCAGCGCAGAGGATTTTCAGTTTATCAGACTTAACTTTCCTTAAGATCGAATAAGTTTGTTAAACTCGAGTCAATTATTTAAAGTTATACAAGTTAGGCCAACTAATCACATGTACACTGATCGATTGTATATTGCTCACTCACTAAAGCGACTGTCACAGCTCAACCAATACTGATTTTGAAAATAAGCTTGTAAAATCCATTGTGATTAGCCAGAAAACCTGATTGATTGAGTAAATAATATATCGGCCATATGCCATTCATTTTCTGCTAATCTAGGCCATTTTAATTTAAAGTTCTGCAGCATTTCGAGCCCAATTGTGGGTGAGCAATATATAAAACACGATGGTACATACATGTGTAATCATACGACTTTCCTCCATACATTCCACGAAACACTCAAAGTCAAACAAAACACACCTATTCATTTGCACGTTTTTGAATGCAGTCCCTTGTTTTTATCTTTTTTCCTGGCATATATATATGTGTATTTAAATTTGTAAGATTTACGTCTTGTTATTATTCTTGCTTGTTGCATTAGACTAGAGTGAGACAGCTAGATGAGGGAGTGAAATAGAGAGAGGGCATCAAATGCAGAAGGCAGATCCATTTACTTAACCAAACAATTTGAAAGGAAATAATTGTAACAAAATTAAACATACGCGCACGAGTAATTTATAAAAAACATTCCATTTTATGTACTTTGACAAGTCGAAAAAAACCCAACAAAGTTATATATATCATGATTTGCAAACCTTTTTTTTATGTAAGACGATCATTCTGTGTATGTATATCTGCAATGTATTTTTTAGCTCAGCTTCTTGTTTTTTCGGCATTACTCATGATATCTGTTTATTTTATATGCTTTTTGTAATTTTAACTTTTGTTTTTCGTCAATGTGTCCAATACTCGTCCAAGTTCTTTGTTGTGATCGTCATCCCTTAGAGTTATGGAGAAAGGAAAGAAAAACGAGGAGAAAAGTTAACAAATCGTTAAGATACAAACGAAACACCAACAGCGCCTTCGCCCTCAAGAGAGCAATTCGATACTTTTTATATATATACAAGAGAATATATACACTAATACAATCCATGTTATATACGTACCCTGTACACATAATTGAAGTCTGTATACGCTTTAGTCAAATTGAGAAAAGGCCACTCACGGCAGATGCGATGCGATCTGCGCGACTTGAAGTTAACAATATTCATATTTATGGGGCGGAACAGGCGTAACTAACCAACTAGCAGCCTAGATAGATAGCAAGATCTAGGATAGACAGCAGCGAATCTGAAACTATATCTAAATACGTATCGCCTAACCACAACCCTTACACCCATTCCACATATCTCCTTACGCATTACCCAGAAATCTGAACTTACATCGAACAAAAGTCCCGTGAATCCCCGATTTCCAAGCACACGCATATATGTATATATATACAAAAGCAAAAGTGTATTCCCCCCAAGCAACTGAAAAGACCGAAAAGCAAATCACGAAAGAAAACCCTATATTTTGATGTATGTATTATTATTTTTTAATAAACCTAAGAGAACTTGTAACCGAGCTGGTGTGTAATTGGTTTTTCCTGGGAGGTTGTAGTATAACAATTCAAGTTTATTGTTTATATCACAACTAATTGAAAGCGTTGTTACAGAAAATATACAAAAATATAAAGTTCAAACTTCCCTTGTAAGCAATACTTTTCAATTCCATTTTATTGACTTACTTATTTTACAGAAATCAGTTCAAATATTTTAACCGAATCTTAAGATCCACAAGATCTTGCATACACGTAGATCCATTTTTAAGACTGCGAACTGCAAGCTGGCTTATTCATTATTAACCGCCTTTTTGCATTCTTAAAGATTGGAAACCATATAGTTTTTGTTTCATTGTGTATTCGATTTATTCGAGCACTTTTTGCTTGCTGAATATGTACATTTGTTCAAGTGTGTATTCGCGAATTTTGGGTTTTAATCGTAGTTAATTATAGTGAAGACGAAGACTGCGGAGTTCGGAGGCTGGGAATGATTATCAGTCTAATCGCTTCCTGTCGCAACATTTGCGGCATTGTTCTCCAGGCACTGCCAAATGGTCTTGGCCGCTGGCCGATCCTCGCTTAGAGCATTTGTGCACAAGTAAAACAGCTCCACGATGCAGTTGTAATCGTCGCTGAGCTGAAAGGCCACTGGCAATGGTGGGCGTGTACCATAAGCGGAATGAAGGTTGTTCAGTGTAAGCTCGGAGGTGTCGTTCTCCTTGGTGTCATCATCTTCTTCCTTCTCCTCATAATCCTCGTCATCGTCTTCGCGACTCATATCGTTGTCTGTATGCTCTTCCATTGGAGTAGGTAACCCGTTCTTCCTTTCATCGCTGGAGAAGTCCAACTTCTTGCGCTGCACCTTCTCCGTGTCGGTGGGTAAATCGTGGGAACTGTCCAAATCCCCTCCAAGTGCTGCGTCGAGCTCCAAGGTATGTGGAGGCACCAGAGCAAGGGTTTCGTAGATAACCAGGCCAAAGCTGAAGATGTCTGCTTTGCTGTCAATAACATCCACTTCGTCCATTACCTCCGGGGCGCACCACAGGCTAGTTCCTGAAGCAATTCAAAATTAGTTGTTAATTGGGCTCCTGGTGCAGCATAAAACTATAATGCTACATGCATTTATATCATATTGGTTCATATACTGCATAATAGCTCACTAAACTCACCCACATAGCGCAGTCCGGGATTCTTTAGGAAATTAACCTCGCCCTGCTCATCGAGCGGAATAGAGACTCCGAAATCGCACAGCTTACAGATCTCAAACTCGCCCTTGACCAGGACATTAAAGGACTTGAGGTCGCCGTGCAGGAGACGCGCTTTGTTGTGAAGAAAATCTAGTGCCAGGGCCACGTCCATGATCATCTTATAGGTATTCTTTGCCGGCAACGGCCCGAGATCCTCGTCGTGACGCTCCTCGAGTATGGAGCCCAGCGACGTGGTGCACATTTCGAGTGCCAATGTGTTGATGCCCTCGTCATTCGTGATAACGCCTCGGAATCCCACGATATTTGGATGCTTCAGCTTGCTGTGAATTCACAAGGTGCTGTTTATCGGAACATTCAGTGTAGGATGCAACTATAACTACAATCCTGCGTAGTGTGTACACCAAAGGCGCACTTTACGCACGCACATCAAGGTAACTCAATGCTTGGCAAGCGAAAACTTCATATACTGATAATGAGCGCTTTGATTACGAGTATTGAGCTTCCTTGTTGCAGCGCGATGGCTGAGGATCTTTTTGTTTAATATGTATTAACAATAAACTTATTTTCGTTATTTAATAAAGATTCTTTTGTACATTTAAGCGACCAGCTAAATGTTGAGATATTAAATTGATAAAATAACTCTTGAAGCGGAAACTAACTAAATCATCGTTAGTTTACAGCCTAGATCATTGTTTCGATACTATTGCAATAGTGTGCTTTAGCGAGCATGGACTGTAGTTGCTCAGCTGTGGGCCACCCTGATGAATTGCTGACCCACATATCCGACCACCCTAGCACACACGCACATCCAGCATCCACACCCACACACACGCACACACGCACATATACACCAACACGCAGGACAATGACGCACACACACCCAGTTCGAGTGGACTTTTGGATTTGGATAAACCTACCGCAGGATATCGGCCTCGTGGACAATGCGCTCGTTGAAGAGCGTGTCCTTCTTGACCCGCATGTTCTGCGTGATCCGCTTGACGGCCCATGGAGAACGGATTTCGCCGAGACGGGGCGAGCGGTCCAAGCGATACACCCGGATCCCAGTACCGTGGCCCAGGGTCTTCAGCATCGGCGAGGGCGGCACGTTGATGGGTGTGCTGCTGTTCTGGACATTCTCCATGTGCAAATTCCTCAGCTTGCGGCGTGGCGTGTCCATCGCATCAATAGAATGGCAAAATTCAATCGAATCGAAATTAAAGCGACGCGCACAAAACACCGTTTAAACTGTAAATGGAATGCAACAGTGTAAGTGTTGTGTTTGGTCTACGGCGGCAGTGTGACCGTGCCGCCTCTTTTGGCAGCAATTACACGCGAAATTGTTGCTAAGCAGAAAGTTATTGTTACTGCCTTGTAGCGCACATAATTACTATTATATTATAGCTCATAAACTTCCGTCTGAAGCAGATGAGAAACAAATAACTCGCCGGCTGTTCTCCGGTGCCAAGCGACTGGTCACACTTAGTTGTGGCGCGGCTTGCAGTAGTAAATGTTTAGCCGTTGGCATTCAAATTGCTTTTACTAAATTCAGTTTAACTGCGAACTAATAGAAATAGAAAAAAGTTAAATGAAGTTGGCAATAAAATTGTCTGGTATACATAATATAAAGCAAACAAAAATACGTATATATGAAATTTAGGTTTAGCAGCACCATTTCGCATATTAACGTTAGATTTGAAATGAAATCTAGCTTGAAAAATGTTAGCCAAGACACGCACCGAAACAGGGCGTCTTCCCAAGACAGCAACCGACATCGAAATACGGCATTTCGTTGGTATTTTCATACCAACAATTGGCGCGAAAGCAGTGCCAAGGCAGAAATGAAAAAAGAAGAGGCGCGCAGAGCGGCAGTCTGTGGAGAAACACCAGTGGAGTCGCACACAAGTGCGGCGATTCGAAAGCGGACGTGTGTGAAAATCCAGGCCGCGGGTTTTCAAAATTTTTTGTTTTATTTTTTCGAGTGCGGTGTGGGAGGGTGTCACCTCCAAAAAGCCAAAGCGGCAGCAACAACAACAACTCCGTTAATATTCTGGAACGGGCACACACACACACACACACAGACATCCAAAAACCGAAACATGCACATGCTTTGCGGAGTCGTGATTTAAAAATAATACACAACACCAGAATAAAATATACGCAAGCACACACACACGCGTACGCAGGTGCAAAATAAAGTTTCGTTACTGGTTTCTGGTGATAACAACAAAAAAAAAACATGAATAACTAAAGAAGAAACCAAAAATAAAAAAGAGGAACCGCAAAAATGCCACTCAGCTGTTACGGCGAAAAAGCAGCGAAAAACACCAAAAACATCGAAAATCAGGTGAAGAGCGAGAGGAAAGATGGAGATTAAAATAAAGAGCGGAATTGGAAACGAAATCGTTAAAAATCAAATAATAACAATAACAACAACAGCAGCAGCAGCAGCAGCAGCAACAACAAAGGCGGCAACCTGCTCTTGAAATCGCCACAAATCTTGCTTTAATCTTTTGTTTTACAATAACCCCCAGAATCGCCATAAGGCACAAGTGCAATAAAAACCATAACAACAACAGCAGCAAGAACAAACAAAATCAATATTCAAATTAAGCAGCAGCAAAACCAACAACAACAACAGCAACAACACCAACAACTCAACGAGTCGAGTCGATAAGCTAAACGATAAGTGAGAGAGCCAAAAAGGGGGAGAAGAGACAGAGAGAGAGAGAGAGAGAGAGCGGGCGGAAAGCGAGAGATAGAGAGCGCACAGCATCCACCCAAACCAAATTCACAAAATTACCACCCCCACAAAATGGGACGTCGAACTTATTTAAGCCGGTCCTCAGCGATTTCCTACCCCAGCAGAATCGAAGGATGGCTGGATGTCTGCGGTGAGTGGTTGTTCCATACATATAACATCATCATAGCCTTCAATATATAATAATAATTATGATAAAGTCGCCTATTCAACTGAAGTTGATAAGAACAGCAAGTTAGCTAACGTGATTCCTTTTTCCGAGCCTAATATTTTCACAAAACTGATTGCTAGAAACTAAAACTGAACGATTGCTCTATTTATTTATGCATGTGATTTATTTTCAAGGCAAAATAAGCATAGTTCTTGTTCACTATCCCCGCGATATTGTATTATAAACTGAAAACTAAAAGTTCGCAAAGAGTTAGTGCAAGCAGGGAGATAAGGGAAAACATCTGCAGACAAATAACGGTACCCAAGAGTACCGTCGAAAAACAAATGTATTTTCTAATCGCAACTCAAAGTAAGCAAATGGCTGTAATCTAATTTACTATTGGGTACCATTAGATACAAATTATTAGATACAATCTTTATGTGTACTGCTAATGAAAGCGTGTTTAGATAAATGTTAGCTACAGATCCACAAAGTCTAGTAGAAATATACATAGTATGTTATAACTATTATTGAGGAAGCATTCAATTAACTATGGTTTTTGGAGTACGGCAAACTTGAAAGTCAAAACCCAGTGACCAACTCGAATTGTTTGTCACTTGGCAATGCATTTAACACCTGCTTAAAAGTGCATAAAAATGGTGAAAAAAGCCATAAGTTGGCCTCTTAATGTGACACTTCACTTATGGGCGGTTCATCTGTGGATGGAGAGGTTTCCCTCCCGGCGGATGCGGATGTGGAAGCGGTTGCGGATGTGGATGTGGATGTGGATGCGGATGTGGGATGTGGGATGTGTGATCTGTGTTGTTTAATGTGGGCTGTGGGATGAGCTCCCTCGAGTTAAGTGTCTTCGTGTCACCTGTGCAAATTCCTTGGCCTGGGAAAAAATGCCTTTCCACATTTTTCGGGCAGGTTCATGTTTGTCGACGAGCGTTTTTCTCCGTTATCTCACATTTTACCTGTCGCAGGTTGTCGCTGCCTTGCTTGTTGTTGTTTCAGTGAGGGGTTGCTCGTACGTCCCTCGGAAAAAGGTGAAAACACACACACACGCACACCCGCACACATCGCACACTGCAAATACCCAGGCAAATAGACAATAAAGCCCCTGCGCAGGGTTCCTCCTCCCATCGAATGTTCAGGCGACCAAAGTGGCGAAGGTGAAGTGGACATCTTCGGACGGAACGCAAAGATCGTTTGCAATACACGTACATACATATGTGCACACTACTTTCAGAGAGCTAAATGAGCATTTAGAATACCGTATACAGCTTGCGTCAATCTTTTACCACACCTACTATTACTTAGTAATATTCAAAATAAAAACATAAGTAGTGTTTATAAAATATCTTTTACTTGGACACTTTAAAATATTGTCATAAACTTGAAATATTGTCATAAACTTGAAATATTGTCATAAACTTGAAATATTGTCATAAACTAACAAATTCGACTTCTGATATGGTATCCAAATACTTATTTTGAAAAATTTTCTTCCGAACTGAACAATTTCAGTCATTAATACTGAGTAAAACGGCTTCCATTCATAGGCGGAGTATTTAATAAACGTGTCTAATGCTGGCTAATAAAATCAATTTAAAGGCTATGTTACGAAAACAATCCAATAGATGGCGTACATAATACCCTTATAATTTGGTACAAGGGCTTTCGCAGGGTAAATAGTACATGTTTTTGTCGCCTGTGGCCGATATGCTCAGGTGTATTTGGATCCAGGGCATGGGGCATTAAGGGAACACGTACATCAGAAATTGTTAATAGCAGACAGCCACACACACACGCACACGCACACACACACTCAAACGATCGCGATAAGTGGCGGCAAACAGTAAAAAAGGCTACCTTCGCCTTGAAGGCAACTTCTCTTATTGCCGTTTTCGGATTTCGTTGGTTTGCCTCATTTGCTTTATTTTTCCCATTTCATTTTTTTTTTCTTACCTTTCTGTTACGGTTATTTGCCCGCAGCGGAAGGAAGGTGTGTTTATTTCCAGGTGAACACGAGTGTGCGCTCGTCTTGGTGTGTGTGCGTGCGTGTGTGTGTGTGTGTGTGTGTGCGTGCGTGTTGGTGTGTCAAGGTCATTGATGGCATTCTATGGTAACCTTTTGCCTCGCCATTTGGCTTCGTCTTTGTCCATGTCTCTCGGACTTTTGTTGTTTTCTTGCAATGGGTTTTGAAGCCCACCTACAAAACTCGGTTAGCAAACAAGCGCACAGGCAGCGAAACACATGCACAGAGAGAAAAAACGCACGACACCTGTAAGCCATATCATTAAATCATCTGCATCTTTTCGGCTCAATTACAAGCATTGGTGTGTTGGAAATAACTACTAGATATGCTAGCTATATTAAAAGTTATTATATCCCTTTTTTAGTACCTCTATCAACTTACTTATTAACTTAAGATATTAACTTAAGATATTTAAACTTTTTCGATTTAAAGTTTAAAGACTACTTTTAAAGCTTATCACACATACAAGTAAACAATCAGCTCGATTTATAAATTTAAAGCAAATAACAATGTAATGAACTTTGATCTTTCATATTATAACGAATAAGAAGTTCGATTTTCTGCCAGTGTTTTCGAGCTCAGAACAAATCGCAGAAGTTCGATCCATTTGGTTGTTCCTGTTAGTTTTTTTTCTTTTTGCTAGAGTTGTTCTTTCGTGTTGGCCGCTGGCTTGACATCATTTCTGTCATGTTTCGTGTTGTAGCTGCCTTTTTATTTGGTCGGTTGTTAGATGGCACAGTCAACAATGGCTACAATGTACGCAAGCATCTCCAAAACAAATTTGTTAAACGCATTTGTAGTCTTACGGCCAATATGGACGTTAAATAGTTGATAATCAATGTAAGTAGCTAAATGTAAATAATAAATCTGCAAGACATGGAAGAATTACTAACTTTATCAAGATTTAGCTAGTGTGCTCAAATACGAAAGAGCGTTTCCTTCGCCTGCCATACTTTATTCAATCGAGAGTGTCCACTGTACCCTGTTAACCCCTTGTGGCTTTCGCTTTGCATGTCACTTGGCCATGTGTAAACTCTTCTTCTTGGCCCGTTCGGTGTGGTTCGACTTGGTTCTTTGGGCTTTGGCGTTTAGAAATTGGTTATGAGGCCGCTTGCGAACAATACCAACAGCAGGCAGGCAGAAAGGCAGAAAGGCAGGCCCATGCCAAAAGCGTTAAAAGGAAGACGGCGAGAGGAGGAGAAATCGACTGGGCCAAAAGGCAGACTGAAAAGCAATGATTGAAGACTGAAGACTGGAAACTGAAGACTGAAGACTGAAGACTGCGACTGGAGGAGGAGTGGCCATTGGCCACGACAAGCCGATGGAGAAGAACGATAAATGTTGGAGCGACACACAAGTGTCGAGGTGATGGCGTCATTAACTTGGCCGAAAGCTTTTGTCGCTGACACACTTTTTGGCATTGCACTCATTGTTGTTGTCTCTGTTGGCCAATTCGATTTTAATGGGTTAAAGCGACGCCACCACCTGCTAACTATCAAATAGCTGGTTTCACATACAAATGTATCTCGCAGTTTCTAGTATTTAAACGCCAGCGATTAGCCAAACTCCAAGCCGAAATGATGAGTGGCTTCAAGCTATGCTCATAGTAAAGCTAATATCAAATAAATGAATAGATGATTAAGACCCAATGAAAAATAATGTGTAGACATAGCGAACATAAAATAATTTGTGGATATGAATTTACGTTCGTACACTTTTAACGAGCAATTAGCTAAATTCATGCCCACTGATTAGTACATAAGAATGAATACTTGAAGAACATGTCAAATATTTAAATGGGATAACTCTTTAAGATAAACACTTGAAGATACATTAATAGCATAGAATATCGAATGGAAGTGAAGACTTTGATGTACAAATTGCCACTACTAATCAATTAAATGAAAATCTGTGTGGTTCAAGTTCAATGATCCCCGGTCAGCGGCTAACTTTCGTTTGAGGAAAACCTTTCCAATTGCAATCCATCCATAATCTGGCTGGGATCTGCCGCCTGGCTAGCTTGTGACCCACTGCATCTGCTAGAAAGTGAAACATGGTCGAAACGACGTGATGGGGCTGGGATTACCTGTCGCCCAGGCGAGCGACAGAGATCGAGGCAGGAAGAAGGAAAGAGACGGCCTGCTGTCGGATGGCGGGGAACCTACTGTAATTTTCTATTTTCAAGTATCGAATGCGTTGCGCTGTCGCCGCTGCAAATGTTGCCCAACAACTTTCTATGAAAAAATTCACTTTT
Organism: Drosophila orena; assembly: GCA_005876975.1. Lineage (NCBI taxonomy): Eukaryota > Metazoa > Arthropoda > Insecta > Diptera > Drosophilidae > Drosophila > Drosophila orena. The sequence continues at coordinate 9,882,657 of VCKV01000288.1, forward strand.
TCCTCTATGACCAACAACAATAACAACAACAACAACAAAAACAAAAACACCATCTGCACCACCTGCGTCTCCAAGTCTACGAAGTTACCAAGTGTTTTTGGGGGTCCAAAGCCGGCTTTTTTTTTTTTTTTTTTTTTTTTGTGGGGCTTTTAGCAAATCGAACTCGAACAAATTAACACATTGTGTGCCCCGTCGCTAAAACAAAAGGGAAACTTCAGTGAAAGAAAACCCGTTTCGAATCGTTCCTATATAGGTGTGTTTATACATATATATAGTTATTTAGAAAAGCCGAAAGAAGCGATAAAATGATGATTGGCCAGATGGGAGTCGTCGAATGTTGGGTTCCCAGCGTATTGAATCATATTTGGGTTTTGGGCTGCCAAAACACTTGTGTGCACTTCCCCCATCGGCCCAACCAAACGAATTAAATCAAATCAAAATAAGTCTGAGCGGAATGTAAACACATTTTCATCGGTCCCTGCGTATGCAAAAGCCAAACAAAAGCCAAACAAAAGCCAAATGAAAGCCAAATGAAAACAATTCACACCCGAGGAATTCGACTAACAAGCCGCAAAGTGTCGCCTTTTGGTTGCCGCGATTTTTATTTAGATCCTATAGAGTTTCACTTCGCTGCAATCCAGGTATTTATTTTTCTTTCTCGGAACTAAGGTGTCGATTTACCGCGATCGCAATCCGATGCCTAGAAGATCCAGGCATTTCGCTGGGCTAAGAAATAATAACTCACATAAATCAAACATCAAACGATGGCAGTTTTTTAAGAATTTCTTTAATCATCAGATATGATATAAAAGCTGAGGGAAAATTCTTAAACATTTCTTTAGCTATAACTCAGCTGGCTTGGGAGAATTTGTTATAAATATCTCAGTTAAGATAGCCGAACTAAAATCAGAACTTCCACTAAATACAGCCCGAAAAATGGGATTGTGTGTGTATGCAACCAAACATTGACGGCAATCTCAGACTCAAAAGAGCCAAAGAGCCGTGATGCTCTTTGTCATATCACAAAAACAAAAAAAAAAAACAAAAAAAAAAATTAAATATATATACATATATAAAACATCACCACAACAATGTGGGAGAGAAGTTGGGCTGGGCAATCGAAAGACTGGGAAAAAGTCGAAGAAAAAAAAAAAAAAAAAAAAAAAGTCTATAAATGAATTGACAAATCAGACAAATCAAATGCAAGCAGGTCGCTGCTATTACATGATGCGAAATTCAAGTTATGCTATAATTCTGCATTGTTTGGCTTTCGCAGGGGGAGGGGTGGAAGGGGGGAGGCGGGTTGGGGCTCTGAAAAGTGGAGCAGCCCCATTTGGTTTTGTTAGATTTCAGTCTCCGGACTTTTTTGCCTCTGGTTTTATATTTTTTCATTTTCTCTTTTTTTTTACCCGCTTGTTTGTGTTTGATTTTTCGAACGTTTCGCATATTTCCCATAAACCTAATTAAATGCGTTTGTTAGTTCGTTTACGCAACGCATACGATTTGCGTCGGTATTGCGTGCCATCTATGTATGCATACTGTATGTATGTATACAGATGTCTGGGTATATAGCACGTATGTATGTATGTATGTATGCATCTGGGTGGGGCGGGGGTCACCGCCCAAAATGCAACATGTTGTTTTGGGGGCGGGGCGGGGCGGGGCGGGGATGAAGATGATTTGGGACAGCTGCAGCATGCGGAAGCTAGTGCCTAAACGGGACACTCAGAAAAAATACACGTATATATATTAACACATATATGTACATACATACATATGTATGTACACACTAGCATTTCGCCATCGATTTTATAAGTAGCCTACATGTTCACTCGAATTGAAAATCATTTTCAAGCAAAATTCTCCTTTTTTTTTCCAAGAAACACCATTTTTGCAAATAGCACAGTGTTTATATACTATAGTGTTGTTATGGCTTTACAAATACATTTTTTATGGCTTTGTGTGCCAAAACTCTGGACTCGGAAAAATATCACAAGCAAAAAATATTCACAACAATTGTAAAATAAATATACACTTTTACTCCGCGTGTATTACAAATAATTTAAGAAGCATTCTTCAAAGTTGTTTTTTTTTTTTGGTAAATGCAGTGCAAAGGCGTGCTGCCACGCCCCCATTTGCTTGAAGAAAACACCAACCGCATGAAAACGCATTTACTTCTTGTGGTTTAGCTGGCGACAATGGACAAGGGCTTTCCCTTGACTCGACTTCCCCTCACTCAACACTCAACACTCCACCCCTCGCCCCACCGATTTTCCCCCCTCAAGAACACCCACACACACACACAAGCGCACAGATGACGCAGAGAGCATAAATTATTTTAAATTAGTTTTAATTGGCAATGTCTTTTCGTTGCGCCTTAACATTTAATAATTCAATTTGGTGCGATGCGTTTTTCCTTCGCCTTAAGCTGGAAAGAAACCCACAAAAATATAGTGAATCAATCCGAATTTCGATTAAAAAAAAAAAGAAATGAAAAACTCAACTGGAATATAGTGGCTATTGTACTACACAAGATTCGCGATGATGTCATTAATTGTAGCGAAATGAATGAACACACAGCTCAAAAGATGTGAGAAGTTGTCGGCATGGTAATGAGATAATTTCAATTAGCGTACCATTCTTATTGGGAACTATTACAGTGCGTATCGTTGCGGTAAATCGATCGCAGCTCAATGGGAAAACTAAACTATTCGTTGTGTAGAAAACTTCAGCCGAAATGGTTCATTAATGGCTTTTGTTTGTTATCAATGCGGTTTATTTCATTATTTAGCGGCTAGATGTTAAATTACTTTGGGTGTTTACTCAAGAACAAATAAATATTGCGGGATATTATTATTTGTTATTATTATTATTTTTTTTAAGGGTGGGCAAACGAAAAAAAACAATTTTGTTTGAAAATAATTAGTTTTGAGATATGGAAATGCTTAATTCCTTAAGGGCATATATTTTCTAAACTAAAAGTTTTTTCAAAATACTAAAGGGTGGGCAAACAAAGTTATTGTGATTTAAGAAAAAAAGTTCAAAAAAGTCAACTTTTTCATTTTCGAAAATTTTCGAAATTTTATATCTTCAAAAAAACTAATTGGTGGGCAAACGATTCCAGCTTTCAAATTTCAGAAATTCGATTTTACCGATCCCAGCTTCTTTGAACTGAACAATTATTATGACTAACTTCATTTCATTAGATAAATATTTTGACTCACTTATGTACATTTTGTAAATTTAGCTAGCTCCTTTCAATACAACTAAAATAATCACTCCTATGAATAATTAAAAGTGATTAAGGTTTTGTTCCTTTTGGTACTTTTGTGTTGACAAATATTTTTTATATTAATAATTAGGCACAAATTTCTTACTTTTGACTTGGGTTCTAAATTTCAAAGAAGCCTGCTGAAGTATTCAATTATGGTTTACATTTTCACATTTCAATTGTTGATTGAAATATAAATTGTATACACTTAAATTACACATTAATTACAAATTATCTCCAAATTGCGATGCGAAATTATATTGATGGTTCTTTTAATTTATTGTGCACGGTTTCCCATGGTTACAACTGATATCACTCTGAAAAATATTTTCATAATTTTATGGAATTCAAATATCTACATCTGAAACGCACTGAAACATTTATGCCGAGATGAGGTTTACGTGGAATTAAATCTGCCAGTTGTATCTTATCTTCGAGCTGCCTGACGGTCATATGAGCACATACACACACGTACATATGTATGTGTACACACACGTACATATACAAAAACGAATGCCACTGGGAAATGCACTGCGAACCGAAGATAATTCACAGATTGTTCGAGTTATTCAAGAAGAAAGACCAGAAGAAAAGGTCTTGTGCGTGGAGAATGTATTCGCAGTACATTTGCTTTACTTTTCTATTGCGATTGTAGCCATTGTCATTGACTAGGCAATTTGATTGAGTTCGCAACTCCTTTTTCCTGCCGTGTAGAATTATTGGAGGAAAACAGAATTGATGCGGTGGGGGGAAAAACCAACCAAAACACTTGTTTTTCCACGTTTTCCACGCTCAGATGCCAGCTGATGGCCAAGGTTTGTGTGCGTTTGTCCGTTGACTAACCGCGAATCCCCCGCCGTCCCCCCCCTCAACCGCCCTTCTAAGCACCGCTTTTAAGCCCCTCTCCCCCCCTTATTTTTATTTACCCCTCGTCACCACCTGTTGCCGTGTGCAGAAAAGAAAAACCGCTGACACAGTACATTGAACTCGAGAACTCAAAAAGCGAGAAATTTTTATGCAAAAAGCACCAGCAACAGCAACAGCAACAAAAAATATTGTGAAAAAATGAGAAAATTTATAATAAAGAACCCAGCGACCAGCGAACGTTAAAAAAAATAGAAAAAAAAAAAATTAACGCCAACTTTCTGAGCAACGACTTCAATTTCGCGCCCTCTCTCTTACTCCGCATAGTGTCGTCTCGTTCTGGGGCTTCGACGTCATCGCTCCGCTACACTACTGCAGTTGTTGTTGTTGTTGTAGTCTTCACAATTACTTACAATATTTATGTTAAATGGGCAGACGGCGCCGGACTTGAAAAATACGCTCACTCGTACTTACATACGTACATACGTACATATGTACATACTGGATGTGAAATGTTAACGAAGTCAAACTTTAAATACACTGAACGAAATGTAGTTTACCATAATCATTCAACTTGCACATTCATTTTGTGCATTCAAAACCCTTTTACCGCTATTTTGAATGATTATGTGTTAAGTTTCTATAGATGTATCATCACATACATAAAAGTAAATTATATATGTTTTAGAATGTAGGAGTAAAAATGTGATGTTTTTTTTTTAAATATTCATCAAGTCATATATTTTCATAAGTGTATATATTTTAATTCTGATAAACAAACTTTTGCTTTGATTTTGCTTATTTTCTGTGAGTAGACACATGTTTGTAAGCATGACTGTGAAAACTTCTTGATTTTTCCGTGTAATCCGTGTCACGCCCACATCTCCACGAAGCTAAACTTCAAATTAAAATCATTTTTGTAGCTTCCTCACATTGTTATCGCATAGAGAGGAAAGAAGTTAAGAATTGAAGAAGGAGAAAGCATAAAGAGGCCGCAAACTGAGTGAAACGAACTTTGAGAACTCAGACACGCAAGCTAAAAAAGCTGATGAAAAAAAAAAAAACGGCCATTGAATCACAATGCGGTTCAACTTGGCTAAGCAATTCTCATTGTTTTATCTTAGCAGCTACTACAGCTTCTCCTATAAATTCTAATGCATATAATTTGCACATTAGAAACGGCACTGCAGTCCAAAGTTGCGATTGGTACTGCATTTGCGATTGCAGATGCATAAATAAATAATCTCATCTAGTTGGCTGGCTGGTGCATAATTAGAAACACGCATGCGCATGCGCCACATTTTCCGAAAGGTTTCTGGCACAATTACATGGCGTCTACATGACGTTTGACGTTATGCAGTTTTAGCTTTGGTTTTCGTTTTTAATGACTCAAACTGCAGTCGACAAGCGTTTCATATGTTTTTAAATCAACTTTGCAGATCAGTTATTATATACTTTACATTTGAGCGAGTATGTTGCGTGTAGATAACAGGACCATGTCAATACGGATGTAATTTTACGCGCATTTTACATACGCTTTTAGAAATAATGCCTGAAAGCAGGCAGCATTTTTGAAAATGCTGCTTAAGGTGTTTGCCAACAGGTGGCGCCACTTAGTGATAATGCGCTTGGGACTTAAGCAAGACTTATTGTATATTTCATTTTGTATTCATACCATAATGTTTCGAATTTTGTATTACAGAAACCGAGGGAGAACTTACTCGCCTGATCAAGACGCTTCCCTGGGGTCCTTTGTACTGCGTGCTGCAGCAGGACGATCAGACGTTCACCGCCTACTGCAGCGAGGAGATATCGGTGAGCAATCCCATGTACATAGATATTACATATATCCTAGTATATAGCAACTAACACACACACACACACTGAAACACCCAGTAAAACAGACATCTAATCGCTTTGTACCTGCAAACATATCAAGTTCATTGGCTTTGTACTTTCGTCTGTGTATATCTATCCCTGTCTCTTACCACTGCACACTATCGCTAACCAATATGGATGTAAACCAACCGCTACTACTACTATCGTTCTACTAACCTGTAGATATTCCCGGCCACGCCCAAAAAGGAGGTGGGTAGTGCAATGCGATGCGGAACTGGAAAAGCGCCCATCCTAATCGAAAAGACACGTTACTGTTTCCGTTTTTTACGTCATTGGCGATGCAATTGAATTGAGGATAGTTCTTAATTTTCAAGGGAAGAATGCTAAAGAAAAATCCAAAAGCTTAGATCTCAACATACCCTCGAAATTAAATGAAAATTGAAATAGCTAAAAACTAATATGCTAACATTCCTAAATTAAATCTTAGTAAAATACTATTCATACACAATGTATAGTATGTATACTATGATGTATACAATGTATAGTATGTATACTATGATGTATACAATGTATAGTATGTATACTAGAATGTATACAATGTATAAAGCTATGAAACGGAAACGGTAAAATGTCGGATATTTTGCATATTTCGGCGACATCATGCTAATAATTTTTACAACCTTGATCTTCAGCTAGGCGATGTTTGCTACGAGGACATTCCAAGGGTGCGATTGGACCGAGTTCGTCGTCCTGCGAAGGCTCTGTGGGATGGACCGCCAACGTTGGCGGAGGAAAACGAGGATTCGGATTCGTGTGTTGGCGGAAGCAGCGGCATGAGTGGCATCAACGACATCGTGCTGAACACGACGCTTTACAGTGAACTAGGTAAGTACTACGCCTATGTAATACACAATAAGTTCAGGGGTTTGTTTTGCAAAACTTTTTTTGGCTTGCCGCAAAGTATTTAGAGTAAAAACAAGCTTTATGTACAAAAATACAGGACAAAACCGAACGTGATATATAAAAGCACGTGATATATGGAAAATACACGTACAGTCTTTAAAAAAAATTGACAATTTTGGGTATTTTAAGTCGTCTATGCAATAAGTTCATTCTCCTTTTGAGTGCGAGTTTGAAAATAGTTATATATTTGGTTTTTTTCACGATCAACAAATAAGAAATACAGCATACAGAAAACACTTACTGTTATTTCGTTCTCCATAAAATTCGTAATCCCTCTTGCTAACGATTTACGAATAGTTCCCTATGAACGACTCCTTTTGTGCATCTAAATGTGTTGGACAACGCACCAAAAAGCTAAGAACCCATTGAAAATGATCTTTACAAAACGATACCATTGCAGTTCGGAAGGAAGTGATTCTCCGCTACCCTGTAATGGGTATATCACCCCATTCGAGTGTTATGCAATATATGGCTTCGCGTCAGGTGGCTTTGATTTTGTTGGTGTGGTCAAGCGGCGCTTTAATTGCATTTGACCGGCAAGCGGGCTCATCAGTGCTCATCGGTAATTGCAGTTTTAGTTTTTGTTCGTGTTTTGCTGTGGGTCCGTAACACTTTTCGATCGTATCTAGAGGTGTGTGTATCTGTGTCTTGCGTTTCTGTTTTTTTTTTCCTATGCATTCTATGTGTGTGAGTAGTCAGGAAATTTGTTTGTACCGTCACGCATGCCGGAGCATTCGGCACAATGGCGAACGGGAGGGAGGCGCTTTTGGGGCGGCTGCAGTGGGAGGGGTGGGCGGTTTTCGGTTTTCGGTTTTCGGTTTTCGGTTTTGGCCCCATGTGGAAGGTGCCGTCCGTGCAGGCGACACATTCGTCGATGGCGAGATCGTTTCGGTTCTAGAGCTCGTTTGTTCGTGTGAGCTTATCTGTAAGTTGTGTGGCTCATTAAGAACGGATATATTACTACCATCTATTAATAGACCATCTCTTGATAACTATAATATGGTTCTAAGCTCATCTGCTCAGGGTTTTTTGTACCACTTGCTTTCCTTGCTTTAAAATGTTGAATTAATAAATTGTAATATTAAATATAATATAAATTTCTCAGTTGTAAAGATGCCTTAAAATCTAATCTCTGTAAACTATGTATTATACAAATTTATTTTGATAATAAAGCAAACTCATTAATTAATAAATTAATCTCTTGATTAATTAATCTTATTCATAAAACCAATATATACATATATTTGGAAGCGAAAACTGCCACTCCCCCAATGCACCATAAGTTTAAAAGGTCAAATTGAAATGAAAAACTGTTTTGTGAGTGTCACTGACGTGTTGCACTTGCACTACAATTCGGGAAAGTTTGAAAAAGCGAAAAGAAGCGATCATAGATCGGGTATATATATTTTACATACGTATATTCCATATTTTTACATTTTGGATAGGATTAAATGGAAGTACATTATTCGTTATCAGACGAACATAAATAACTAATCACAAGATAGCTCAATGTGTAACAATGTGATTTTATTACAATAAAAATAACCCTATTTTTGTAGATTTAATTTTTGTTTTTATTTTATTTTTTACGTGTGCGTAAACGTAATTCTCTCTAAATTCAAATTCCATGCGCTTTCAATTCCATTCGTTCCGGCAACATTTTACTCAGCAACATGCTGCAGCAGCATGCTGCTATTGCCATGAATGGTCGCTCGCTGCTCAGCGGTTTTCAGTCGATTTTAAGCTTCCGGCGCAGGCGGTTCAGTTCGCTCCGTTCGGTTCGTTCTCATTGCTGTCATTCTGATTATTTAACGTTAACGTTAACGTTAACAGTGCAAAATCACTGGCCTGGCTTGGCGCCGCTAAACAACAACCAAGAAGCGTTTAGCAACAGTTTCGCACGAAAGTTATGCGTTTAATCATCTATTTTTTTGAATATTTTTTTTTTGGCTCAAGTGAATATCGTACGGTGGCATGGAAAATGGCTGAAAACATGGCTAAACTATGCGGGCCGTGCTTGTATTTGCGTGCGTGTGCGTTGCGAATTCGAAAATGTTCTAAAAATAAATGCAAACAAAAACAAACAGAATGTGAAAATCGTACAAAAAAATATATACAAAAATAATAAAAAAAAAAAACGAAAAAAACGAAAAAAAAACTGGGCAACTACAAAGGCAAACTTGCGAGTGCGAAACCCCCATCGCACCCAACCCCCCTCCCCAGGAAACCCACCCCGCCCCCGAACGCTGACATAGCTCATCACCATCATCATGGCCATATAAATTCAGCATTATAAGCAGCAGGGGAAACATTTCTCGTATTTTCAAGATCGTTTTTGGGGCTTTCTCCTTATGTCGTGTATGCTTGAAAAGTTTTCTTATCGATATATGTATGTACTCAAAACTATTACAATGTTTGTACTTTGACAAATCTATGCTTATCTGTCCTAAAGATTTACAGTTCAAAGCTTAAACTAACAGTTTAAAGGGTTTAAAGATCATTATTGTGGTTCTGATATGAAAATAGCATTAAATTCTGATGATTTGTATAACTTCGGTTTCATTTTATCTAAAATGTCAATCAAATGAAATTTTTACATTTCATATGCGATAAAATGCGATCTTATAATGTTTATTTTCTACCACAAATTTCACATTTTATTAAACGACTTGCGTTCCATGGGCGGTTTTCTATATTTCTTTTGTTTTTTTTTTTGGTTTTTTATTTTATTTTTTTTTTTTGGGTGAGCAAGAAAAAGACACCAAATGAAGGCAAAAAGAAAAAGAAAGGAAGTGAGAAAGAATGGGAGAAAAATGTAAACTAAATTAGGGAAATGAGCGCTTGACACCGTTTTAAGGGACACCGGAAAGTCGCGTTGTTGTTGCTTCAGTTACTTTGTAGTCTTCGGTTACTGTAAACCGTTTACGGCCATAATCGTATCCGGATTAGCCGTCGTTTTCTTTGCTTTGGCATCGAAGAATTTGGAACATGGCAACACGGAGCGGTGGTGGGGTGCCCACTTTTTGTTGTTGTAGGGGGTGGTGGGGGGTAATAAGGGAGCTTCTGGCCGTCTTGTTTATTATTTGGTGTAAATAGTGGTTGCTGTCAGCTGTTGCTATTGCCTATTGCTGCAATCAGAAGCCGTTGACACACATTATGGGCAGGCTCAAATTTGTTGCTTCTACTTTGGGCACTGAGCAAAATACTTTTGAGTAGAAACTGTGCGTCTACTAGGCTAAGAAAGCCCCTAAAAATGCAATAGGGTAGTCGAAAATTACACATATCTCTTAAAGTTACAATCTTAAAGCTATTTGTTTGGCGTAAACATTTTATTTTTAAAAATAATAGAGTATATATTGCTAAGTACGAGTATGTACACGTACATTTATGAAGAATGATATTTTTAAATTCAAATTCAGCGCAATGTCTTGAAGATTTCGCTCCGTGTAGCTGCGCTCAATCAAAATTTCGAGGCCCATGCAAATCACACAAAAGTGTTAAGCCCGGCTTATTGACACAACTGCAACTGCAAGTGCAACAGCAAGTGCAACAGCAAGAGCAACAGCAGCACGAATTGCAACTGCAATTTCAGCTGTTTGCTGCGTTAACAACATCAAGTTAAACGGCTTAACGGAAATCGAAACGAAATGCAATGAAAATAGAAGAAAAGAAAAGCGGCCGCGCGAGCGAAAAGCGAAAAGAAAAATCCAACGCCAATTGACACCAATTAAATAATTTGATGCACATGACCCACATTTTATTTATACATGCATCTACTTGAACGCACTACATGTGGAGTATAGTATGGTATTCAGAGCCAAGAACAACTGCAGCAAATGCAGCAAATGCAACAAATGCAACAAACTGCAGCAGCAAGTGCAACATCAACAATTGTTGATCCACATGCACTTGGTGAATATCATACAAAAATAGCACTTCACTGCAGAATTTGCATTCATCTAGACCAGTCGCTATGTTTTCATCATGTCCTCTATGAATTTTGACTTCTATACCTACATATATCTATATATCTATCTATATCTAAATAGATATTCATTCAATTTTGAGATGTTTTGGCCTGTCACTATTTCTGCTGCTCGTTAAATTAATAAACTGAGGTTAACAGCTTGTGAATGCGATTTTATGGGTTGCCTCAAATGGCGCCGATTGAAACCGAGCTGAAAATAAGGTGTCAGAAATGTAAACTGATTTTGGGGAAAACTGTATTAAAGGGGTAGATTTGAAAAAAAAGAAAAATAACAAATACAAAAGTTCTGATTTTTTAAAGTAATAAATGGAAACGTACTAAAGATAGTACGGCATTGCTTGAACGAATAATTAAGCGAACATTCAAAACTATTTGAAACTATGAGAAAATTAAAGATAATAAATAAATCCAAAGCAGTTAAAGATCCAAAAGCAGTTCCTTCCCACATAACTGCATAGTTGAATAAAAAATACTGCAAACAATTGCCTCTAAAAAATGTATATATTTGCGAATAAAACAGCTTTGTTTTTAAAAGTAACGAATGGAAGCTGAAGAACCCAGTTTTTGAAAGGTTTTGGTGAAGGTAGTTTATTTCGTAACAATATTTTGATGGTTGCCATATTATGGGGCAAGTGTGTGTTTTGGGCCACCTAGGAACTGCCATTTGTTGGCAACAAAGTGTTTTAGCCATAGGATTTCTCAGCAGTCGATCAAACTTGTGGCCATCATCTTTTGTTAGGCACTGTAACAAGGGAATTGTGTGTAATTGTTTGAGATCTTTGTGCTTTTTTGTTGCTGTTGTTTTCCTTTAGTTTCGACTAGTTTGTTTTGTTTTTGCTCGCCCTTCTCTTTGCATTGTTGTCAGCTGATCTTCCTCTCGGCTTCCTCGCTTTTTCTCCCAGTTTCCCTGCGCTTCCCCCCCCCCCCCCCCCCCCCCCCCATCAGCTGGCAGTTCAGCTGTTTGTTCGGTGGAGTTCATGGAAACAAAGCTTCATATTTGCATTGGCTGAATGGCCAAAGGGGGGCGGCGTTTTCGAGGGGGGTGAATTGGAGAGGGGGGGCTGGCACATGTCACATTGGAGAGCTTTTTTTGAGTTATTATTGCGAACAAGCTGCTGTTGGCAGTTGTAGTTTCTGTAGTTGTCGAGCCTATCCAACGAGATACATTCATATATACACGTACATATATATATATACATACATATATGAATATATATCTCATTGTTGCGGGCGAAATTGCCAGACAATGCGATCCCCTTCCACGCAAAATAAAAAAGACACGCAGTTGGTGTTTTTGGTTGCAAGCGATACACCAAGAGAAAAATATGCGTTTGAAAACTATAAAACTAATATCTTATAATAGTATTTCAAATGAAAAAGAAGGCGCAGCATAATGAAACAAACAGGTTTCCTTCTTCAACTGTAAATCAAAAATAAATACAATATTTTCCAATATTATTACATTAGAACATTTTTTTGTTTATGTGCACTAGCTGCTGCTGTTAATTATATGCGCAAATAGTTAAAGTCAAATTAAAATGCATTGCAACGGGCGGCGGACGCTTGGAAATTGCTTTTTCAGTTTTTATCTGGTTGTGGCGCTGGTTTTGGCCAATTGCATTTTCGTTCGGCCACAACGAATCGCCCGCTGCGCTACAAGTAAACAAAAAAATCCTTGAGTGTTGCAAAACTAATTTTTACTCATCTCCAACATCTCTATATTACTATTATTTGATTATATTATATCCATTTTGTTATACGTAAAGGGTATTACCGGTGGGCTTGCTTGAAGTTTTCCCTTCTTTTCCTTTTTTTTTTAAGTGAGTGCGGGTTGGTTTTGCATTTCCGTTGCTTTGAAGTTTCTGCTGATTTCTCGGCGCTGCTGAAAATTGAATAATTCGAATCATAACTATGGCAAAAAGTGGCAATAACAACAATTAGCGAAGCGGCACAGTTAGTAATTCATATATGTCATAAATCTATCCGCCTGTCTGTCGGCATTTTGCGTATCCGCAGCTGAGTTGTCTGTAAATGTATCTGTATTTGTATCTTCCACTTGTCCATCCGTCCGCGGATTGCCACACATTTAAGAGATGTCGTCATCGCACTGGCTAATGCACACACATACATACGTATGTATGGGATGTACAATCATCCGCTTTTCTGTGGCCCGGGACACGCCCCGATCTATATGGGATATATGGTTTATATACCATATACATATATATGGTATAGATGGTGTATGGTGTGTGGTGTGTGGTGTGTGGTGTATGGTGTATGGATATGGTGTATGTTGGCAATTGCTGCCAGCGAAACATCAAATTAACTCGATTGTATAATCAAGTGGCGGCAGCAACCTAATCGTTGTGCTGGATGAGTGATAAAGCGGCTGATGATGGATCATGCGGCTTAATTTGAAGACCAAAACTAAGGTCATAGGAAAACCCTTCATTTTCTTGGCCAATTGTCGGTATTACAATGTTTAGTCATTTGATAACTCAGTGTGTTTTCCCTTACATGAACATTAGGTATTACGATTTTAAGATCTAAGAATATAATTGCTTTACAATGCAATTGAAATTGCTTAAACTGCTTAAATTTATTGCGAAGACATATTGTTACATATGTATGTATGCCTTGTATCGCTGCAAATTTTTCGTAATTCCCGAATCAGTTCCTCATATTTGTTGTTACTGTGGCACCCATATAAACACGATCCAAACGATCCCGCTGATATTGTTTATATTTTGACGAGCAGAACCGAAATTTTTCGGTACGCTTGATTTGTTTACATCGGGCGAGAAATTTGTTTATTTCGCACCTTGAGATGCGTTTGAAATCATTTCCAAAAATACACACAAGTTTTCATTTTCCTAAGCTCTCTACACTACTCTAAATTTAGCAAAGTCGAGAAAAAAAAATGAGAAGAAATTGGAAAAATAATCGCACGAACAACTAAACAAAACTACAGCAATGAAAAGGAAAAGCGCGAACAACAAGTTCACACAGTTCTGGTAGTAAAATGGTAGCAGGCAGAAATAATACGAGCTCCATAAGTCCCTGGTCTATGCTACCTCTCTCTCTCCCTCTCTCCCTCTCTGTTCTTCTCTCACTCGCACTGCAGACCGAGCAAAGCATTAAAACAGTTAATATTGCTTTATGTATTTCAACATGGTCAACAATGTTGTGGCCTGTCTGCTGGAGATGGCCCATTGGGTGCTACTTAGGCCCACGAAAGAGACCGCAACTGGGGCTGCGAAAGAGAGGGGAGATAGGCACTTAAAGAAAAGGAATAACTGAAGAACGTGTAGATTTTTGAAAACAAACTTTTAGTATGCCTTATAAGCATACGTACATATATTCAAACACAATATCTGCAAGATATATTCTTCACATGTAGAATTACTTTCATAAATTTTAGTATAACTAAAATATAATATTATATTTTAATATTATTTAGAAACCTTATGAATGTTTCTCTCTGCACAAAGACAATGAGGTTGCTGCTCTTTCTTTTTTTTTTTTGCCCAGCAAATAATTTACATAATATGCAACACAACACATGTTGACACGAATATATCGGTTGAGTAAAGGGGGGCTAGATTTGGAGGGGAAAGGGGAAAGGGGGGGGGGCAAAGTGGGGGCTACTGCGACTTAAGTTCATCGTGTGAAAATTGCCTTGTCTTCGCCATACGTGTGCATCTTTTCGCTCCCCATACAACACCATTTTTTTAGTTGGGTTGTGAGGAAGGAAAGTGGCTCAAACAGCAGTCGCATGCTGATGATGACGGGTTCTAACGGTGTTCAAGTTCTATAGTTCCATAGATCTTGAGTTCTTTATCTACCCAGTCATCGGGGGGAAATACAACAGTATAGCGCCGTAGATTAGTAAGTGCACAAATAATCGCTGGGATCTGGGAAGCTCTCTTTTATGAGCTCATTTACAGCTACTAATTGCACTCAAATTACCAGAAATTAACACAATTTCTCTTGCGATAATATCAGCAGTTTCCGCACAATCAGTTGTTTCAGGCGTTTTTCGCTTACATTCATGATAATAAATATTATATATAAACTCACATTGAGTTTCGATTGAGTTCATTTGGGGAAGTTAGAACTCTTTCTTTGAACTCAGATGCTCCCACGATATTTGCTGAATTTCTCGATTGGTTTCGATGTCTCGCCTCGGATCTGCGATGAAAATCATTCCCACTCACGTACTATACCTCTACATGAACTCCCCTTACTGGGGATTGAGATACGTACCCCCCTTTCCCCCCTTCCCCCCCTTCCCGCACACCACTTTATTTATCTGATCACTTCAAATAAGAAACCGCGAATATCCGTCGAAAATACAAAAACGTGCCGTCAATGACAACCGGACGAGAGCAACAACAATTTCACTTTTTCGTTGTTACTCCGTTGTGGTTGGTTGGTAATTTAATTTGACTGTGGATCAACGACCACGACCCCCGCCCTCTAAGTACCATCCCATCCCCCCCCCCCCACTCCACCACCACCCCCTGACCTGGTCACTACAGTTTACCTAGTTGTTGTTTGCAATAATCATCATCATCATTAGATTGCTATTGTTCTGAATGAATCACAATCACACACAATGCCGCCCACCAACGCCCCCCCCCCCCCCCCTCCGTCTGGAAATCACCTGAAAAAATGACAGGGGGGGGAGGAGGGGGTACTGTACACTTCTCCAAAAACAGATGTACATTGTACAAGCACTTGCTTCTTAATGCTATTCCGGGAACTTCTTTTTATGGCGAAGCTCCGCCATACCCGATGAAACTATTAGAAACCCTTTATTTAAGCCATATTTGCAGCTTAATGCTTTGAAGACATGTCTTCACTTCTAGCCATTTTGGGTGCACTTCGCTTGAATACTTTATGTGCGAATTATGCAGATCTATGAAGGTACGAGTATATCCTATCGATAGCCATCAGCAGTTAACTTGTTGTTATTGTTTAGTTATTTTGGTTTTCTTTTTACAGCCTAACATGCTGGAATAGATAGTTTTGCCACTCTACAAGAGTTTGTCGGGGTATCTCCATCTTATGGGCATTTCCCCGGAACATCAACACTTTTCCGCAGCACTTTTCATTCAGAAGAAGTGGTTTTTCCGACCCTCCCTCGCGTGCGTTACATTGTCTTCATCGCCAGTTGGGTTTTCCGCGTATCCGAACTCTGGATATCGCTGCATCTTTTCCCTGGCACATTTATCATTTATCATTCCTCGGTGCGTGGCTCCAAAAGAATATTTGTGTGCCCGTCTGTCTGTGTCGCAATTATCGCCGCAATCATTGTGGTCCATTTTGATCTCATCTCATCACTATAACGTCAATTACGCTGTTTGCCCGGCAAAATGGGTAAACTGAAAGTAGCAGAAAAAAAAGAACCTGGAAAATGAAAATGTTGATGAAGACGAGCGGGCCACTCCACTACATGGATGCAATAAAAAAAAAAAAAAAAAAAAAAAAAAAAAAAAAAAAATACAAGAAGATTGAAGAAATGCCATAATAGAAATCTTAGATCTCTGCCTTTTGCCTTATTTTATGTGTTTTTCTTTCTGTGCTGATGTTGTAGTCACTTTAGTTTCTGAGTTTCTGTACCCTGTACCCCGTACCCTGTACCCTGTACTTCCCTCTGATGCTGATCTCTCAACTGGCTGTTTTGCGCAGAGGGAAACGACCTGGGGACCGGTGCACAGAGCCCACGGCCCTTTTTTCATTCAATTCCGATACACAAGTCGTTCGGGGCTACCCAGTCCATTGTCCATTGTCCACGATCCATGAACCCGCCACTCGGAAAGACAGCTAGCTATCTAAAATTTCACACAGAAGTACAAAGTGCTTGGATGTGATTTAAAGATGTGTACAAGCTTTTGGGGATGGAGTTTACTGAAAATACACTCTTTTATTCAATAGTTTGCTGTGCAACATATTTATTATTTGTAAAGTAGTGGTAGTACAGATACTGCCATATTTTCTTTAGCGATTGGTATTACTAAGTCATTTGAAACCTTTTTTTTTTTGTTGTGAATTATGAATGTGTAATAATTTGTTTATTTTAAAATGTGATTAAGCCCTCTTTGGTTACATTGAACCCGTTTTCCTGTTGTTCATTATGAATGTGTAATAATTTGCTATATAGATATGGGGTGCATTTTTGAAATGTTATGTATACAAATTCGCAATATATTAGAAGCCGTGTAAGTACACTAAGCCAAATAAGAGGGCCATTTTGGCGACTGTTTCGCTTGCATAACCATAAGCCAAGTGCGATCGAAACACCGGTTTCGCTCTGATGGCGCTTGAAGTAAATGCCGTGGTGTTCTATGCGACAAAAGATGAATAGATGGAAAGTTTCCCACGTCCCCGCGACGAGGGCAGCCACCAGAGTGCCAATTATAAGGCGATACTCATTATAATATATATTAGCCGTAAACCTAATGAGCTTTGTCTTTGGCTTTGGCTTTGTCTTTGGCTTTGGGTTTGGCTGCTACACGCAATTTTGTGTGGGACCTTGCTTCTGGGCGGCTTTGAACTTCTCCGGAACGGACCGGAACCATTATCTGCCGAAATTCTAATTCCCTAGATTCTAATATTCTAATTCTACAGAATGGGTGCTTCTTCTGTTGCCATAAAAGTGTTGCAACATAAATGGGCTCTAAAAGAAGTTAGGAAGTGGGCATTTAAATTGTATTCAAACTAAAATATGTCATAATCTATTATTTCTATGGAATTGGGGAGCATGTACATACATACACGTTTATGAAGTCTGTAATCTTGTATAGGAAAAAGAAAAGTTTTACACAGCCTGTAATCTGATTGCTCGGTGTGGATTAGGTGTGGAGGAAATGGAAAATTCACCCGGGATCATTCATCTTCCCCGGGGATCTTTGTGGTTTTGTTCTTTACACCTTGACAGCCAAGAATTTACCTTTCGTGGCTTATCACCTGGTCCAGCCCCCTCAACCCCCCGCCTCGAGCCATATATATGTACATATATACATATGTATAGTATGTACTTTGCGAGAGATACTTGCCTAGGTGCATATGTAATCAGTTGAGTCGGGGCAAAGTCTATGATTGGACTGACTTTGTTGGCTTGGTTGTTTGAGCTTGTTGTTGCTGCTATTGCTGCCATCGTCATCGACGTGCAAAAATGCAACTCTGCCAAATTATTCATTATGCGGACGGGACGCCCTCAAAAAACAATAAATAAAAATTAAAAAAAAAAGAACAAAAAAATCCAAACAACGTATATAAAGCAAACATATTGTGACGCCAACGCCGGCTGCATTAATCAGCAGAAAAAAAAAAAAAACACAAAAATACAGAAAAAAAACAAAACAAAAAAAAAAAAAAAAAAAAACGAGGAATCACATGGGGAAAAAAGAGCTTTCAGCTTGAAGCGTTGCATGCTGCCTTTATATGGCGCATCCGTTGCAGTTGACGCTTTCGTTTGGAGTTTTTCCCTTTTTCCCATATAAAAACCTCATCAGTCGCCGGCGGAATGAAAAGGGAAGCGGAGTAGGAGTCATGTGACCATATTGTGCATGGTATGCCATATAGCATATAGCATATAGCAAACAGCATACAGCATACACGGCATATCGAATTCTGAGCACTTCTGGCCATTGGCTTGCACTTCCGTTTAAATGGAAGGTGGAATGGACGGTGGACAAAGGAGAGTCTGTCGGCCGTTCTGGGTGCACAGGTGGCGACGTGGGCGACTTGCTCGAATGAGCAGAGAGGCGTGAATGAGATGAGAGCCTACACTCGGAGAAAATCCGTTGGCTTAATGTCTTAAATCGAAGATGAAATGTACCTTAAGTCCTGAGTATTACCTTATCTACACGTATACTTAGGCAAGGTTTTGAGTAATTTCAAATCCTTTTCCTTTCTTTACCGATCTCTACTTGGTTTAAATTCAGAAAAATCTTGAATTTCTAATGATTTAGAAAATGTATACAAAATCCTAAAGTGTTTAAATATATTCTTCAAAATACTTACTCGATGCAACTTGTAATAATTTTTAAGCTTATAGTCAATGTCTAAGCTACTTTCGAATGAGTGAATTTGGATTGAACCTTAAACAAACCACATTTCATTGGGCAAAATGTCGCATTTCTTCTCAAAAATCTTGTGACTGCAAAATATAATTTCAAATCTTTCCATATATGTATGTAGAAACCAAAATTGGAATCTTATGAGATATGTAAATACCTCACAAATTCACAATTCTCCAGTGATACATGGTGTATAACATCCAGTTTTACTTAGCTTGATTCCAAAACGATCTAGTTAAGTGAGGAACGCAATATTTCTGGCAGTGTAGCGAGGAAAAGAGAGGCAGCTAGAGAACAGCTGCCGCGTATCTGTCGTGGCTGCCGTTGGAGAAAGTAATGAAAAAATAGTCAAGTCTTTGTGGCGAAATTTATGTTTATCACCAGAGCACGCACACAAAAAATTCAACTAGAAAACTGTGATGGTTAGCAACGAGTTTTCTTTTCGGGCACGCCGCAATTGAAAGCAGATATGGAAAATTATTTTAATAACAATAAAACTAAAACGAAAAAATAAAAACGCGAAACGCACGCAAGAGGAAAATCCAGTAATGGAAATCAGCAAACCACAAAATTGAGGCCTAGAATTAACACACCGCCGTACAAACAAAACCCCATTTTTGGTTTTTCTCTTTCGTTTTTTTTCATGGGGGGGGGGAAAATGCAAAAACCGAACAAGAGAAAGCCAAAGCCAGAGCTCCTCAATCATTTCAGATTTTTAACGCCTTGGGCTGATTGCATACATTATGATTTAATTGGCCTGCATTTATCGATTGGCGCCCAGACTTATGAGGGAAAACTCTGGCTTTAAACTCGTGCTATCTGCCAGATAAATGTGTTTTCTAACTATATTGTTAGAACAGAGTAGTTGCACACACATTCACAACAATGCTTTCATATGAGTCGTACTTTTTGTATTAACAATCTTGTGTGGGTTAAATAATTTATACGCTCTCTTCTGCGGATTTCTCTATTTCTCTCTCTCTCTCTCTCGCTCTCGATCGAGTGTGGAAAACCCCCAACCACTGAAAAAAAAACCCCACAGCTGCTCATACATCAGACACCCAACTGGCGTAAAATTGAACAAGTTAAAAGGAAAATTGAAGCCAAAACTTATGCATATTTATGTGCACGTGTGTGTGTGTGCATTATTATTAATATGTTTTCCTTTGTTGCGCAGAAAAACCACTTGGAAAAATTAGCTGCACAATATTTAGTGGCCCAAAAAAAAAAAGTCGCAGTCGTAGGAGCCTTTAGATTATTATTATTATTATTATTATTATTATTATTATTAGTATTATTACTATTTGTTCGCTTTAGAGGGCGGTAGAAACCGGTAGGGGTGCGCTTGCAGGGGCCAGCACGCCATGGCCATAAATCTTAATTGCCGACGCAGGCAAGCGAAACCGAACTTAAGTTGGCCAAATCGACGTCAGATGGCTATGTTCTGGGCCCGAAGGAAAAGCGGAAAACAACAGCCCCGTTTAACCGAATTAAGTAGGGATGGATGTCCATGATCAGTTGATATACATATGTACATACATATGTGTTTATGTGAAAAGAAAACATTTGAATGGAAGTCAACGGTGCTCGCCTAATTGAAATAGAAACTTTATTCTTTCAACTTTGAACCCCCTAAAAACGCATAACGCATAAATTGACCAAGCCAAGCCAGTGTGTTGCACCCTTCGCGAGTGTTGTGAACTGAAATTTATACCTGCCCCTTTGTCGCACAGGAAACCATGTCAAGGTTAAACACAAAAAACTAAAAAACAAAATATATATATATATATATATTATATATATGTATGTATAAAAAAATTAAGAAAACTACGACGGCAACGGAAACCAAAAATCTGCAAAGGCAACTTTAGCAAGGATACCAAATAGAAGAGCAGCTAACCAAATCAGAATGAATTGCGGTGCTTTGCGTACAATTAGCGACGAGGTGCAAATGCAGACGGCGAATTCGACGACTCCGCAACAGAGGAAGATGCACTCCATGCCGCGTCCTGCCCCTCAGAACTCGCAGAACTCCCAGAACTCCCAGAACTCGCAGAACGCACAGAACTCGCCGAACTCTCAAAACTCCACGCTAAATCCAGCGACGCGAACCATGGATCAGCCCACAACCTCGGCTCTGCGGAGGAGCACAATGCCCCGTGGTCGGGGACTGGCCTCCTGTTTGAGGGGCGAGCGGGATGATGCACCCACGCCGCCCATCCACGGAACAATGAACACCGATGTGGAGATACTGCAGGCGATGCAGCTGATGAAGGGCGGCGACCAGGAGCGAGTGCCCGGAACAGGATCGGGTGCTTCCACGCTGGAGGCCACGGGCAGGAGTAAGTAGCTGTGACACCTAGGGCACTTGAGATATCACATATCACATATCACATATCACTAGGTTTTTGAAAGACGTTGCACTGGCAATTTAGTTAGAGCATACGCTAGTATGCAATGAGAATGAATTCATCTTGACACCTAGTAACTACTAAAGTAACTAACATTATTTTATATGTACACGTATGAGCAAGGATATAGTTAAAGTTGAGCCAACACATTTCGCACAAGTCGAAGTGATTCAGCTGTATATTCATATCGGAGAACCCCTCGGAGTTGTTTTATCTGTCATCACATTGCTGGATGATTGGATGAATGGGTGGATGATTGGATGAATGGGTGGATGGATGGATGGATGGATGGAAGACGGATGTGACATCATCGAGAGTGAGAATGGGAATTCAGAATTATCACTGGATTGGTTGGCCAGTTGGGCGGTTGGGCAGTTCGTCAGTTCGTCAGTTCGGCCATTCCGCTTTGAAGTCAATTGTGTGGCGGCATAATTTACAGTTGCACAGTTACGACTGATGACCCGCGCAAAGTAGATAATGCAGTGTTTGGTTGGGAAAAAAGTGTCAACGGCACAATCATTATTATCACAATAATAACGCCTTGGTCTGGGAACCCAAGGGGCTGGGGCTCTTTTTAAAGACCAGAGATCCCAGAGACACAGACACAGATACTTACACAGACACAGACACAGACGCTTACACAGACACTTACACTTACACTAACACAGACTCCTGGGTCACCTACAACAATTGCTCAATTTACGAGCGTGCCCCACATTGCGATGCCTTGTCTAGCAATTGCATCTCGCTGCATTTCATATTTTGCATTAATTGAAGTGAATTCTTACAGCACAAGCTCAAAGGTCAGGCCATGTAAATGGGTCGAGTTTTGCAAAACAAAACACCAAACACAACACTGCTAGTTAGAAGACACTTAGTACTTAGTATTAGTCTGGCATTTGCATTCAACGAACACAACTAATCCATTTCAATCTCACTTCCACTACTTACAGGTGAGTACAAGTCGAAGACACTGCCTCGCATACATTTCGATACGGCGCTAAACGATACATCGCTGAATGAAGGTAACCGATTGTTCGATTGAATCCCTTTTGAGTGTGGTGAATGATTGAGTGAGTGATTGATTGAGTGAGCGAGTGAGTGCGTGAGTGAGTGAATGACTATGTCAGCAACTTACTCATGCATTATACGTATCTCAATGTCGTGACATTGTTTCTGTTCAAGTTTCTGATTTCCCCATTTCCATGTGGCGCTTAGAACGCTATTGTACTGGACTGCCAGATAGAGACCTAGAAACCCACAAATGCGAATACTCTTGCCGGCTCAGCGCAATCCGATCTGCTATAAACTTATCAGCAATTGCTGGACATTATCACTTCATAGGCGACCATACATATGTAACCAAGCATATGCATTATGACGCTTGGGATTACTTAAAAGTTCTATTACATATATTCCGCTGTATCCGGACTCTAAAAAGTTCAAGAAAAAGCACACAACCTGCAGATAGACATTGTACTCATTACATAAAAATGCAATCTGGAATGGTAACGTAATTTTAACATTAACTATTGGGAAAAACAATACAAATTTTACTTTCATGTCTCGCGAAATTGTGTACTCTGAAAGCATTTAAAACTTGGTAATTATGTGCCACTTAAAGGCAACCAGTCTTAAAACGCTTTATAAATATTTATTTATACCATGAAACTGAGTTAACTATTAGCACCTTTTAGTTTTTGTAAACAAACAACTATATTGTTAAAAGTCTAAGACTTCGGCTCAAATTGCTTTACTTTCGGTAGCTTAAAGAATGTCAGTAATGATTATTAAAAGAAAACAAGATAGAATGCTAAATTTGAGAAAGACATTTCCTAACCTTTTTGAATTTATACATCATAACATAAAAAAATGACAAAAAAATTTAAAAAAAATAAATTTCTAAATTTAAATGCAGATTTTTAGAGAATAGCGCCAGAAACATTTAGAGGTATGCCACTTCAAAATCCGAATAATATAAGTTGAGTTATGGAGGTTAGAACTACAGCCTTGGGACATTTTTTAATTTTTTTGAATTTGTACATCATTACATCCAAAAAATGACAAAAAAGTTCAAAAAAATTTTTTTTTTAATTTGAATGCAGATTTTTAGAGAATTGCGCCAGAAACATTTAGAGGTATGCCTCTTCAAAATCCGATTAATATAAGTTGAGTTATGGAGCTTAGAACCTAGCCATAGGACATTTCTTAACTTTTTTGAATTTCTACATCATTAAAATTACAAAAAACATTACGAGTAACGGGTATAAGAAGAAGTGATTTCTCATTCATACGCGATTCACAAATTTCCTTATAATATTAACTGCCTTCGTAAATGGAGCCGTTTTAAGATTATCTACTCAATATATTTTACTGTAATGTTCCGAATTCTACAAGCAGATTTCTACATGACGTGCCCAGTATTCTACACAACCCAAAAAGTATGCAGTATTTCATGGATTACCCTATGTGTATTTGCATATCTTCCCGAAGAGAGTTAGTCCTCCCGCGATAAGTAAGAGGTTTGGTTATATTATTTATATGTTTAATTGCAATGTTATGGTACTAGTACTGCATATACGGATTCGTCGCTTTAATAAAAAAAGAAAAACAAAAAAAAAGGCGAATTCCATTCCTTATAAAGGTAACGGAATTTCAAGAGGCAGGACGTGACTTATATAACGATCGCTTGGCCAGGGGTTGAAAGTTGAAAAATGAAACAGAAAACTCCCTCTCACCCAGTTCATTGTGCCCCTATGCTAATGTAATGCCCATGGAAATGCCAATGAAAATGGTTACTTTCCAGCCGCTCGTAAACAAGTCTTCCGTTTTTCGTTGCGGCGAAGGAGGTGAACGTGTCACATAAAACCCCATAGTCACGCACTTCCGCAGTGAACAAAAAACGGAAAGAAAAACGCAATAATAAAATAAAATAGAGGTAGAGAGTGAACCAAGCGTTACGTCGGCTGCTATGAGTGGAGGGGATGGGGTGTGGGGTGTGGGGTGTGGGATGTGGGGTGTGCGGTTCGGTTGGTGTTCCCTTAATTTGTATTATGCCTTGCCCGACTGCCCAACTAGCACCTAACACACATTCATAGACACCCACAGTTGAGGTAGGAAAATAGGATTACTTAGTGTGCTCCAAAGCGTAGCTGCATACACATATAGCTCTTTTAATTACTGCATTTTATACACAACTAATACGAATTCAATCAAATTCTTTATCTTTTTATTAAAAAAAAAATATATAACATTATATATCGTTGAAAATGGTATATATATACTCTACATATAGCATTTAGAACATACACGTATTCTATTTGAAATTTAGTTATTTCGAAAAAGGTTGTTATTCTTTTAAGCTGCGTGTAGCTAATATTTTCACCGCTATTGTGGCGTTGTTATGGCCTCTCTCGCTGGGCGCTCTCTGCGCATGGGCAGCACCCTCGATGGGCAGCACTGGCGATCGTCGACTGCTGTTTTTTGTCTTTTTCGCATTCGAGATCAGTCACTGTGTGACACACGTTGTATATTGACATTTAACACTAAGAACTGTGCGTTCAATTAGAGCAAAATTGTAAAAAGGCATGACTGGCACGTAAAACACGATCATTGCTTGAAAACCGATTAATCGATAGCGTCTAAAACGCCGAAAAGTATCGGCGCAGCAAACATCGCGGCGCAAATGTTTTGTACATCGCTAGATCAGATCGATTTTTGAGTTCGGGTGGAGTGGACGGAACGGAACGGAGCGGCAACGGCGGTTGTTTAAATCGCCCCGTTTATTATTATTGTTTTTTTTCGCTGTCGCGTGTGTCGGTTTTAACTATGTTACTGCATTTTATTATGCCCTGCGCTGCATAAATAATACCTCCTTTGCCTTGTTTGCTGAGCTACACATCAAATTGTTCGTTTTTTTTTTTCATAATTGTTGAAGCTAGTGCTGTTTTTGTTAAAGTGTTTTATCCCCTAATTCCAACAACAACAACAGCAGCCGATAAATGCATTCCTGCACACGAAGGAGAAGAAAGATGCGTGTGCGTGTGTATTAGTTCAGTTTCTCTGCGCTGCGGTTGTGTGTGTGCGTGTGTGTGTGTGTGTATGCTGCAACTGAAAACCAAAATTAACCAACATCAACAACAAAAACCCAAGAGTAATACAAAAAAATAAAGATAAATAAAGACAAACTTAACCAAGCGACAATGTGATGCGAAAAGGCGATAAAATAGGAGCAAAAACAAAGCGTGAACAGAGAGAAAAAACGCGGAAATGCAGTTGAGCGCATAATTTTTATAAGCCAAGCGACAAACGCACACTGCAACAACTGCAACAAAAATAACTAAAGGGCGGAGCGAGAGGGGAGAAGTAAAAACAGAAGCATCAGCGAAAAAGAGAAAAGAAGTAGAAGTACTAGAAGAAGAAGAAGCAGCAGCAGCAGCAGCAGCAGCGTCGACAAACACAAACACAAAATATACCTGCGTGTGCTCCCTCGCGCTATCTCTCTTTCTCCACCTATCTCACGCTGCAAATGTGTGTGTGTGCCATGCTCTCGGAACTACACTGAGCGAAAAATAGCAAAATGTTGCAGGCCGCTAGCAGCACAACAACAGCAACAACAACAACAGCAGCAGCAGCAGTAGTAGACACAGGAAACAGTGAAAGCCCGATAGTAGCGACGCCAGAGGAAAAATCCCAAAGACGACGCTCCACATTCTATGTACCACTGGTAATAGAAGACGAAGAGGAGACCAAAACGGATACACCAAGCGATCATCTGGTCCAAAAGTCATCGAGTAATACCAGCCTAAGTAGCAATAGTAACTCCCTAACCAATTCCGAAACGAAATCATCGAAAAGCTATAGTCTGCGCAAATCGAGTTCGGTGAAAAGCAGCGTGGCCAAGGTTAGTGCTCTCTTCGAGCGGAAAACTCCAGCGAAAATGTCGCCACCTTGCGGCTTCAATTGGAGCATCAGTGGCAGCGAGAATACGGCCCAGTACTCCGATACCGATGAGGATGAGGAGAACTCCACGGAGGCCCGTCATCGCGAACAGCTGCTCAAGTCCATGCCCACCACCACCGCATCCCCATCGAAACTGAAACGATATGGCATCGTGCTGAACGTCATCAGTTTGAATGGCAGCGATAACGAGCAGTCCTCGATGGGTAGTAATGTTAGTACCATGCCAACCATGCCAAACAGCCAGAACATACCAAATACGGCTGCGCCCAGGACTCATTTCAATGAGGAGAACGACATTGTCCTGGCCACGCCCCCGCCGCCCAAGCAGCAGGCACTTTCCGTCGCCCATGAGTCAAACGACTACGATGATGATTCAGAGATAAGTCGCATGCAGACGAACACCTCGACGCCCATAAAGCTAATGAAATCGCGATCGCGTACGAATATACTGGCTGTACCGCTGCCATCGGTGGAGCGCGGTTTGGCCACAAATACGACGCCCAATAATAATAATGGTATTGGTATTGGTATTGGTAATGGGAGTGGTAATGGTAATGGTAATACCAGTACTACGACCACAACGACGACGACGACGCTGATTACGCTCCGTGCAAAATCGAAGACCCTGCCGCAAAATCTATCGGCCTCAGTTGTTTTACGCGATGCAGCCGCACTGGATGAGCTCGAGAAGAAGCGCGAAAAGTATCAGGAGAAGCAGGAAAAGCGGGAAAAGCGGGAAAAGCTGCAGGAGAAACAGCGCCAGCTGTTCGGCGGCAGTACGGCCAGTCAGATAGCGGGCTCATCGCCCTACAAGCTGCAGAACAGCTGTTCGGCCACCTCGATACTCACGCACAGCTTTCCACCGAAGAACCTCTTTCTGCTCAAGTCCACACCCAAACTGACAACAGATATAGCCGCTGGCACGCCCCCAAATACCTCGGCGATCTGTTCGCCGCCCAAGAAATCGCTTAGCTTCATCCGACGTGCCCACTCCACCAAGGTGGCACGCAGCAATTCGCTGCTAAAACCAAATCAGGCTGGCCTTCTGGGATCGGCAGGTGGATCCAACGGACTCGGAGTCCATCAGGGCGTCATGCAGGGAGCATTGTCCACCAGCTGTGCTGGGGACAATTCCAGCAACAATGGCAGCTGGGGCAAACACTTCTACCAGCCCTACGATGTGTGTCCCTTGAGTCTGGACGAGCTCAACTGCTATTTCCAGGCGGATCAGTGCGAGAAACTGATCTGCGAACGATTCAAGATCAGGGATCTGGCCATACACATGGCATCCGCATCCGCATCCGCAACTGGAGCGGATCTCTCTGTGAACACAGAGAATGAGACAACGGCAACGGCGGAGGACGATGCGGGACATCATTCCGGTAGGTCGATTCAAGCAATAATAATAATAATAAAAAAAAACAACAAAATTGCACCGAATTCTTTTGTGTCTGCTCAATGGACAGCAAGTACTACATACATAAGTATTTCCTGTGGCAAACAACCGAAAAACAACCCCTTTGCGATCCCATATACCATTTCATTTCGATCCGATCGAACAATCCCCATTTGTATCGAGCAACGGCGATCGTATTTGGAATACTCCTATCTGCGCAGGGTCACGATAAGATAAGCCATAACCTCGCCCCTTTGTGACAGTGTCGGCCAAAGTTATAGGTATACCATAGATATCTTTATCCGAATAACTGAGAAACTTATGACCAAGGTATCACGTGCTCATTTTAAATTCGTATCTCCAGTTACCAAGATCACGGCTGTACTTCAATTTTACTCTTAATATCATTTTCTAGATTTCTAGATCTAAAGGATCTCAAAAAGATCCCCCCTCTCTTAGCAGATTTCAAGTATAAAATAATACGGTTTCTATAAGGAATGATACCGAATATACAACTCCGCCATGTCATACTTGTTATTTGTATAATAATAGTTATATTCGTAATATGTATGTAATATGTAATACTTCCGATAAGCATTACTTTATATCGAATTTGTACTATTACTGTACAAATTAATGATCCAGATATATTAACTAAAGTACAAAACATACAACAAAGTGTCCATTAGGGGTGATAATGGCTAATATAAAAACTCCACAACACAATGTTATGCTTGTAAATTACAACTTTTATTGTGGGTACCTACTACTTTATGGGCAGATGTTTCAGGGCTATTATTATGACCGCAGCTGTGCCACTGGCCCCTTCGTTTTTCGTGTGTTCTTCACACTTTCTGGCGGCTCTTATTAAGCCTTCCTGTGCGTTTCTTTTGCGACGTTTGCCATCATCAAGCCTGCCAGCTACTTTATTTACACACGATCGGAGGTGAACCCTCCTCCCCCAAACAACACCACCATTTATATATATGTATATGTATATACATATATATTTATGTGCGCGCCCAAGTATACATAAGTATTCTTTTGGAACGTAGCCCAATTGTGTGGCTCAATTGTAGCTCAATTTGATGGCCCTGGAGGGCAGTGAAGCGTCGCACCATGGGCTTCATAGCAGTGCACAGTAAATTAAGAATAATAAATGATATCATGTTACATAACAAATATTAGACTAGGCTGTACGACATTCTATATACCAACGAGTTCTAATGGGTAATTCTTTTACGATATTACGATATTATTCTTTCTAAGATTTATTTTGACCTACTTTATAGTCGTTAAAGAAGTATTGAATAAATGTATCGTGATCTGCTGTGATCTGTGAGCTTTCTTTCTGTGTAGATTCTGAACTGAACCCCTATAAACCGATTCGAAAGTGATTGGAGTGTGTACATAAATAAAGTATCTGTATCCTCTTGCATTCTGATTTGGTATTCCAGGAACGCCATTGGTGTTTTTTCCAACTATTGACGACTTCTTGAATTATTCCCGCTGCGCTGGCCATTGAATCGGAATCAGTTTTCTATACTTGGAACGCCGCCAGGAAGCTCATTGCATTTCAATGAGTTCGAAAGAGAGAGGATCACGCTCTGCGGTACCGTTAAATGCCCGATCGATTCGCATTAACACCGCCGCAGAAGTGTGACCAATTCGATTTGTGATCATTTAAATCATGGTCCCACTGTGCGGCGTCGTCTCCGTTTGCTTGTTTTTATTTCCTCTTCTCTGCCCTTCCCATCTTCCCTTCCATTCTCTCTGGCTACAATTTCAATTTCGTTGCTTTTTTCTGGACTGTTGCTATTTTATCATGATTCACACACACCCGCACCAGAAACCAGTTTTTTTTTTGAAGCCAGAAAAGAGATAGAGAGCGAGCGAGCAAAAGAGAGAGGAGAATGAGTATGCCAAACAAACGAACCGCTTTATTTTAAAACTCAAATTGTTGCTGCCATTTTTCGCTGATGCACTGCAAATAATTGGTGTCAATTTGAAGATAGTTCAAGAAAATGAGCAAACAAATTGTGGCTGAACTATTTGCAATTATGTTAAATCATCTCGAATGATTGTGTGCCAAACAATTTACGAAATACAAATTGTGATGTAATTCTTAAGACTTTCTGTTACATGCAAGGGCATATTAACTGATTTTTTGCTGATTCTGTTAATAGTGTTACGCTTCTTGCCTACAAAAATGTCTAAATTTTCAAAAGAACCATATTTGTAATGTTACGATATGTGAGTTTACATTCAAACGTATACTTTGTACGTATGTAAATGTCCCAAAAATAGAGTTTCGAAACACATGTGCATCTCTCTCAAGTGCCTCACAGTCCATTTCAAGTGGTCAGCAAACATGGCGATAGTGTTTGCTGTAGTTTGCCGCTGCATTCGCTGAGTGTAGCTGTAGTTGTAGTTGCAGTTCAGTTGCATTTCATTTGTAATGTGATAAGGCGCAGGCGCTTTCGTAACTAACGACGACTTAACCCAAGGCGGCTTCTATTTTTCGTCGATAAAGCAGACGCGACGATGGAAATAAAGGGAAAATAGACAAGTTTGAAAGAAATATTTATGATTTTGAGAGCGGGCGCTACTCAAATATAAAGTTACTTCATTATTGATCAACCTCTTATCGCAGAAGACTGCGACTCCATGGTCCGTCCCATAGATCATATAGTGCATACATATTTTTTTATATCACTTAATCGAGAGCTGGTGACATTTTCGAGAAATACGACGGCGAGAAGGGAAACAAAACAAAATAAAACACAGTCAAGTTGAGATAAAGATACTGTGGCCATTAATCTGCCACGATCGTTGGTTGGTCGCTTGCCTAGTTCCATTTATCAGAGCCCAACTGACGGATCGTGAGATAGTGAGTGATGATCACTGTACGCATTTTCCACTTTCCACACGGTGCTTTTTGCTTTGGTTTACTTAACGCGTCGATAATTGAGCGCTGACCTTATCGCACAGTTAGCATCCGCCCAAGGGGCCCAAGATACATACGTACACGTGTATGTATGTATGGATGTATGTACATCGATCCAATTCGATCGATCACCATTTCGGTCGGTGGCCAGTGAAAGCGAACCTCTTTCTTTGGCCCCCCCCCCTTTGATACCCAGACCTTAATCCGTTTTAATTGCACCGCTGTCTGAAGACTCCGAAATCCAAAAAATATGTCGATGGTCGATGGGCGATGGAGTGACTCAATGATGAGCAATATTCGTGCATATACACTCGTGTGAGGAGTAGTCAGCATCATCAGCATTTCGGCATCATCACGATCATGAACTCGCGATCTCGGAGGTCCGGTCATCTGGCCAAAAATTACCAAATTATTACACACCCGCCGCAGATTAGGTGTAATATACTAGACCTGATCTCTGCTGACTTCATCGCACTATATATGCTATATGCGGTTGGCCCACCTTTTTTGCCCGAAATGGTGTTTGCCATCATCATTGGGCTTTCATTCGACTTTTGAATGTGGAAACAGACAATCTCGTTTGTATCATCCCATAGAGACTTAATCAGTTCTTGAACTCAAATCTGAGCTACATTACTATAATGGTGGGGTCATCATTCAAACAGCAGTTCAAACCCATTGAAACGCTTAGGGGGTAAAATAATTACATTCTTTATGAGGCAGAAATGTTCAAGTAATTGCAGCTTCTTGTTTCTACAGCAATTTGATAAGGCAACATGCCCCATAGATTACTATGGAAAGTTTGTAAAGTGAAGAGACATATGTTTATGTATAGTGTATGTAAATATGATAGTTTCATAGTTTTCTTTAATAAAAAACACACACACTTCTTCCATGGAGTGCGTGTTCTTGGCCAACCTTTGCATTCT
The DNA here is from genome assembly GCA_005876975.1 of Drosophila orena. NCBI lineage: Eukaryota > Metazoa > Arthropoda > Insecta > Diptera > Drosophilidae > Drosophila > Drosophila orena. The sequence continues at coordinate 9,914,314 of VCKV01000288.1, forward strand.
CTGCTGGCCAGATTTGCGTGCCTATTCTAGATTTGGCATTGATCTGGGGGCGTGGAACACCCACCGTCTACAAAATCGGTATAAATGCGCCGTTTTCGATTCACCTTTTTATTCATTCATGCTTTATCGCTTTGAATTCGATGCTTTGCACGCCAGGCGGTAAGATTAAGATGCTGATGCTGATGCTGATGCTGATGCTGATGCTACAGTTGCTCATCAACGAGTTTTGATCTTACGCGTATATAGGAATATTTCATATTTTTTTGCTGGCTCTTTTCCATTTTGTATTAATAATAGAAGTTGTGTGTCTTTAAATGCCAAACATGACACAATTCGGCCTGCCCCTCTCGTTGGCTTGGAATGAATGACAAATCGTGCTGTTTGCATCTGGTGTTTTGTTGACTATCCAAATGAATCAACCTGGAAATGCGAAAGGCAGCTCTTTTCGGACAGCAAAAGAAACGGATGGGGCCGGAGTGGCCCATAAAAAAACATGGAACTGCCCGTTTTTCCGATGACTCTTTTGCATGCCATCAGATAAAAGTGATGTTTGCTCTCCCCTCCCCCGATGAGTCACCACGTCCATGGGTGCCACCTCCGTTCCTCCCACCTCCATACACACGATACCCCCCCCCCATTTTCATGGCTAACTTTGTAGGTGGTCTGCCTTCGACAAGGTCGCTTTGTTTTTGGGCTCGTTCCTCATTTTCTTCTGGGCTGTGAGGGCGGCTTTGTGCAAAGGAGCAGCCGAGATGCCCAGGTGGAAACTGGTTTCTGGTTCCCGGATTCTGAACTCGGTTTCAGCTACACATGCACTGCGGCAAATACGATCTTAAGAGGCAGTTCCTACTATTTACCTCGATCTTATCCAGCATATTAACAACACTTTCTATTTGTTTCCTATACTTACACGTATGATACCATTTTATTGGCTAAAATGTGAAATAGTAAACAGGATAATTGTAGTCTTGTTTATATGGCGATGAACCTATTACCATGAATTTAATATCGATAAATAAATACGATAATATAATAGAAAATAATCCATACTAAGTTGCAATTCCTGTTATTCCGTATTGAATTTTTGAATAGGATAGTAAAGTAAATGTGTCATGGTGTATATACACGTACATACAATGAAACAGACACTCAGATACTTTGTTATTTAGGAAACAGGTCTGATAACCTGAATTCGGATCATGTGGTTCGTGTCATTTGGTTCTATTTTCTGTGCTGAGTGCACTCGCTTAGCTTTGCATCTTGCCACGGTAATGAGGCACATGAATGATGAATCATTGCTACCTGCCCCTTCCGCTGCTGCCACTGCTGCGCTTGCCTCCTAGCCTCCTTGCCACAGTTTCCATGTCTTCTCTGGCTGCTCCGGCTGTTGTTATTTTTTTGCGGCAGGTGATGCGGCAATGCTGATGGCTCTCCGGAGCTGGGATAAACTCATTTGAGCAGCAGCTGCTCCTTTTCTTTTGTTCGACAGGCGAAAAACCAGTTTCCAAGTCTTCCAAAAAAACAAACTACGACCGATTCATGCCAAAGTGTTGTGGCCGCTTTTGTTATGCGGGACGGGATTACAGAGGAATGTGCGGGAGATGTTTTCAGATGGGATGGAAATTCATCATATACGTGTAGGGATTAAAATACGTGTACTTGCCGAACTGAATCTGAATCACCTGAATCACCTGAGAAAAAAAGGTCAATGAAATCTGCTAGAGATGTGAAATTCGAGTGGGCACTTGTGAGATAATTCCTTCTAATGCCCATATTCTTTGCTTCCTTCCTTGCAGATACGTCCTATGAGAAGGCGTGCCGCCGTGGATCAGCGCCCACCACGCCCATTTTGGGCAGCAAACAGCACCAGACGGAGCACAATGCCACCTCGCGTTTCACCAACTTCTTTTCCAAAAAGTGAGTCGCCAAAAGAGTATACGTTTAAGAGCACAAATCTAATAATATGCCATCGTTTCTCTATGCTACAGATCCAATCCCCTGAAGCGGACCAAGTCGGTGACCAAGCTGGAGCGGACCAAGCGCGGCTCTGGCGGACTGAGGGGCTCCCGCTCGCACGAGAGCCTGCTGTCCAGTCACGCCGTCATGTCCACCATAGGTGAGTTCTGGTTAATGCTGGAGTTTCGGCCAACAATCCTGAAATCCTGAAATCTCCCTCCTTCTCTTCCAGATCTCTCCTGCACTGGGGCGGTTGGCGTGGCGCCCGTGCACCAGTCGGTCCTGGGACGTCGTCACTGCTTCCAGGTACGGGGCGGGCCTCGTGGCGAGCGGTACTACTCGTGCGGATCGCGCCAGGAGCGTGACCTTTGGATCTACTCGCTGCGCAAGTCGATCGCTCCGAATGCAGAGCACACGCGCCGCACGGACAACTCGCTCAAGATGTGGGTGTACGAGGCGAAGAATCTGCCGCCCAAGAAGCGATACTTTTGCGAGCTGCAGCTGGACAAGACACTGTACGGCCGGACATCGGTGAAGCTGCAGACGGATCTGCTGTTTTGGGGGGAGCACTTCGATTTTCCCGACATACCCGAGATTAATGTGATCACTGTAAACGTTTTCCGTGAGGTGGACAAGAAAAAGAAGCGGGACAAGTACCAGTTTGTGGGATCGGTGAAGATACCCGTGCACGACGTCACCTCCAGATTGCCCTGCGAGCAATGGTATCCCATACTGAGCGACAAGGCGGGCGACAGTCTGGGCAGGACCTCGGGCGGCGGCGGCAGTGGGTCCAAGGACAAGGAGCAGTTGCCCACGCTGAGGATCAAATGCCGTTTCCAGAGCACCGACATTCTGCCCATCAATGTGTACGCCAACTTTTTGGCCTACCTCAAGGAGAACTACAAGCGCGTGTGCGAGACCCTGGAGCCGGTGATCGGGGTGAAGGCCAAGGAGGACATTGGACAGGCACTGGTGCTGCTGATGCACGCACAGGGATTGGCGGGCGCCTTCCTCACCGATGTGGTGGCCCTCGATCTGCTGCGAGTGGGCGATCAGAGGCTTACGTTCAGGGGCAACTCGTTGGCCACCAAGAGCATGGAGGCATTCCTCAAGCTGACGGGCGAACAGTATCTGCAGGACACACTATCCGCACCCATAAACGAGCTGATTCAGTCGGAGAGGGACTGCGAGGTGGATCCCACCAAAACGAGCGGTTCGTCGGCGGGCTCACTGCAGCGGCAGCAGGCCGCACTGCGTGGCGCGGTCCGAGGGGCGTGGCAGTGCATCTTCGAGTCGCACAAGCATTTCCCCGCCCAGCTGCGCAATTGCTTTGCCACGTTCCGGGAGCGCTTGCAACAGCTGGGCCGTCAGGATATGGCCGACAACCTGATCTCGGCGAGCATTTTCCTGCGCTTCCTGTGCCCGGCCATCCTGTCGCCATCGCTTTTCAACATCACCAGCGAACTGCCGTCGGCACGGGCCACTCGCAATCTCACACTGGTGGCCAAGACTCTGCAAACATTGGCCAACTTCACACGCTTCCAGGGCAAGGAGAACTTTATGGAGTTTCTCAACGATTTCCTCGAGCAGGAGGCCGCTCGCATGCAGCAGTTTTTGGAGATTATATCCACGCGGCCGGAGCATCCAGCTCCGGACTCGATCCTCGATTGGGCTGGCTACATTGACCAGGGCAAACAGTTGTCCATACTGCACAGCTTGCTCAGCGAGAGCCTGGCCAAGTTGCCGGAGGCCAGGCAACACGAGCTGGATCCGTTGCAGCACATTCTGGATGAGATCAGCCGAGCCAAGGAGCATGGCATGGGCACAGCACTGCCGGGTGGCTATTTGCCGGCCACCTCCTCCACGCACTCGATAGCCAGCGAGAATCAGGAGAATCGCAATCCGGGATCCTCGGGCTCGCACGCCGGCTCCAACTCGGAGCAGTTACTGCCACAACAAAGCCAGTTGGCCCAGCCGCAGCATGCGATTGTTAGCAAACCACTGTCTGCGGAGCGCGGCATTATGAGAGGAGTACTTACGCCGAATTCTCTGGAGAAGAATATCTTTAGATACAATGATCCCACGGTCAATGGCTTGCTGCAGCAGCAGCAGCAACAACAGCAGCAGCAGCAGCAGCAGCTGCAACAGCATGGCCATCAACAACAGCCACACCATCAGCATGCCCTCCAGCTGCTCTCCAATTCACAAACCTCCATAGCCGGCAACCAATATTTGAGTTCGCCGGGAGGCCTGCAGCATGCCCAATCGCAGACCTCGATGGCGTCCTCATCGCTCAATGGCAGCAGCAGCAATCTGCTGCATGGCCACCAGCAGCATGCCCATCACCCGCAGCAACTGCATCCACATCACTGCCCGCCGGCGCCACAGACCAGTGCCTCCAGCACGATGGAGCGCATGGATCGGATGAACTATCCGTATATGTCGCACAATGGCAATGACTACGAGGCCAGCACGCCATCGAGCACTCGTTCCAGGACACTGCCACGGAATGGTAATCCCAATGGCAATGCAAATGGCAATGGCAATGGCAATGGCAACGTGGGCAGCAGCAACAATAACCAGAGCGGCAGCTACGATGACATGCACGGGGAGTTCCAAATCCAGATCTCCGGGTTCGATACGAGCAGTGCTTTTGTCTGCAAATCACCCACACCCATGATGAAATCCAGTTTGGGACCAGCGGGGGCCGGACGAAGCCACCACAAACTGAATTTGGGAATACCCGATCACTCAGGTGGTTATGCGCGTGGCAACAATCTGAATTCCAACTCGAATATGCCCAAGAACTTGGAGGATCTGGACGATCTGTTCAAGTACGCCGAGGAGCACGACGTGTCGGAGCCAGCAAACCATCACCATCACAGCCAGGGTCAGCAGAACCACCAGGGTCACCTGAAGCCAGCCGCCGTACCCGGCAAGGAGCAGCTGTCGGCGAAGAGCAGTCACTGCAGCTCTGGCTACCAGAGCATCTCCACGAATCCCTCGCCCTCGCAGTCCTCCAGTCCCGTGGAGAGCCAGCTAAAGGCCGCGATGGGCAGTCACAATGCGCCGCTGGCCTTCAAGAATCCCTCCTATCAGCTCCAGCCCCAAACTGGCTCGTCCAGATCATCGGCTCAAAGCAATCCCCACCAGCAGCAGCAGCAGCAACAGCAGCAGCAACAGCAACAGCAGTTTGGCAGCCGCTTAAAACCCATTGGAGGTGGAGTGGTGGCCGCCAGGGCGGCTTTCCTCAACAGTGGCGGAGCCTTGGAGGCGTCCACATTGACGCCCAGCTCCTCGGACGAACAGCTCTCGGCGGATAATTACTTCAGCTACGCAGCGGCGGCAGCTGCTGGGGCGGGTATTGTCACCAAATTGGAGGCTCAACGCTCGCTAAGCGGTGGCAGCAGCTCCTCCACCTCTGCATCTGCGTCCACCTCGAATCTGGGCAAGAGCGGCGGCTCATCCGCCTACGGGCGGCTGAATGGGCCGCTTAAGCGCGAGGATGTCTACGGCAGCGGCTACGGCGGCAGCAGTGGAAATGTGGCCTATGCCTTGTCCACTTCCAATGCCGCCGGACACCATCAGCATCCCCACCAGCAGCAGCAGAAACTGATGCAGCAACAGCAGAGGGATCGGGAGCAGGAACTAAAGCAGTTTGCCGGCAGTGTGGCGGGCAGCGTGGGATCGGTCACATCAGCGGCTCAGAGGCGTCTGAGCCTAGACTCGGCGCGCACGCTCTCCGACAGCAGCACGGATACAGAGGGTGAGTTGGGCAAATCCGTGTGAGTCTACTTAGAACGCTGCTAACTTGAAATGCAATTTTGTTCCAGGACACTGCAACCAATTGCAGGAGGGCAAGCGACGCAGGCAGTTGCGCAGCAGTGGTGGCAGCGGCGGAGGTGGAGGAGGAGCCGGTTCAGAACAAGGACTGGGCAAGAGCTATGACCAGAACGGAGAGATCCAGCTGCTGCAACAGACGCTGGACACGCTCTGTCACACGCTGGACCGGGATGAGGCCGAGCTTCGCGACTCCAGCGACGAGCTGTTCGGCCTGCAGCGTCCAGCAGGCAGCAATGGATCGCACAATCTCAGCCTGCAGTCGGAGTCCACTATGCGCAGCATCATCGACAGGTGGGGATTGAATTCAATTTGAGACGCAATCGATGTAGCCAAAATTGGTGTTTATTGGTGTTAATGTATCATCAGCCATCATTGAATGAGCACATCATTTTGGCCACACGACCGTCCAATTAATTAGCATGAACGCATCCTTCAGGGGTAAACCTAATTAAAGTTTCTTTCAATCCTCCTGCAGACTCATCACCATGGAGGAGGAGCTGCGCCGCGAGCAGCTCAAGATGTCGCTGGCGCTGTCGCACAAGCAGCGCGTGATCGAGGAGCAGGGCCAGCAGATCGCGGCACTGGATGCGGCCAACAGCCGTCTGCTGAGTGCCCTGACCGCCCTGCGCCAGCGGTACGAGACCCAGCAGCAGCAGCAGCAACAGCAGCAGCAGCAGCAACAGCAGCAGCAGCACCAAGCACCACCAAAGACCCAGAAGCCACAGTGAGCGGATGGGGGCAGAGAGGAAGGGCAGAGATGGCGGGAGACTAAGGAGGATTAGGAGGTGACTGCGACGGAACCCGAAACCGAATCCTAGCATACACACTAGCAGCACACTGACGGTGGCATCGTTGTTGCGCTGAACACCGACGCGGTTCTGTCTTGAGGACACCTTTTTGTTTATTTTTTTTTAGATATTTTTTTTGTATGCTACATAAATTATAATATATATACTACATGTTTAATATAAACCTATGCATAACGTACATACATTATACATAATTTCTCAATCTATGTTTAAAACCAACAAAATGTGAAAACACTAAATGCAGCTGCAAACGCAGCAGCAGCAGCAGCAGCAGCAGCAGTTGCAGCAGCAAGATAAACCCTTGAAGATCGGAGCATGGAAGTGAGGACGAAACCAGAACAAGTTAAGATAATGAATAAAATTATAACCAAAGTTAGACAAAAAGGCACGACGTGGCATATTTCTTATTTATTTCTTATTTTTTTACATTTTTGATAAATATTTGCTTGATGCATGTAGAGTTCGTCATCATGAATGTAACTTACACGAAAGTTACGTCGTGTGGATAATTAAAGGCGACACCTGGCTGCCATTCACATAACCACATATTTACATTCCAGGATTCTGGATAACTTACAGAGCTGCCGATGTAAAATGTATAAACAGTGATCTTACCGAAACTCAGATGTAGAGGGCGAGTTTTTGCCCGATATGCCCAAAGCTAGATGGAGCCAACAGTGCTAAAATAACTTTTGTTTTTCATAATCAAAAAGAAATGGAATATAAAAATATTCACGTTACTTATGCAAATGAACTTTATCGAATGAACTTTAAATAGGCAAATGCCTATTTTAAGCAATACATCTTTATAAAAGCAAGCACAATGCACTTTGTGTTTAAATTAGTGCGCTACAAAGCTATTCAAGCCATTGAGTTAAATGTTGAGGAATGAGTATAAGATAGCCAAGATAAAACTGCAGAGACCCGATCTATTGAAAACTCAACAAATGTGGATGATGTTAAATATCGGGCCGATGGAGTAAAGTGAATTACACAAATCATATGTTTAAGCTGATCCCCGCCGCAGGGAGTCCAATGAATATGGTCTTTCGCTGGGCAACAATCGGTAATCAGGTTCAAATGCGATCGCCCTGCTTTGTCAACGATTTTGATTGCGGTGGGGTTTTGGAGGGGGAGGGGGAGCACAGCATATCATCATATCATTTTTCTTACCAATAGAGCGGCTATAAATTGTAACGGAAATCTGGTTAGCTCTCTTTCGGATGGGGGTGGGGGGCGGCGGGGTATAACGAAAGGGGGGAGGGGCGCCTCTGCGACTGCTGATGGACTGGCCGGTCAACTTGTGACGCCTCTTTTGTATTCCTTGGCTCTTTGTTGCCTTGTTGCCATGTTGGCTGCGGCTTTTTCCCAATTTTCCCAACCGTCTTGTGATTAATTACATTTTCTTTTGCCGCTTCACTCTTTCTCGCTCTCTCGCTCTCTCTCTCTCTCTCTCTCTCTCTACTGCCGGCCGCTTTTCAATTCAATTTTTTGGGCCTCATCGCCAGCGTCACTTTTTGAAATTAAATTTTGATTAATTGCAGTCGGCACCTTCCTTTTGGTGTTGTTCGCATTTCGAGTGCGGCGCTACGGGAAGAGTGTCTTGCAGCCTGCCACTCCACAATCGGAATCGTAATTCGCTGCACTTGCCACACCCCCCGCCCGCGAACCCGCCCCCCCCGCGAGGAGGAAAACCGACGTCTCGGGACGAAATAATTTTCAGGTGTGAAAAATTTTGAAATGCGCTTTCAATTTGCGCTGCCGCCAAGGGAAGATGCAAACGGAGCGGAAAGGCTGGCGATGCAGATGGAGATGTGGATGTGGATGTGGATGTGGATGTGGATGTGGATGTGGATGTGGATGTGGAAGCAGACTGTGCCCCATTAACGCAGCAACCAAATAAAGTCATTACCAATGCGCTGGCTGCAAAGGGCGGGGGGCGGGGGGACGGCACACAGGCACAATGCACTGTAAAAAATGAGTTCGATGCGGAAAATAGTGCGTGTGGCAGTTATAATAGTTGCTCGTCTACAGAATGCTGTGTAAAATAGGTGTAGCTCATGCTTCATCAAATAACACTGCCAAATTGTGGCTGCGTCTTTCAATTACAGGGTATTAAGTGTGCAAACGTATGAGCTCATTGCAGTTACTGCAATTTGTGGTAGAACCTTTTAACTTTCCTCAAAGACTTAACTAATTGTGGAAGTACGTGTATGTTCATATATGTGTCTGCCCAATACTATATCTTAAACTATTATTACTTTTTGAAGGGATTTCTTAACAGTTTATTAATATGTGACTTTGGATTCCTGCTAATACCTAATACTCGCAGTGCAAACGGCACTGGTAAGCAGCCATCTAATGCGCCCCAAACAATTTGCTACGTGGGCCGCGGCCACACCTACCTGCTGCCAATGGGCAACATGCGATGTGCCGTCCAAAGCCACCGCCCCCTGGTAACTGGTAACTGGTAACTGGTAACTGGTAACCTGGGCAATAGACCTAGAGACCAGGGAACCGAGCGCAGGAATCCAAGTGAGTTTTCGTGTCTTGTGGCTAGCTGCAAGTCCAACTCCGCGGACCGAGATCAGATAACTCAATTATTCGCGGCGTAAACAAATGCTGCCTTTCAGGGTTTTTAGCCAACATCCCATCCCATCCCATCCCGTCCATCTGCACTGCCCCACCGTTTCCCGCCTAACAACACCACCTTCTCCTCCTCCCCCCCCGTACCACTGCTCCTCCTGCAAAGGAAGAGCGAAGGGCAATGGAATGGAGTCGAATGGGATGGGTTATTATCCCAGGCATAAATGGATTGTAAACGTGATTTTTATAGTCATTTAGCATAATAATGCATTTTATGGTTTTGGCCAGTCGGAGCACTCGCTCCATCTCGCTCTCTTCCTGCCACCTCCTCGTCCAGTTTTCTTCCTCAGTCTCTGGTTTTTACTTTTCGCCAGCGCTCTTTATTTTTCGCGGTTTTCGCGGTTTTCGCGTCAATTATACCCGACTTGGTGGCTTTTCAGTGCTGATTAGTGCACCGATTTCAACTGAGCCAAAGTGGCTGCAATAAATATGTGCGGTTGGGCAACAAATTTTTAGCAAATTTAATCATGCTTCAATCTCATTTCAAAGAACATTTTCAAAAAGGATCGCTTCACTTAATGCCATTCTAGAATTTGAAACATTTCTGTATATCATTAAATTTCAAATCTTTCCATTTTATGCCATTTCATTTCAAAATCCAACACATTTTTGAGTTAACAAGCTTGTTAAATTATATTTTGGGAAATCGATTCAATATTTCTATATTTTTCAAGAAACTATTAGTGTGTACAAATGACTTTCTTATGTGCTAAAATATTTGTACTTTTCCCCAAATACTTGCCACAATTTCCATAGAAATTCACAAAGTAATGGCATAATGGATAAGTACACGTGTATGCCATTGATTACAAGATTTCGGCGCCGCATAAACGCAAATCTCTCGATCCAGTTGAATAGTCTTCAACTTCGCCATCGACTCTGTTTTTTTCACCAATTTGCGCCCCGTTCACGTTTGTTATTCACGCTTTTCAATTGAGAACACGCCGCCAGATGTGCTCCTTTCCCCCCAAAACCCCGGGCACACCGACCCCCCTCCCCCCCATCCACGGCCAGCCTGTCAGTTCCACGCCGCCCCTGGCAGGGGTGAGGGGGGGTTGGAGGTATCACGGCTGGGGCCTCGTTTTATTGTTTGTCTTCTTTATTACAAGTTAAAGCGTAATTACTCAACAAATATGCGGCAATTTGCAAGCGAACAGCAAGTTCAGGCAAGTTGAGCCACAAGCTTGAAGATTCCAATTGGCTGGGCGGCGGGGGCTTGGAGAGAGGGAGGGGGGGTGCGAAGAAACCATGGGGAAGGCTCCGTCCGAGTCCGGAGTCCGTGAGCTGCAGAAATCAATCGACCAAATGTCCGACTGCAAATTTGTTTTTATTTATTTCCTACTACGAAGAGGTGCACTGAAAAAAACCACATCTACTTGGTTGAACTTAAAAACTTATACAGCAAACAGTAAAGTTTACTTCGTTTGAATAAGCTAGTTTCAATAAATTTTATATAAAGAAAATGAGTAAAGCACTTCCATATAATATATGTAATATTAATATAATATATATTTTTTTCCACTTTCAATTGATGATTGATTTCAGTTGTTAAAAATTGAAATTAACTGCGCTTGTGGCACGAGTTCAAGTGGGTTTTTCTGCCAGTGGAGCTTAAACTGCGACTGCGACTGGCGGACGGCTGGATGGATGGATGAATCCTTGGTGTGCTTGATGTTAGCCGACGCCAGAAATGAAATGAAGTAATCCAATTTGCTCACCGGTTGTCCAACGCCAGTGGCCCAAGGTGCTTATTAGTGCCCCTTGCACGGCAAACTGGACACTGGACACTGTGGACAGTGGACAGTGGACTTGGAACTTGGGACTTGCCTTTGAGTGACTGCTGCTGCCTGATTTGGATGCCGATTTAAGGATGCCCGTCCTTCGGCTTGGGTGCGCCATAAAAGTCTCTTAACTCCTGCATAAATCTCCATTTGATGGCAACCCTCCTATTCAGATTTCAGATTTCAGATTTCAAATTTCTGAGTCCTGCTTCCTGATTCCTGATTCCTGATGCCTGTTCCAATTGCAATCCCAATCTGTTGCGGAGGGTGTTAAGCGCTCGTCGCAGCGCCCGGAATTATTATCGAAATACTTATCAAGCAATAAAGTAAACTCTCTCGGCTGAATGCAGATTTGTGTATGATTTATATGGCGGACCGACTATCTAGCTATCTGCATGGTGCCGATCAAACCGCACGCGACCTTCATAAAAATCCGAATGGCAGGAGAGTAATTTCCAAATTACTTCCAGCAGCCCGTGACCTTTTCCTTCAAAGGGAGGGGCTCCTGGCACAAAGGACTCGCGTCTCCCGGTGTCGCCTGACTGTCAGAAATGTCGAATGTTTATCAAAACAAGTAAATCGCATAAAAATAGAGCCATTGTCAAGGGTTCGGACCCCCGGGGTCGTGCGCCCCTGTCCACAAAGCCGACGAGGGGAGGATTCCGACTGCGAGCAAACTTGAGTCCTCCAGCGATGCTGGTCGTCCGATTAGCCGCATATAAATCGTACTTAAGCCATTATAAATTGTTATCCCATCATCCCATTGGACACAAGCCACCATTCGGATGGCACTCCAGCATCTCTCGGCTGGGAAACCATGAGATGAGTCCTTGGCACTCCTACCAATAGTACTAAAACATGAATTTAGATACATACGTGTTCGTGTATCTTGACCTTGTATCTTGATCTTTTATACAAAAAACTAATAATTCAATATTAGTAATTAAATGAATAGAATGTTTTGAACATCGGTAATAATGAGTATGTATGATATTATGGTACCATTTAAGCTCTAAACCGTTCAACATTGCGTATTGCTAATATTAAGTTATAGTAACTAGGTAAAACTACACGTAGTGACACATTCCAGAGATATTATATATAAAACATATATTTAAGTATATTTTCTGAAAAGAAATCAATATCTACCCCACCCAATTGATACCTCTGCAAGCCCCATTTTTCAACTGCAAGTTGGCCATTTGGGCAGGGATTCTTGCAGTGGCCAAAAACAGAACACAAATCCGGTAATCCCGGCCCGCCCGCTGGTAACCGTCGTCATTCGGCGTCATCTTCTCACGCTCTAAACAACTATTAGCGGGCCACTTTACAGGCAATACCCGCTAAGCCCGACCGCGGCGAACGACTCCCAGGCAGCCGCTAATCCTCGTCGATTGCTCACTCTAATGCCGGCCACCCTCCGCTCGAGACTTCCGATTTCTATTCCAAATGCTATTGCCGTTCCTATGCCGATTTCCCCACTCCACTTCCCCATTTCCCACTTCCCATTTCGCATTTCCCATTTCCCGGCTCTTTGTTTACGTCATGTTGTACATGCTAAGCCGACAAATCGGTTGCGATTGATTAAAGTGCGACTCGAGCCGCACGGCATCCATCCCTCCGATTGCTATCTTGACTTCATTTTCGGCATTGGTCGCTCTGCTTTTTTGGTTTTCGGTTTTCGGTTTTTGATTTTGATTTTGATTTTTGGTTTCGGGTTGCGGGATTTGGGTTTTGGGTGTTTGGGTGTTTTGGGTGTTTGGTCCTTGGGAATCTGACAAAAGCCGTTGGGCGACTCGAAAGGTAAGCCGCTGACGGCGTCCACCTTGTCTTGTCAGTCACCTTCCAGTGCACTGGCAGAAACTGCGGTGCAATTAACAGAAATTCATAAAATATAATTGGTATATATGTATGGTAAGCATAAAAACCACGTTTGTGAACATATAATAAAACATAAATAAACATAAATAAACATAAATAAACATAAATAAACATAAATAAATAAAACATATAATAGTGGGGCTCTTAAAAATGTAAGGAAATTTATGATATAATATATTTTTTTTATACATTTTTAATTTAAAACACACAAATATTATTTTAAGGCAAATCCATTGTGCAGATTAACTTCATTGTTTTATTAACTAATTAAGCCGTTAAATTTGTTCTCAGTGCGCCTGTGTTGTCCTTTTTGCGCTAAGCGCGTGAAATTTGTCATATCCTTATCGGCACTACGCCCTCGTGCCAACTCCCTTACTCCTTCACCCCATCTGGTGGTTAGTTTTCCACGAAGCACGTCGGCCAAGGAGGCGTGAAATATGCCCGGAGTAACCACGTCCCCGGAGAATCCGATCTGGCACGGAATCCCGCACCGCAGGCGGAGCTCCGCTGAGTCCTCTGTGGTTTCGCTAGCCGTGAAATCGCCGCGTGTGCCCGGCTCGGGCGGCTGTCGGGGATTTGCGACTTACTTGCCTAGATGCACATCGAATTGTCCCCGGGCGGAGGGCACCTCCAGCTCCAAGGATGAGGTCACCACTGCACGCCAGATGCACGGGTGGCCGCCACACTTGTGGGGTCACCAGCCTGAACAAATGCACCCAAAGTGAGTATGGTGTTTCAAAGTAGCTTAGTTATTATCGAAAAAAAAAACCTAATTAAGTGCCTAATTCAAAAGTTTGGCAAAGTGCCAAATAGATTAGTTTCTTAAGCTCAGCAAAATGCTTTTCTAGATAATCATCATAATAGTTGATCATTATAATAGTGGCGTTCTGCATGGTAAGTTGCGTTGATTGGGGTCACCAAATCGTCGCCGTCACTCGAACTCCAAGCTCTCGAAACTGTAGAAACAAACGCAGATACTTTGCTTCATTTAATCGAAAAAATGGAGATCATCAAGCCGCCAACCTGCCATTGGGGATACATCTACTTTCCGTGGCTTCCCAGTCATTTGTTCGGGGTCACCACCGGGTATGAAAAACGCTAGAGATGTGCGTCTGTGGGAGCCCGCCATTGTTGAAAGTACAGTTGCACATCTTGCGGGCGCGGTGGGGAGGGATTTCGTGGTTTTTCCAAAACGGGTTGGGGGGGGGGGTATGGGGATTTAACCAGTTACAGGTTGCGAGAATCGCAATTGAACGCTTTGCACTAATTACTTTCGCAATTACGCGCGTAACGAACTCGTCTTGGGAGCCAAAATGCGTTCGCACTTCCCATCATTAGGCCCCCCTTTGTGTGCTCCACCCCGCCCCCCCATGGAACCCCCCCCTTAATCAAATTAGCTCCAATTTTTTTGTTCCTTGTTTCGCCAGCGCCTTTGGCTGTTACTGTTAGGCGTTTAATTTGTCTTTTTTCGCCCGTTTTTCTTTCGGTTTTTCTGTATTGTATTTTTTCTTCTGATCGCCGGAATCATTTTAATTGATGTCGCTGATGATGAGCACCCTGCCCCCTGCCCGCTGCCCGCTGCCTGGATTTTTCGCCAAGTGCAGCAGATTGAGTTGTCAACTCGACTTTGCCCCACTGCGGACGAGGAGGCGTGGCCGTTCGGGGGGCGGGTTGGCCAAGAGCTGGGGCTTTAGCTGGGGCTTTAGCTGGGGCGTTGATGACATTAATAAACGCAATGCACATACGTGTATGCAAAAAAGGCGGATGGAATGCGCGGCGGCGAGCAGAAGAAACCACAATGTTAATTACCACTAGGCGGAAAAAGAAGCCCAGAAGATGAAGGAGCGACAAAATTGTAACAGTGGCAAATGCCCCAGCCCCTAAAAAGCGCGGGGGGCGTGGCCGGCAGCTGGACCGAGTGCTGCAAAAAGGGCGAAACCCATTGGGCAAGTGCTGCTCCCCTTTGGAGCAGGATGGGAATTGGAATCGGGATCGGGATCGGGTTCGGGTTCGGGATCGGGATCGTAACTGGAGCGCTGCAGATGCCGCCCAAGGCCGATCAGGTGGCGCATTTAATTGCCCAGGAATGGTAGCTCCCTTCTTCTCTTTTTTCTTCCAGTTTTGGGTGACGGATATGGCCAAGAAACTGTGGCATTCCTTACAAAGTTGCAACGCAGAAGGTGTGAGTCTGGACCAGATTTATGGCTATAGGAAGTCAGTCGAACGGTCGGTCCTTAATGGTGTAAAGTGTATGCAATTAACAGCCTTTATGGGAGTATTTAATAAAACAAACAAAAAAAAACAAAATTATTTAAAAATATTAAATTACCACAATTTTTTAAATTTGAATGCAGATTTTTAGAGAATTGCGCCAGAAACAAAATCCGATTAAGATAAGTTGAGTTATGGAGTTCAGAACTTCAGCCTTGGGACATTTCTTAAGTTTTTTGAATTTCTACAACATCATAACATCAAAAAAATGACAAAAAAATGTAAAAAAAATAAATGTCTAAATTTAAATGCAGATTTTTAGAGAATTGTGCCAGAAACATTTAGAGGTATGCCACTTCAAAATACGATCAAGATGAGTTGAGTTATGGAGTTCAGAACTTCAGCCTTGGAACATTTCAACAACATCATACAAACAACTTGTTTATAATACTAAGTAAAAGTTGCATATGCATTACATTTAAAGACCATGTAATGCTTTTACAAAATGCCACTCTTCAAGTGCTCAAAGTACTTAAATCAATGGCACAAAAATCAAAAATCAATGGGATTTCGCTATATTGTGCAAAAATCAATGTAATTCCTCTAAATATTCTACAAAAATGACAATTCTTGCACACAATAGATACAAGTTCTCCCCATTGAAAAGTCTCGTAATTGTTACCCATTTGTGCTGCATTGCATCGTTGATCTCGAAGGAGATACTGCCTCCTGTGGCAGGAGTTTGTTGCCCAACTCGGGCATGGGCATGTAGGCGAGCGGGAACCTTCCACTCTGCGGCCACGCCCACGCCCCTGGAGCTGCCCACTCAGGTAGGCAAAAGGGGCGTCGGTGGAGGAGGGGGAGTGGCTGTGGCTGTGGCAGTGGCAGTGGTGGAATAACCGAGAAAAAAGGCCGCACCATTTGCGGCTAATTTTGTAAATCATGATATCGTAATTAATTTTTGCAGCCTTCGCGCTGCAAACAGACGTGGAAAAGGGAACCCTTCGCCGCCTACGGACTCCAACCCCTCGCACCCCTCCTCTGCCCGCGACGCCCCTGAATTTTGGTCGTAATTTTTTGTTTTTAGCCAGAAATCGTCGGAGTCAGCAAAAATCGGAGGAGTCGCTGCCTCTGCACACAGAGAGAAAAAACCAATTAATATTTGAGCAATGCTCCTGCGGCAACAATTAAAGTCAATGGCAGCCGCAACAAAACAGCGGCAACAGCTACACTGAGCGAAAAGGTGTTCAACAATGGCCATATTTCATTATTTTCATTCCCAGACTTTTGGCATTTGAGCCCAGAGTTTGTAGCTTTTGGCCACTTTATAAATGAACAAGAAATGAAAAATCTCAGGGCACAGTTCCAGCACAGCGCCTTCTTTTTACAGTGTATAATCGCAGCCAGGGAGAAACGATTTTTATTGAGATCTCAAAGATGCAAAGTGATTTGAATTTGATTGCACCGCGCGTGCGCTGTTCCAGCGCTCCTCCTTGCTCCTCCTTGCTCCCCCTTGCTTCTCCATGCTCCTCCTTGCTTTTCCTTGCTCCTCTTAGCCTTTCTCCCTCCCTTCTCCTTTGTCTTGGCCTTTCGCCTTCGGTTACCATTCGTTTGTCGGCTTGCAGCGGCGCAGTGGGGCGTCGGAGGTGTGAAAACCCTGCTGGGTCTTAAATGCAAGCTAATAAGCAGCGGACTGCAAGTCAGGCCATCTCCATCTCCATCTCCATGCTCATCCTCCAGCCCTCGGATGGGGGAAATCGGGAAGCGATCGGGGTTAACCGATCGCCGGTTCCCGATCGGTTACATGCAACTGAAATGGGAATACGTGCATAATGGAGCTGGCCAGCCAGTCAGCACTGGATTGGCATGACCAATGTGATGGACAGTAAGCAATGATCGGCATGAACATCACTTCATCGGCGGAATTATGCACCTCATAAGTAGGTGGTGGTCTGTCATACATATGTATATTATCTGGCTGTCCGCTGGATATATGGCCCAAATATGAGGGCTTCCGTTGGAAGAATACGACAGCAGCGCAAGTAATAGTTTGTATAATATTATAATACATACTACTATATTATTTGATTCACACCATCTCGTATTGAACTGCAGTTAGGATAGCCTGCAGTGTAATGTGCTTGATGAGAAGCAGTTAACGTGATAAGTTAATGTTAATAAGTTTCGTCAGCATGTGGTATGCAGCATACGCGTGTAAAGTATCTTAGGGATGTTCATCGGCAGTCAGCAGCGCGTCTCTATTCCACACCAAACGTATCGAACAGATTGCGCTAATTACGCTACATAAAATCAATGATGCCGATCCCACTGTCCACGTCGGTCCACTCCAGTGCGATTTATCCATTCCCAGTGCAATTGCAAGCCACACAACTTGGCCTCATCGACCGCAAGTCGGTCAACTGAATCAGAACTGCCCCCTTCCAGCCAGCTGAAGACCGCCGCTCCTGTTCATTGGGAGGGCAAATGGACCTCAGGGGGAAAGTGGGCGAGGGAAATGCCCAGTTGGACCAGTTGGAAAATGCAGGGAAAAGGGAAAAGGGAAAAAAAGGAAACTGACCCAATAGCCAAGGCTGAGGAAATGGGAATCAAATCAAGCGACAAATAAATGTAACAAAATGCGACAACAGTCAAGGGCGTGGGCGTTGGTGGGCGGTGGTGGGCGGTGGTGGAAGTGGGCATGGTGGCTGGAAGGGCGAAAGGACGAAAGGACATCGCAAGAAGGCGACCACCACAAGGGCGACCTCAAAACGGCTGCCTAAAAACTCAATTACATAACAATCTGTTCACATTTTTTCACACACCATCAACTTTAAATGAGCTGGAGGCTGCGGGACAAGGGGAATGACGCAAGGTGGGGGGAGGGGAGCAGTGGCCTTGGTGGGCGTGGCAACATGCCCAAGCAATGCCAAAACGGTGGGCGGTGGGCGGTGGTTCAAAAGGCACTCGAAATGAAATTACGAGCACACACGACCAACAACACCGGCACTGTAAAAAACTAGTTTCACTAAATGAATATATGTATGTATATATATAGAGTTATATATACAGTATAAATATACAGTTAAATAAAATTTCAAGATGTCTTCAAATACGTTTTTGTAGTGGTAACATAATAGTTTTGTGTTATTGTTGTTCCATAAAGCTTAAATACATAATTTATTGTTATAATAATATTCCTTAAAATACGCGTACATTCCCCGATCAAAAGTCTTTTTGCAGTGCACGGGAACAGATACAGAACAGAAAAGCGACAGAAAAGCGACCGAAAAGTCGAGGGTTGAAGGAGCCAGTCTGGTCAGGACGAAGGACGAAGGAGCTGCGCGGCGAGAGCGGCGAGGGGGGGGGGGGAAGGGGGACACCAAAAATAACGGGGGACACAAATTACAATGTAATTTATTTGCCGCCAAGCCAATAGAGGGGTAGTTGGTTGGATGGGGGGTAGTGGGGTAGTGGGGGGATGTTGGGGGATGGTGGGTAGCACAGGGGCTGGAGAGAAAATCAATCGCGACAGCCAAAGGAGCAAGGACCAGGCCAAGGATCCACCAGCAGGAGCTGGGCAAGGACAATGTATTAGGCTGTGTGGGGTTGACAGCCGGGACAGCCAGGACATTGAGGACATTCAGGACACCCAGGACACGCAGGACACCCGGCGGAGGGCTGTGAAACGACCATCAAACTAGCCAATGAATGTCAATTGTTGTTGGCGCTGATGGCGTTGATGTCCTCGTCGTTGGCTGTGCCAAATCACAGAAAGTGCCCGGAACCCGCCTTCTAATACCCTGGAAAACGCGCTGGAGTAAAATGCTGAAAGATTGAGCGTGTTGGAAAATGTCCAAGTGCAGCACGTTTGTGTACCTGTTACTCGTAGAGCAAAGCATTAAGCCATGCCCATTATATGATATTATTAGTTGTATCCACTGTGAGTCGACAAACAGTGTTGGTTAATGCCATATACTGACATTAACCAGGTTAGGTTCGAGCATCCAATCAAGTGTTGGATATTGATAGTGAAAACAGTTCATGTCGCCTCTAATAACAAAGAACATGTGCATTTTCGACTTGTAAAGGGTAATACCACTTCCGTACACTGCAAATCAGCGCCTTCAGCTTTCTTGTTCGTCATTTGTCAAGATTGCTGGTTGGTTGTCTCGCTGTGTGAATACATATGCATACTCGAGTGTGTGTGTGTGAGTGTGTGTGAGAGTCTGTGTTGGCCAAGTCATTGTAATTTTATGCGCCTAATGACAAATCCACACACCCTGCAAGGAGAAGGGAGGGGGGTGTAATGTGTGGCTGTGTGTTTGCGTGGGAGGGTCTGCAGATTGGCTTCGATCCGTGATGGAATCGCTGAGGAAACCAAGGAAACCGAGGAAACCGAGGAAACTGGGGAAACCGAGGAAACTGCCGGCATGCGAATGCGGTTTTTCATTATGTCAGCGCCGAATGTCAAAATGGATTTTCGAACATGTCTGCTAACGATGGGGGGCCCCCATCTCCACCCATTCAAGTCCACGCCTCTGAAAGCCACCCCCCCCTTCCCCGCTCACGTTTAGTTTGTGTGTGCTTCACTTGCAATTATTCATAATTCGTGGGCTCATAAAAATAAATGGCCTGCTTAGCGTAATTGCCATAATTTTGTGTGACTTGACTTTTGCCAGCACAAAACAGAAGACGCAGAGGAGGGAGGTTTCCTGGTTCCTCCATGGTCGCACTTTTCCAAGGGGGTTGCCGTGTTCTTTGTTTTGATTTTTTCTCCTTTCTCTTTTCTCTTTTTCTGTTCCATTGTTTGCTCTGCAGGAAAAGTGGGCGTGTTTGTCGAAAATTAGCGACACATGTGCGCC
Organism: Drosophila orena; assembly: GCA_005876975.1. Classification (NCBI taxonomy): domain Eukaryota; kingdom Metazoa; phylum Arthropoda; class Insecta; order Diptera; family Drosophilidae; genus Drosophila; species Drosophila orena. Next base: position 9,934,303 of record VCKV01000288.1, read on the forward strand.
CTGATCCTGATTTCTGACTCCTGTTTTCCGCTGCATCTGTTGATCGCTCGGCGATATAATGCCCAAATCAGGTTGAGTGGGCGTGGCCCTAGCCATATTTGATGGCCACAATATGATGTGCGGTTGACACGCTGGTTATGCTCTATCTGTCCCAATGACGGCCAATTAACACGCTCGTTAATTGGACCAACTCAAATCGAACTCACAACTGTCACAATTCAGACTGCATTTATTAGGGGTGGCCCAACGGAATTCCATCAGAGTTTTCCGCAATGAAATGGATTTTATGGCTGCGATATACGAAATGGGCAGGCTCGTAACAAAGTGGATTTCCATTCCAGGTATTTTTGGTGTATTCGTATCGTTTAAGTAATGATTATTATGCTATTGAAATAAATACTTTTTAGAAAATAGTAGAAATATCAACGTTTTTGGACTTAGATACAGATTATACTGAATATACAAGTAAGTTACGGATGTAATGAAATCGTTTTTTAAGACTTTCACTCGTAGTAAATGGTAAAAATAATGTACGTGTCATTAGGTATTAGATATTCAATGAAAGAATTATAACTTAAGGTTCTAATATAGATACACGTATATAATATATATAAAGTTCTTTTAGCCCTACATTTATTCCATATATTCCATTCAGGTAGGACTATTTATCAAATCGAAGCTACATATGTATTATGGAAAATCGAATGCTTTATTGTTTTCCTAAATATAATATAATACTATATACTGTTCTCAACTTTTCTTAAGCTAAATATAACAGTTAATGCAAAATTTTCGCAGATTTTACATTTGCATTTCTTAGATAAAGTTCAGGCATAGGATTTGTGGCAAATTTTGCATTCGAAAGAGTTGCAAAGTGCGCATATTGGAGCACAGTATCCCCACTTTCCATTACTTACTTCCAAATGACATGGAGCAGCTCTTCAATTTCCTGCCTGTCATTCCCTTAGTTTTCATATCCGTCCATATCGCCATGCCGCCCAAATGCCAAATGCCACTCCCCCTTCGCCGCTCCATTAAATTTTCCGCCCACGCCACTGGAGCCATTTGACAGACAAATCAAAGAGACATTTTGAGCGGAAAATTCCCCACAAAGCATCCCACATTCCACATCCAATCCGAGTTGTTTGCGGCCACTTGGCTTATTTCCCTGCCTCGCCGGCAAATTTCCCAGTATTCGATTTCCCTGCCGCTCTGGTTTTTGGCTTGCTTCCATTTCGAGTTCGACTATTCAGAGTCAATAATGGCAATAAGTTCTATTTACATTTACCAATATTTATTAATTATATCGGGGCTTTTGTACAGCAGGTTGTACCCACTTATGTTTATTTTCTTTTGTTAATATCTTGTTTATTTAGTAGTAGTATGTTAGGAAATAATATTTATAAACTCTTATTAATAAGGCTACAAGGTTATTTGTATTCAAAAAAATAATTCAGGATAAACACATATATGTACTATTCAGGACAAAATAATATCAGGATATAATATGTTTCCTATAATTTTGCAAAAAATAATAGAAGTTCCTAAGCAAAGTTCTAACTTTATGTATTTATGTTTTTCTAGATTTAGGTTTATTTTAGATTTTACAGAAGATTATACAGATAGATCACAAATCTATGTATATTATAGGGGTAGTACAAAATCCGTTTTATTGTATATAAGATAAAACATATACAAAGTTATACAGACATGCTGTGAATGCAGCACTTGAAATTTCCGAAATTGTTTCATTTAGTACCCTACAAAATAAAGACATATTCGTTCTTTGTGAATCGATATCTTCTTTGCTTTTCCCTTCCAAAGTCAAAGTAACCTCAAATCTGAATACCATAGCCACGAATTCATTTTTTTATCTTGCCACTTTCCACTTCGATTTTCATCACATTCACTCGAATAAATTCTGATTAGCTGAACCTTGAGAAGTACATAAAAAATACAAGTATACCCCAATTCCCCAATGTTTCTCTCTTCTCATTATTCGCTCATCATTCCGCTCTCCACATTCCATTTCCTGCTGGAGCGCACAGGAGAAGAAAAGTTTTTCCTGGTAACTGAGAGCGGAAAACTTTTTGCTGGTACAAAAAATAATTAAAATTCATTCGTTTGATTTGCGTGAGGGCTGCGGTGGGGTGGGGTGGGGTGGGTGTTTTTGGGCTGGCCCAAGGACATGGGCGCCGTTGGGGCGAACTTTTGCAACAAACTGTAGCAGAATTAATTAAGTTTCGGTACGCATGGAAATTTTATTAACAAACTGATAGCACAAAGGACACTGGGCCCACGTGGGGTGGGGCAGACGGAGGGGCTTGGGGCGCAGAGATTTCCTTTTCTGGGTGGTTTTTTGGGGGCTGTGCTGTCGCCTCTCGCTTTTCGCTTTTTGGCTGTTTGGCTTTTTGGCTGTTTGGCTTTTTGGCCACTGGCGCTGTAAGTCATTAATAAAGCGAACACCAACCGACAGCGTCAACGTTGCATATGTGACTGGGGGGAGGGGATGGGTGGAAGTAGCAGCGCCATAGCAATGGGATACACGGCGAAAAAATGCGGGCCTGAAGACAGTCTGAATGCAGACCTGAAGTGCAATGATATAGCAAGGCTTTCGCGACTTTCACGTGTGCAATCTTTATCAAAATCCAAAAAACAAACAATTGAGTGGAATGAAAAATGCTAAGCTATTAAGCGCTAGGCTAGCAGAATTTTAAAATATACTTTTTACATACGTGTATACATATATGTAACAATAATGGGTAATTCATAGGTAATAAATGGGATCGTTATCTGTATAGTTACGAAGTATTTACAAAAGAACAGCATGAATCAGTTAGTATCGTATATTACACGTTTATACTAACATTTTTCTCAGTGCAGCAAGGGAGATGAATTATTTGGTATCGCAATCGGTTCAATAATTTGATCATTTTTAGCGAGAAAGCAATCAGAATCATTTCGACAGCTTATTCAACATCTATTAAACTCTTGAAAATTGTAAAATCGTGGAACCCAGTACTCAAACTAACTACATGAATCGCAGTTGCGTGCCCCAACCCTTTTCTTTCAGTGCACGTGTAGGGAAGCGAGAGGCGAGCAATTAAGTAACCTGCCAACAAAACATCTGACAGATGAGGGGGCGGTAATAGGGGGTGGCAATAGGGGGCTATAGGGGGAAAGTCGGGACTCCGAAGGGTACTTTTCGAGGGGTCTTTACCGTACGATGTCATTGATTGCCAGGCCGGAGTTTTTCCATAAGAAAAAAACGGCGTCGGGGTGTTAAGGATGGCAAATGGGTTAAGTGGCACTGCTCGACTGGCGCTCGATAAAATGAAAACGAATGATTCATGCGCAGCACAGCAGCCGCCCCAAAAAAGTCCAGAATGGAAAATTTGAAACGAGGCGTTTATGTCAACAAATTTATACAGCATCTGCAAACATATCTAGTATTTTCCTTTTTTTACGAACAATTCTGTCAATAAATAAAACAAAATAACACGGGCTTAGTGAATACAATTTGATTTTCAAGAATTCAAGAAAACCAAACATTAGTGCAGTGCACAACTAACAATCCCTAATTTCATGTTTGTACATTAAAGTCCAGGAAGACTATATTTTGCAGGCGAATTTCCCCAGATTATCCAGAGATATAAATTGATTGTGGTAACCGCCAGCAAAGTGCCAACAAATCGGCCAGAAAACGCCTTGCAATCGCTTTCGGGCTAAGCAGCCGCTTCTCCCTTTTGGCTAATTAATTGTTAACGAATTTTCATTTTCTATTTGTCGCAAGGAAAATTGCCATTTATGGTATGGTTATGGCGAAGTTACCAGCTGCGCAGCGCAGCGCAGCGCAGCGGCAGAGCGGCGACAGCAGCGCCGGCAGCGGCAGCATAATAATTTCATGTCTCGGCAAATTGAAAAAATGCCGCATAACTCCGCCCTGGAAAAGTGCGCTCACACACAGTTGAAGAAAATTGAAAACTCTTCAAGTCGTTTTTGGCAATGGCGTCGCAGCGCCTTCGTCGCTGCAGCGACGTCGACGGCGCAGCCGGAATTCCCACTATTTTTCCAAGCGGACAATGGAAGTGCCGTATGCCAAGGGCCATACGGTTGTCTCGCTCTCGCGGCAAAATGGCCACTCAGGGAGAGAGAGGCAGTGAGCGGGCAGAGCGGGATGGCCGATCGAAATTGAAACGGCACATATAAAAATTAAGTGGTTGTTGCAGCGGCTGATGAATTTCCCTCTCGCTCGAACACGCGCACACTCTCGCACAGAAACATGGCAACAATCTACCCGCTCTTGCTCTCTCTCCCACTCTCGCTCACGCTCCTGCCCCCCTCGTGCATGGGTATGTGCCTCTCGCTCGCTCGCACGCTCGACAACGACGACGACGACGACGACGCCGCTTTTCTGGGTTTCCTCGCTGGACGCATCGATTGCTGCGCTCAGTTCAAATTGAATTTTCATTGCGAGCGCGTCTGCCGCTTCTTCATGCTCGCCCTCTCGCTCTCGCTCCCGCTCTCTCTCTCACTCGCTCTCTGCCGAGAAAAAAGCTGATAAACGGTGGACAAAAGCAAACGAAAGCAAACCGACACCCAACTTTTGCCCAAGTGCAGTTTTACTTAATCAGTGTGCAAAGACGCGTTGTTTGGTTAACGCCGGCCGACGGCTCAGCGAAATAAATAAATAAATACAAATAACAAACACACACACACACACACCTATTTTTTTTGAAAGTCCTACGCGAGTGAACACCTAGTCCCCTACTCGCAATAATAAAACCCCCCTTCTAACGGAAAAGTGCATAAATAGACCCTATTTTCATGGCCTAAACTACGGACCATAATGGTTTTGGAGACCTCCGAGGGCGATACCAAAAAGTTCCTGACCAACAACAATAACTTGAGCGCCAGTCGCAATAACAACAACCACAACAGCCGCAACAACAACAACAACAATCACAGTCACAGTCCGAAGGAAATTGAAGAGGAAACTGGCCGGAGTAGCAGTACTAGCAGCAGCAGCATCCCAACGCCCAACGCCCACCGGACCACCACCACCACCAGCGGTCAGAATCTGTTGGGTGGCTCCCCATCGAGCGCCTGCTCCACATCCGTTTCCGGTTGCGGCATGCCCTCCGAGGGCCTCCATCCGACGGCCGCCCTCCAGCTGTATGCCGCCGCCGCCCAACTGGCGCCCAACGGCGTCCGCGTACCGCCCTGGGGTCCCTTCCTTCAGTTCGGCGTGCCGGGCGTCTTTGGACCGAACGGACCCTTCCTCGGGCGGCCCCGCTTCGATGCCGCCTCCGCCGGCGGACATCCGAATTCCGCCGCTGCCGCCGCGGCCGCCACGCAAATGGCCGCTGTGAATGCCAGCAATGCGTTCGCCAATCTAACGGGACTGAGCGCGGCGGCGCTGCGGAACGTGAGTGCCGCCCAAACGACGGCGGTGGCGGCCGTCGCCAGTACAGTGGCCACCATCCAGCACCGACTGATGATCGGCAACCGGCAGAGTTTGCCGCCGGCGGGACCGCCCAGCGAAGGATCCAACGAGGATGGCGGTAAGTTCGAGTTGCGTTATGTTGCCCCACACAATGGATGCAATTACAGTAGGACCTGCGAGGATATGAATACAGTAGCTTCTGTCTAAGTGAAACAATATAGACGTTCCGACTTAGGCTACTACTGGTATTTCTTTAATGTACAGTGTATATGCTATGAGATTTTTGTTTATATCATTGCGCCTAGATGAAGGTACAGTAGAACTTCCGCGGCTTAAACTTTCATCAACCAACATTTACTGTAACCTATGCTGCCAAGAAAACAAATTTGGCTCAAAGAGAAACAGGGCTAGAGGGCTAATTCACTGTAGTACATGAATTAGGGTTTTAGGTGGAGATCTGCAAACTGTAAGCAATTAATATTATTATTTTATGACACAAGACACCTGCAGTAAAATAATATGTCAAGTTATTAGGCAAAATAATGTTAAACAAATCATTGCGCTTAATATCTCTTTTATTGGAAAACTAAAGATTGTTTAGCTTTCAGCGGAGTGGGATGTAATTACACTTCAAGATTCATTATCTTCATTGGGTGTTTCTTGAATAATGTAAGTTCAGTTTATGTAGGTGCAACTTACTTTCAACAACTTTGGTTGGAGTTGATTTGGGGATTTTGAGAAATGGCCACATCCTGGATATTTCCCATAGGACTCTATCCATTTGACAAGTCTAATTTAATCCTCGAACAAAGAAGAGTGAACTCTTTCTAATAATAGGAAATTCAAATTCATTCAGAAATGGAATTCAATGAACCAATCAAGCTGTCCAAACCAAGGCAGCTTTATATGAGTGAAACCTCCTACACGAGTGAGTTTCAAAAGCAGTTAAAAAATGAGCTTGGTAATAAACGATGTTGTTCAAAACCATTTCATTCGCTTTATTCGAACGATTCACAAGTGACTCAATGAGCGATCGCACTGATCATCAATTGAGTAATACCGTTTACTGGGCGTCGAATGCGAAAGCTAATCGGCGACACGTGTGTGTGGTAACCTGGAATTCGCGTCACAAATCGCATTCCTCAGTCTTTCCCATGGAATCAATTTCCATCGCCATCACAATCGCCATCGGCATCGGCGACTTTCGCTATATGGGCTATATACACACTTAGAAAGGCGAGATCGGGGATCGGAGATCGGAGATCGGAGAACGGAGAACGGAGAACGGGGATCCAAGATCGACAGATCGATCCATTTGGCCAGATCGGCTCGGATCGTATTTCGATTAGCATGTGAATAGGGGCTATGGACAGACTATAGGGCGTAGCTCCACTCATCCTGCTTGTTATCGGAGCACGGACAATATGCTAATTCCTTCAATTAGCCCCGCTAAACGCTTGCCGATTGTCAGTCACTCAGTCACTCAGTCACTCAGTCATTCAGTCATTCGGTTATTGATTCAGGCATTCACGCCGCTTTTGACCCAATCGAGCATTCTGTATCATCAGGCGGGCCAGTTGTGCTTGACTTTTGCTACCTGCGAAACACATTTATTGATTTAGCTAATCAGCGATCGATTATTATGTAAAGTCCGATTGATTTCGTTGATTCGATTTAGCATACAAAGTAGTATGCCAACTGCCGGCGATCGCCGCCTGCTGTGCTCCGCCGGCAAAGGCAGCAGCCTCCAAATTGGGCACACATCCATATCCATGGACCATGGCTATCCATAAACAATAAGCAAATTGACCCACGTCGTGCTGAAACTTGATTTCACACTTAATTGGCCAAGATCCTTTGCCACATTTGTGTTTAGTATCCAATGGTGTCTAACACCAGGACTTCAATTCAATGGCTTTCTTCACACCCGATACTATTTTCTTGGCTAAAAGGCTACAACCAAACCTGGTTGGTCCAACCTTTTGGGCCAAGAAACCCATGCCCATGCCGTAGAAAGAGCCAATTAAGATATCCACCATCCAGCACTTGAACAGCCTAAATGGCAGAGCTCATTGGGTAATCAAACAATTGTCTAACCTATTCCGTAATCCGTAATCGTTACAATTCCGGGAAACCCTTGTTAGCCAAGAAAGATCTCTTTTCCCATTGATGATGAATTAAGTTCATCTTGTTTGCGGTGAGCGCGACTTGCGTGTGCTTTCTTTCAATTCGTTTGGCCGGACAATTGGAGGGGAGCAATCACTAGAGCGACCCGAAATTGATGGGACGCCATTTGCTCTGATCGCCCAGTTGGCCATTAAGTGGCGACTCGGAACTTGGAGCTGGCAAACCGGACTGCTCACTGGTCACAGCAGTACAGCAGTGGTCAGTTGCCAGTTGGCAGTTGGCGGAGCGAAGCAGAGATCGTGGCTCATTGACCAATTAGCATTAACAAATGATGGCTAGTTGGTGTAATTATGGCCATAATGCATATATCCAAAGGCGGGGCGTTAGCAGGGGGCGTGTTCGCCCGCTTGTTGTAATTAACTGCACTTGGCTGGCCGTGGTTGTGGGCTTGGGCTTCGGCTTGGGCTTGGGTTTGGGTTTGGGCCTCCAAGTTCTTATGTCCCCAGATCGGGGGCTTAATTAATTGCCAGCCAACGCAGGGGCACTTCCTCCTTGAAAAGTAATTATTAATTTGATTTGATTCAATTTGATTAGGCCGGCGATTGTGCAGATTGTGGATGCGATGAGTATGGCGAAGAGTGGGTGTTTTCCCTCTTTCATTTTTTTGTCTGCGCTTGTGGCAGAGGCAGGGTTGCCATCGCCCTCGTTTCTCATTAATCATTTTGCGGCAGAGAGTTGACATGCAACCAAATGTCTGCGATTTCGTTGGGTGTACATGGTGTATATAGGTGTATAGGTGTACATGGGTGTGGGTGGTGGTGGTGGTGGTGCTGGTGCTGGAACTTCATCATCATCGTCGTGACAATTACTTGCCGTTGCTCATTTCACGCCGGAAATGAAGAAACTGTCATAAGGCGATCGGAGTCATTTATCATGCGATTTTCAGTTCACCATCACACAGCGGCGCCATTTTGTTTTCTACTTGTCTTGTTTTCTGGTCCTAATGAATTCCGTCTAACCAAAACCCGAAAAGGGCTTTTTGCGGATAGTGTACACACACATATACATACATAATTGTAGAGCACTTCCGTTCCGCCTCTTCAAAACGGAAGTTGGCCCAGTGATGGAACGGCGGAATGATGGCATGAAGGTTCCATTCCGCCGGAGTAACTGACTGACTGAACTGACTGAATGATAAATCGTTTCGCACTCCCGGCTCCTCAAATTTAATCGCATTCTCGGTCTTCAGTGTTCTTATCAAAAATGGTTACACCCGTTGGCTTTTTAAGTATTTCCGCCTTTTAATGGGTTTTTGTTTTTCATTCTTCATTTTTTGTGCTAGTGGAAATGAGACGATTTTCTCAATGATGATTGTTCGAGAAGCTTTTCATTTGCTTGTAGGACTCACAACTATTAGTTTTCAAAACATCAACAAAAGAGACTCAAGTGAATGTTCATTAAATTATACCTTTTTTTTTCCTGTTTGTAAAAACTACTTACCAAACACTACTACTCCAGGTGATTACAATCTTTGGGATATTGTGTGTACTTCAACAAATTGTGATAATACACGTATGCAAAGTCGGTCAAAATTTAATGTTGTTAATGTGCAATTCCAAAATGTTATAAATGTTTAATTTGCGATAATTATGGGTTTCTTTCGGATACTCAATACAGGAGTGTGCTCATTAGATTTTGGGAATGTAATAAACAACACACACCCCTTTCGAATGCCCCACCCGTGCGCCCCTGCCTTGCACCCCTCCATTTCCTTGACTTTTAGTGTTCTCTCCTTCACCTTTTCGCCTTCTACTTTTCCTTCAGTTCCTGTCTTACCTTTTTTTATATTTTCGCTTTAATTTTAATGACTTAAGTGGCTCACCCGCGAGAATCGGGTGAAAGGGCGAATGGAAGGAGGCGGGGGGCAAATGACGAAGGACGAAGGCCTGGGGGTGTGGTGATTGGTGTGGTGTGTGTGTATGGTGTGTGCGTCTGGGCAACTGTTATATTATTGCCTGGCTGACGCGAGCTGTAAACGAAAATAGCATGCCACGGAATGTGACTGGGGCATGCAACAACATGCACACACACACACACACACACTCGTACCCTCTGATTTTGCCGCCTTCCTTGCATACACCCTAACCAAATGTATTCAAATTTTGGCGCAATCTTTGCCACTCACAGAGGAAATATCTTCAAAATTCTTATTGAATATCTTTTAGCTATTAAACTGGAGCCGTAAACTTCAATGACGTGCCATAAGCTTGCTTCTAAACAGAATGGAGATGTAGATCATGGTGTTATATTAATTATAAACATTTGGGAAATCTTAAATATTTGTACCTCAGATTTGTAACATATTAAGTTAGTATTTCAGTTAACAGTTTTCGCCCATTGTTTTGGGGATTTTGGATGAAGTGAATCAGGGCGACGTTGCCAAATTTCAGTCTGCCCGCTGCACATTTTTGAATTGCATGCTGCATATAGCATACTGCATATTGCATATGGGCCCAATTGCAAACTGCACACTCGGGGCGTGCAATAATCATAATAAATTTCAATTATCGTTTGCATTTGCTCCCACACTCGCGTTCTCGTTCTCGTTCCCGATCTCGTTCTCGTTCTCGTTTCGGCGTTACAACTCGCCACTCACAAATCGCAAAGAGCCAAAAGCATGAATTATGTTCCAGTCGTCGGGCACCCACTCTTTGATAGAATAGAAACCGCCCTCGGGCTCCCCTTCCCACCCATCTCTTTGCTTTGGGCCGCCCCTGGTAACTTGGCCCGTTATTATTAAGTCATTTGAATGCACTTTGTGCAGGCCATCTCGCTCGCACCGCGGCACCTTATTCACTCGATGTTTGTCGGTGTTCGGTGTTTGTCGCTTTTGGCTTTAATGTCTCCATTATTGTTGTGTATTTGGCCGTGTTTTGTTATTGAGTTATTAACCTCTCTCCGCTTGGCACACCGCCGGAATCGCTGGAAACAAACGAGTTTCCCGTCTTTACTTTCCCTCGCAGGCGTGAAAGAGACGGGTAGTGGGGGCGCGTTACAGTGCGGCACGCATAATTAGGTACACTTAACAGCAGAATGCAAGCCATTCATTAGGGGCGTCCTCTTGTTATTGCGCTTTAATGTCGGGTGTGCGTATGCAGTAGGTAGACTACCTACCTAACCATTGTGGCAAGGCCGCCAAGGGAGGGGGGCGCTCGGTCGTGTGGAGGGGGTGGTGTCCGGTGTCCGGAGCACAAAGTACGTAGTGCGGAGTGCGGAGTGTGGAGTGCGGTGTCCGTCTAAAAACCGAAATTAATGCGATTACAAAGTCAGCTGAGTGGCGGCGCTTTGAGTGGTCGGTTCATCAGCCGACGGCACAATGCTAAGCCACTAAATGGCTCATTGTAGGCCGGCCAGGCGCATTCATTGCCCTGGAAAGTGAGTCGAGTGAATAATTGCAGTGGTGGTTGCATCAGCAGTGTTGCATTTAGTGCCCATCGATGTCCGTGTATCGATTATTTCGATTGGCATGTGCGGATTGGATGATTCAATGAGTGCAGCTCAGTGCCATTAAACATTGGTAGTTTGCACTCCTATGTCAGGATATATTATTAGGATAATGAACACTGATAGATGGCACAAATAATATTCGTTGCTTCCACAAATTAGTTGAGTATTAAAGTGAGTTTACTCATGTACCTGTCTTACTGCCCAGCGCTGTGTTTCCCCTCAGTCTTTTGTGGCCATCATCTAATGCCCAAACACCTTGGGTGCTTAAGCCTTCGCCTTCCCAATTTACCAAAACCATGTTTCAACCATGTATGTATGTTCCTCTGGCCAGATTCAAGTTAATTTGATAAATTGCGCGGTCTTTTGCATGCGTTCGCTGTGAGTGTGAGCTTTTGCCACGCCCCCTTTCGGGGTATATGTATATTCTAAATATAGGTATCTATAGATAGGATCGGATGGGATCGGGTACGAACGGACACGGACTCATAATGGAGCGTCAGGAGCAGGGAAATGTAATTAAATTGTTTCGTTTTTATTGTGGGCCGGCGGCTGGGAATTGAAATTGGGAAAATGGGGTTGGGGTTGGTGATGGGGGAGGGGTGTGAGCTATGAGTTATACCACAATACCATATAGCATATATGTACCAAATTAAGGGGGGGGCCACTCGCTTGTGGGTCCTTTGGCGGTGTAATTGAAATATATGATTATGAATATTTATGCATTCCGTGTGAGCCTCTGCGCGTTGGCTAATTTAAATAATTTTCCAACACTTAATTATAGGGTTTTTAGTGTCGGTTACAAACTGTTTTGCGCCCATGTACCCAATACGCTTATATTGCGTTTTCCATTTTTTGGGTCATTTTCGGGGTCCCATGTGTGTGGAGTTCGGTGCGGTGGTTAGTTTTTGGTTTCTCGGTTTTTGGGTTTTTCGGTTTTTTGGTTGTTCGGTTTTGGCACCACCCTAATTAGTTTTAATAAGCAAACACCCCTTCCCCGACCGGCAGGCGAATATTAATGACTCTATTCTCGTGTTTTTGAATCCCATTTCATTTAGATTTCCCCATTCTCCGTTTCATTTCCCTAGGTTTTCCCGGCGATGGCGACGACGACAGCAGCGCGGCCAAGCGGCGCAGGTCGCGCACCAACTTCAACTCCTGGCAACTGGAGGAGCTGGAGAGGGCCTTCTCCGCCAGCCACTATCCGGACATCTTCATGCGGGAGGCCCTGGCCATGCGGCTGGACCTCAAGGAGTCGCGAGTTGCGGTGAGTTTAGTTCCGATCGATGAGTATCTCAGTAGCTCAGTAGCTCGGTAGCTCAGTATCTCAGTATCTTAATAACTCAGTATTTTAGTATCTTAGTAACTCAGTATCTCAGTAACTCAGTATCTTGGTATCTTTGTAACTCAGTAGCTCAGTATTTTAGTAACTCAGTATCATAGTATCTTAGTAACTCAGTATCTTAGTATTTCAATATCTTAGTATCTTAGTAACTCAGTAGCTCAGTATCTTAGTAACTCCGTAGCTCAGTATCTTTGTAACTCAGTATCTTAGTATCTCAGTATCTTAGTATTTCAATATCTTAGTATCTTAGTATCTTATCCATTAAGAGATCACCCTTTTGCGAGCACCTTTGCTGAGATTATACGCTTTGTTCCAGATAGGTATGGTTCCAGAATCGACGTGCCAAGGTGCGTAAGCGCGAGCACACGAAGAAGGGACCCGGCCGCCCCGCCCACAACGCCCAGCCCCAGACCTGCAGCGGCGAGCCCATACCGCCCAACGAGCTCAAGGCCAAGGAGCGGTAAGTAAGCCCAAGAGAAAGAAAAAAACTATTTGCAACAAATGGCAACATTGGGAGCTATCCTAAGTGCCCAACTGTCCAACTTTCCATCGAACATCCATTCTGATCAGCCACAACATACATGTATTCAAATTCAAATTCAATAATTTGCAAAATACTCGTAGCATATTCCAATACACGTATGATCTCTTAAAATCTACTGCTTTCAAACGTGTTATAATTTGCATATCCAATTAAGTCGATTGCGACCAAAGACGATCTGAGCATTGTTTGTTTTTGAGTGTTGGTTAAGTGATATTTTAACTTATAGCCATTGCTTTTAATGCGCCAGCTTGCCAGGGCCTAATTGAATTTTAAAGTATAAATCATTTGTTAATTAATTCATTTCTCATTCACTTCGTGCTCATTGTTTAATCAGTACAGTTTAGTATGTGCGAATGCCCAGTTCAACACATGTCTTAGTTATGCTTTTGGATAGCTTGGCTTTCAAATGGTAGGGATGCACCAATTGCCACTGGTTCTGCCCTCTATCCATCTATTCCACCTATTCCATCTGTTCTAATACTAAACCGCATCTTTCGCCTTTTCCCCATACTTGCAACTTCCAGAGCCCGTCGCCGAAAGAAACTGGCCAAGGCCATCGACCGGCAGGCCCGTAAACTGCAGGCCAAGGGCATCACCGTGGACCTGGAGGCCCTCAAGGCCGAGTACATATCACAGCACAAGGCGAACGGCACCTTCTCGGACTCGGATCTGGAGGACGATGGCATCCAGATCGACGTGGTGGGCGGCACGGACAGCGACGACGAGGGCGACAGCGATGCCGTCAGTCCGGTGCGTCTCGGCGGAGGAGGAGGAGGAGGAGGAGGAGGAGGAGGTGGAGGTGGAGGTGGAGGTGGTGGTGGTGGAGTCGGCGGAGGTGCCTCCTCATCGCTCCACTGCGGACTGGAGGGCGATGGCGACAGTTCGCGGGCGGGCAGCTTCATCGGCGGCGGCGGCAGCCTGGGCAGCCCCAGTTCGGTGGCCCCACACTCGATGCTCTCCAATGGAGCGGTCCAGTTCGGCAAGCTGGAGCCGATGGATGGCAACGAGTCCGAGGAGCGGGACAGGGAGCGCGACTCGCCGAAACCGCTGCTCTTTCCCGCCAAGGCCTTCCACCAACTGAACCTGCAGCACCACGGACTGGTCGTGGGCCAGGGTCAGGGATCGGGATCGGGATCGGGATCTGGACAGGGGCACGGGCATGGGCAACAGCACAACGCCCACCAGCATCAGCATCAGCACCACCTTCATCATGGCAGTGCATCCGCCTCGGCGGCGGCGGCAGTGGCCAATCTGGTGCACCAGACATCGCCGATCAGCATGCGACGGAGCAATCCGTTCAGCATCGAATCCTTGCTGTTCAACAACACGTGAGGCAACCACGCGAGGATCACGATCCGGCCGCATCCCCTCGAGACCTCTTTGATTTCCGCGTTCCTAGAATATTTTGCTCAACTTACTTCCACCTCTCCCACTCTAAGTTTCACCATTTGTACGTATCTTCGGTTCAGAGCTTGAATATTCCCTAAGTGATTTATTTATTCGAATGTAATGTGTAGTGCATTTTTTTATTTTTTATTTTTTATTATTTTTTTTTACATTTTTTTTTATCGTACACCTTGTTCCCAGAGAGAGACTAAATTAGTGTTGTAAATGAATTTATTATTATATATATACATAAATATATATATATATATATATATATATATATATATAGTATATATATACTATATATATATACTATACTATATATATACTATAAATAATCTTTTTTTTTGAGTGGCTGATGCCCAAAGCAATGCTTGAAACATGAATAATATAATTATGTAATAGAAGTCTATTGACTAAGGACATTTTTTTTCAAAGTGTGATTGTGTTTGAATGTGTGTGTGTGTGCGTGTGCGTGCGTGCGTGTGTGTGTGTGTGAGGGAGCCTGCGTAAAAATGTAATTTAATTTAGCAAAACAAAAGAAAACCAACTGACGATGGGAAACACAAAGAATTGAAGGAATAGAAATCCACGAGTTAAGTAAGCGATTTTTTTTTTTTGTGTCGATAAAAAGCAGGCTACAATATTACAAATATGATGAGAACCCACACAATATTACGTATAGACATGCAAAGAACGGCGAAATGGCTGCTAAAAATTATATTGTATTGTATCTAAAAACTGATTGTCAAACAAGAATAAAATGCGAATCTGTAAAGAGAGAAAAACCACATAAACAACAAATTACGATTATTATTTACCCTTTTCATTTCGAGTCGAGCTTAACCACAATAAATATGAAAAAAAAAAAATACAAAAAAATAAACTGCGCAAGCCCCGAAGGGCCTCCTCTGAAAATTACCCAATTCCCATTGAAATGGAATTCAATAAATGGCAATTTAAATGGCATCAAAAATACACTTAATTCGGATGTTTGAAGAGTGTTTTCCTTGCGGAATGGCGTGCAAATGCTTGGCGAGTGCCCCAATTGGCTGGAAAGCATCTCCTAATGGCACGGACATCATCTTTATGCGGCGCATTAACATTATGGACCTCCAGCATCCAGAAATTTATGGATGGCATGGGAATGGGAATGGGAGACTGGCCCTTCAACCCTTCGAACTCTTCAAATATACAAGCAGCAGCTCCAAAAGAAATGCTATTGCTAATATGCCATTTTCCCGACGGCGTTCCAACTTATTCATGTATCTCTGGCTTTTGTATCTCTGCATCTAAAGATACATACGTGTATGTATGCGTGTGTGCAATATTCAGAGGTTACAGCACTCCGATTTGGCTCAATATCAGTGAAACCATTGCAAATAGCCAATTCTAGAACTTGGCATAGAACTTGGGTTAAGAGAGGTTTCCAGCGCAATTGCAATGTTCAAATGTTGTGTTTTGAAAAGTTCGACGGGATATGGATTTGTCAAAAAGCTAGACGGATCTGCAAATACAACTATGATTAAATAAGTTACTTACATTACTCACATTACACGCATTGAGGTTACTTAATCAATTACGGACTGACCCAGTGGGTATATCCAAAACGAAAGCATTGAAAATTGGAACAAGTTTTCGAGTTTTCGAGTTTTCGAGTCCATTAATCAGGCGGCAACTCAGGCCTCCAATCGGTCGGTATGTCCATAACCGATTTGCGGTTGGGCAGAGGCGTCGGCTTCATTTCTACCCCCTTGGTTTTTGTGTTCATATTTTTTTGTTGAGAAAGGAAGATGGGAGCCCCCGTGGCGCTGCAAGTTGTTGGGGCATCGAGGATGCAAACCTGTCCTGCCCTCGAAGGCCGGCGAAGTGTCAATTGAATTTGCATTCGGGCAGTGGTCAGCGGTCAGCGGTCAGCGGGCAATCTGCTTGCGAACGGTACAGTGGATTAACCGTTTCGGCTTCCTCACAGCGGTGGCAAAGGTGGGAAAGGTGGGGCGGGGCGGGGCGGGGCATGGGCAGCGGCCTGGAGCGGTCGCTTTCATGGGAATTTGTGTTGGTGCAGTTCATTTCATGGCAATTTTATTGCTTATTAATTTTTCAGTGTTCGCGCTTTCGGCTCCCCGCTCCCGCTTCCCGCTCCCCCTTCCCCTCCCCCTTTTCTGATCACCCCGCGACATCCCCTTCGTAAAAATCCCCACCCCCCCGCCGCCGCCGCCGCCGCTGTGTTTTTGTGGCATGCCGTTGTTAATGGCTTCACCTGGTTGTTATTGTTGCCTGTTGATATGATTATTACGTTTATGGATTTTAATAATTGTGCATGATTTGGAAGATTTTCCACATCTTCATCTGGATTCTTCAGACTCGTGCCCCCGTGGAGCGTTCATAACTTCTTTAGCATTTCTTTCTTCTTCACTTGATTTCCTTGTGGCTCAATTACTTTTCGATGCAAATCAAATTGGCCGCTTTTGACCATTCTTCACACGTTTTTCATTAGGCTTATTTGTGCGTACGAGTGTGTCCGTCTGTCTGTCTGTCTGTATACAAAATACAAAATACAAATAGTCAGTCGATCCATTCCCAGCTCCATCGATAGTTAATACCCATCTCGGTCTTTTGCCTCGGCTCGCGCTTTGTTGTAAATGAGTTTTTTATTGAGCTGAAAATATTTTTGTTAAGCTCATTGTTCGTTCTCTGATTGTTTATTGGAGGCCAATCGACGTTTCGGCCATGGGTTCGGCACTTCAGGCTGTGATGTGCGCTACAAGAAATCTAAGGATGCAATTTGCGATTGCCACCAAATTGAATGCAAGCAATATAACATCGTTTTGAAATACGTGCAACAAAAAGCTGTCAATTGGTTTCAAGTTTGCTTTCAAACTTTATTGATAATGGGATTTTACTGGTAATGGAAGCATTTTAGTATTTATTAACATTTAATCCACATAATACACATTTAATACACGTTAACACATGTTAGTTTGGGTGTAGTTACTCAAGTGCTGTTTAAATATAATATGTTCAGCCGTGCTGTTGAGAGAACCGATATGCCCGAACGGCCAACGAGAAGTAGAGGTCCATGGTGATCACCCTACGTTATAGCGCTTAATCGAAATCAATAAAGTTATTAAAGCGACGCTTTTAAGTTTTCTGTAACAGATTTTTGAGCCAACAACAAGGGCTCCCAAACAAAGGTCCCCACAATGGGGATTAGTGCTCGCTCCATCGTAGAGCGTGGAACTCTCCTACCAATCCGATCCGATCCGATCCGATCCTATCCGATCCCATGCGATGTGATGTGATGTGAGCCGAGTGAACGAACTGGTGGATCCCAGAGATGATTGTCATAATTATGGGCATTTTGGTGTTTGCCGCTCTCTCGACTTATCGACTGGGTCTCGCCGCATCGGGAGTTGCTTCCATTTCAATTTCGCAGCGGGGGCCTCGAGTTCGGAATGAGATGGACGGAATGGATGGAATGGACGGTACGCTAATCAAAGTGTTTATCGTGGCCCGATCGTTTGTATTATGATTTTTGATGCCTTAATTTATTCACACTCTGAATAACTGAATAAACGTGCAGCATGAGTTCGACTTGGTGTTAATCTTTGCGCCTTGTGCCCCGTTTCCTTTTCTATTTACCTTTCGAACGCTTTTCAATTTTCACAGCGGGCATTCCGAAGGGGTCAACTACCAAACTACCAAACTACCAAGCTACCAACACTACCATACTACCATACTACCAAACTACCAAACTACCAGACTACCAAAACTACCAACACTACCATACTGGCAAACTACCAACACTACCATACTGGCAAACTCCCAAAATCCGGACTCTCATCCATCCAAACAATGTTTGTAATTTATTTCATTGTGCGATGATTAGCAGCATTTCTCGTCTCGGCCTTTCTGGTCGCCGCTGCTCCACTTTCTTTGTTTCTCTGTTTTGATGCCGTGTTATTCTGTTAAGATCTCGTCGATGGGAGCATCGCGGCCTTATTAGTTCATAGTTATGGTTATTGGCATAGTTTATGGCCCCCAGACCCCAGACCCGTGTGTCCATCCGCTCCATTGTCCCAAGCGCAGGCAGTTGGTAGTAGGTAGTAGGTAGTAGGTAGTAGGTAGTAGCTGGTGGTGGTAGGCCACAAATTGAAAAACCAAAGAGATCTGCTCGGGCCAAAAGGGAAAATCTGGGCATATTGTTATAATTGAGTTTTGGCTTTCCAACCCAGCTTCCTTCTGGCTTGGTGTGTGCGTGTGTGTGTGTGTTTCTCTTCTTTTTTTTCTACCATGTTACTGCCACGCCCTAGAGAGTAGCTATCTGCGAGTTTGTCATGGGGGTTGGCTCAACACGGGGCGCTGACACCAAATATCATAATAATGAACTCCGGAGAGTTGCAGCGCCTGGACCGACCCAGAGCCGGCCCGGGTATGAGTGACTTTTAATTTACTTCAAATCCGTACTCAACTACATGACTCCCGTGGGGGGCAGGAGTCGGGGCAGGAGTCGGGGCAGGACCAAACACCCCCAACCCCGCCCACACTCGTTTACTTTGTCCTTGCGCCCCTGCCCGCTGCGGCAAGTGGCACGTCCTCCACGGAGCACTCACCTCGACCCCGGGCAGCAGGTCCTGTCCGCTGGGTTATGACTCTGGTATCTGGTGAGCAACCACCGCAGGAGCCCCGTCCAACACTGGCCAACATGGCACAGGTTTCGCATTGACACGCATGGAGTCCATTGAAGGCAACCAGTTCCTGGTTAAGTACACTTAAGTACTCATTTTCAAAACAAAATATTATTACACATAATTAAATCTATATATATATATATCTATATATATATATATATATATATATATATAATATATAATTGAAATATATTTATTTTGCATTTTGTATTTTTATATTTTATATATTTATAGATTATTATATTAAACAAATAGCATGTATTGCAGGCACCCGGCCCAATCTTGTAGTGCAGTGTAGCCAGCAAGTGAAGTCAAAACTTTTCATATTTTGCCACCCTCGAAAGTGGTTGTCTCTCTTTCCCACCAGCGCCTGTCGCATCTAGCCGTCTCTGTTTGCCGGCGCACATCATTAATTTGTTATACGGAGATTATCTATTTTTATTGTTATTAATGGCAAACAATTTATTAAGCCAGCCGCCGAGACGAGGACGAGGACGAGGACGTGGACGAGGTGACTCCACATGCCAGGACGTGGAAAACAGGGAAAATAGGGAAAAGGTCCTCAGTCGGCAGTAGCTGTTGTGGAAGTGCAAGGAAATCATGTAAATCAAGGAAGTTTCACTAAACTACGTGCGGGTGTTCCCGCAGATGGATTGCCCATTATGACCTGGCCAAAACCAGATGGATATGTATGTATGTATGAATGTATGTATGTACCATACCATAAGTAGGTGGTTGTAATATGCCAGGGGTGGCTGGCGAAGGGGGGCGGTAAATGAACCGGCAGCTGTGTAAGGTGTTGACGTCCTGCACTTTGCATTTGTTATTGTTAGTGTTATTGCTCTCCGCTCAGCTACACTGGAAGAACGTGGATACTAAATAGTTCGAGATATAGAAACACATTACAGTCGATTTGCCGAATCAACTGAAATTGAGTCGTTAGATAAACTTCATTACCATGCAATATACATTTGTGTTAATTGAACTTTACGTAAAGTTTTCTTTCTGTGCACTCCATCTGCAAGGTGGTCGCCTGCTCCTTGAGGTCCTGCCTCCTTGGTCAAAGGCTCATTAGTATGCGCAGCGTCCGCAAAACTGTTTATTAGGGTCATTAGCGAGGCCTCAACACGCCTGCCCTCGTGGTCCTCCCAGCCGGATCCGCCACCTCCATCGGAAAACCCCCCCCCCCACCATCCCCATGTGCTTTTGTCGGGCCAAAATAAATGGAATCGTCTCAATTGCATTTCCATTTGATGCTGTAAATTCGAAAATCGAAAATCGAAAATCAAAAACCAACAGCGCATACAGTCAATATTAAATAAGCATAGCACAATGAATTCGCTTCCAATAAATCCAATTAGTCATGGGCAAATTGTTATTGAAGGCAGCGCCTTGTCAGTTGGCTCGGAAGCTCGGAAACTGGGAAACTCGGACACCCGGACACCCGGACACCCGGACACCCGGACACTCGGAAACTTGGAAACTCTCAAGACCCCCTGATACCCACCATAATTCATGTGCTGCCCTGCTTGATAACCGAGTTGATAAGCACTCGAACGGCAGCCTGATAAGCGGACAAGAAACTATTAAAAAAAAAAAAAAAAAAAGAAAAAAAAAAAAAAAAAAGAAAAAAAAAAAAAAAAAAGATGAAAAGATGAAAATAAAATAAAGCCAAATAAATTAGAGGGGCTGACAGAGAGGAACAATTCTCGTTACTTGTTTTTTGCGCCTTTTTCCCGGGGGACACGGCTTTTGTGCCCGGCGAGCAATTGAAATGCATCGAATTCAAATGAAATGAAATGAAATGTCTGTGAGTTTGTGGAATCGCGGGGCTGGGGTCTCAGTCTTTCTCCGATTTCCCAGATGTCAGTGGCCCGTTTAGACAAATGAGATAATTGGCTACATGGATTTATGTGGCATCCAAGCGCTCCACTGATTTTCTCCTCGTTTTTTGTGTGATTTATTTAATAAGCAGAAGGGGTCGACTGCTGCCACATACATACATACGTGTATAGTATGTACATATATGTACATATACGTGTATGTATGTACATATCCATGGGCTCTGATAAAGCACCCACATCTCGCACATGTCCAGAACCGTTGCCATATTCCGATTCCGATTCCGATTCTGAGTCCGATTCCCATTTCCATTTCCATATGTCCAGGCTGTAAAAATTTATTGGCCATCAGTCACAACTGCCAATGTGCTCGGCAATGGCGAATGCGAATTGTGGCAATAAGTTGCACACGCGCTCCGATAATGGGTGGCTCCTCTGACCCGCTCCTCCATTTTTTGGAGGGGAGTAGTCACTGTGTGTGTGCCGGTCAGTGAAATAATGGCGCCCAATAATATTAATACGTTCGCTCGTTATCAAATTGCGTTTGCATGCAAAATGGACGGATTGCTGTTCCGTCCCTGGTGCATACAGTACCTACATATATACATACATATGTATACATATGTATGTATGTGGGGGCCCCCGATATCATATTATGTACGGAAATGCCAGCGCCTCCTACTCCTCCTGCTCCTCCTGCTCCTCCTGCTCCTCCTGCTCCTTTCTGCCGGACATGAAATGGACATGAAACGAGCGCCATAGTTAAGAGCCGTACGTGATTTGTGGCAGCTTTCCAGTTTTGCTGGTCTTCTTGCCGGAGTTTCCTTCTCTTTTGCCGCCGCAATAAAACGGCCTAAACAATAAAGCGCGGGGGGAGGGGGGGTGGCTGGAAAACGTGGGAAACGTGAGCGGAAATCCCGAACGGAATGGAGGTGACAACATGCCAATGCAAATAAAACGGTTGCCGGCGCAAAACTTTATTTAATTTGAAAGCTAAAAATATAAAATAAATTTTCCACATTTGACTTTTACACCCACAATTTGGGCATCGCTTGGGCGGTCGTAAACCTTTTGCCACCCACAAATTCAGTGGATCTGGAGAGCCCGCAACCCGCAACCCTTAACCCGTAACCCTCGTAGCCCCGTAATCCGTGTCCGTATCCGTAGCCGTAACCGTATCCGTATCCGTAACCATTCCGAAATGGCAAACTGCGAGCGTAACCAAAAACCGTACGCAAAGTTACGATAATCGTTTATTGAAATGCAAATTTTTTGCTGATTTTGCCGCTTTTAGAAGTCAATTTGAGTTTGAGCTGGCTTTTTTGTTTCGCCATTTGTTTTGCGGGTGAGTTTTTTAGCATTTTAGCATTTTAGCACTTGTATTATGATTGTCTGAGTCCCGAACCGAACCGAACCGAACCAAACCGAACCGAACCGAACCGAACCGAACCGAGAGACCCCGCTATAAAATCGCACATCCATTTGGCAAGTGTAAATTTGCATATTAAGGAGCAAAGTCAACCCTGGCACCCTGGGGTGCCATATGCTGAGTTGTCACCTGCTATTTGTATAATTGGACGGTTAGTTTGGGTTAACCCCATTGCCGCCAAGCGTACGCTGGGCTAACCCATACCCCTTACTTGCACTGCCCAAATCGATCCATCAGAAATCAAAACGCAGAATCACATTAATTTGACAGGGCAAAGGACTCGGATTTCGCGCTGCATGGCGCTCTGGGAAACGTAAATATTTCCACAAGGGGTGCGCAAGGAGACAACAAGATAAGGTCCTTGCTGGCGATAAGGTCCTTCGGGGGGAGCAACTGACGCAACTGTCAAATTGTCAGGGACGCGGCGTTTCCAAAAACCAGATACTCTGATTCCGAATCGAAGGGGTGGCTGCGGTCTGTACTATTTGCAAAACTGCAAGAAGCGGCTGATAAGATAAATAATTGGAATATGAAGCTTCCCTTTCACGCCATCCCCCCTCCTCTCTGTGGACCCAGGAACTAGACACACACACACACACACACGCAGTCGAAAGTGTGACGTGGAGGGGTGTGTGTATGCTTGTGTGTGTGCCTCTGCTCTGATTCTGTTTAATCACAGCAAATAATTAAATGTCCATTTCACAGGCGCGACGTCAATGTCGCCGCTGCCCCTCACCCCCCCGCCCTTCACCCCTTGCCCCTCGCCCCTTGATCGCACGATATGTATGGTGTGTATGGGATATAGAAGGACCGAATCTGGATTCGAAATCTGAACCCGACCCCTCGACCTCGATGGCGATGCGACACGTGTGCGACAAGCGGCATTTGTATTAAGACTTAATTTAAGTGCTTATCACCCAAAACAAATCAACGCACCCCGCACACACCCCCCCCCCCTTCGGTATGCCCGATACTTAGTCCGCCGCCCCTCATCCGCCCCCGCATTGGCATGTGACATTTTGTATGAGTAACACTCACCTAATGAAGTTATTAGACTCCCTCCCACACCCACCCACAGCCACACAGCCACACAGCCACATATATGCTCCATTCCTGGCCAGACATCGGCGATAAGGTCGCGAGTAGTGGGGCTTGATTTTGGCAGGACAGGGTATCTTGCCCAGGTGCGGGTATATTGGTTCAGCTAGGCTGAACCCTATGATGCGTATGCCTTATGATATATCCCTAAAGTAGGTCCATCAATTTATTCACTGTAATGGAATGAAGCAAACAACAATAGAATATTTTATAAATGCAGCCAGGAGGATACTCAAATTTTGTTCAGTGTGCTTATGTGTGCGTACTATTTTCACACAAGTAGATATAATATAATATTGTCAGCAATCAGGAAAATAACATATTGATAGTATCAATAGTTTCATATTTCATTTCATTTACCTATTATTTGATGCACAATGTTTTCTCCCTGAGACAACTACAAATATATTATATATGTATAAACAAATCACAGGTAATGCACTTCGTTCAATCGAAATGCACGAAATTCGATCATTTCCCCGCCACTGCGTGACAAATGGGACTTCAATAAATGTTCATGATTTGACAAATCAATCGGGCTACTAATGTCACAATTTCGGTGATTGTGCCGCATTTGGTTATTATTTGGTAGCATTATTCCCATTCAGATTGCCATTACCATATTCACTCCACATCCACATCCGATTTCCATGCCCAATACCCCCAATACCCCCAATATCCCCAAATACCCCCAATACGAAGACCCCCTTTCCGTAGTCACTTATTAATTTGGTTATTTGCTCGTTGTCCGTTTTGTTTATTCATAAATTTTATCAGCACAAATTAAAAACAAATTAGTCGACAGAAGGTAAATAACAATAAAGTGTAATAAAAATCAGAGGGACAGGAGACAGTCTGTCGATATGGAGCGATAAGCGGGACAGCCCCAAGCGGATGAAAACGAACCTGATTCGGTTAATCGAATGTGAAATGATTAAAAGTTAATATACATTTTGTTTACTTTGCACGACGCCACTCGATTGCCTTATATTTTTACCCCGCTTATTTTTGTTCTGCTTTTTTTTTTAATTTGTTTCATTTCTGCAGCCGTGCGCAATGTAATGACGATTTTATTGTTTTTAATGCGCTTTTAATAATAATTGATTTGCGATTGCAACAATTTGATAGACCAAACAAATGAAGCGAAGAGCCAAAACAAATTATGTCATCGCTGTCCGGCTGAAAAGAGTAGTTGGCATATTTTTAATGGCGAACAGGTCGTACTTAAACAGCGAATCCATTTTAAATGCATTACATTAATTTGCCTGCTGTTTTCTGATGGAAAATTAAGATGACCTTTGTATAACCGACTTTATGCAAGCAAGTTGCTTTATAGAACTATACATCTTACAAAGCTCTGAAAGTAGCCCAAAATACTTAAAAACGAACTAAGAAAGCAGCTCATTAGTATACTTGTTATATTCGATTTCAGCAGGGAGAAAAATAATTGTTTCAATCACTAATAAATTGGGTGAAAACCTAAAAGTGCCATCTAAAGTTGAATGTTTGTGGTCTATAGAATTCAAACTGCTTTTGAATTATGTATAATAAATGTAATAAAATACTTATATGACAGCCTAATCATTTTGGAAGTCTGCCTTCTTTAGTTCTGGGAAATTAGCATTTGCAAGTATCCAAGTATCCGCGTTACAATATCTTATCACTGCGGACGGCAGTCCACGTAGTAACGAAGCATTAGTGTTTGTGTACAATTAGTGTACAATTTCCAATGACAATTAATTATGTGCAGTAAAATTGGGGAAATTCAGGGAGAAGCAGGCGGAAATAATGGCCCAGCATAGCAATCAAATCGCAACAAAGTGTCACAGGGAAATTTACTTTCCAACAACCGCAAGTTCTGGCAAGAAGAAGAAGTGCCCCTATTAGCGGCGAAAAGTTGCTCGGGGAATAGGGACAGAGACAGAGACAGAGACAGAGACAGAGACGGGGAAACCTAATAGAAAATCAAGCGCAAGAAAATGGCGCCCCGCAGCAAATTAAATGAAAATTTGTTTGTGTGTGGAAAAATCAAGTGAAAATTAATTGAATTGAGTTGAGTGCGGCTACGCCGTAATGGCTTGGGTTCGAGGAGCTTCGGTTCGGGAAAGCGAGGGGCTTATTATATAGATCTTCATGTGGCGATAGCCCACCGAAAACGAAAAAAGGAGAAGCTGCAAATGGAATTTCCTTTTGCCCTTTTCTTTTTGCCAATCGCAGAGCAATGATGAAGGCGAGCTCAGAAAATGTCGGCGGGTGGTGGGGGGGGGGGGGACTTATGGGTGGAAATTCATTGCTGTGGGGAGGGGGGCGTTTTGCGTGGTCACTCTTGCCCACTCTCTCTCCCTCTCTCCCTCTCTGCCTCACCCTCTCTCGCTCACTCTTGCCTTGCATTACCGTAACTAAAGTCGTGCTCTGTCTCTTTCCTGCAGCCATAATTCATTTTTCAAAGACGGCAGCTGCGCATTGAAACTGCCTCGGAAAAGTGGGTGTACTTATAGGAGGGTTCCCGGTTCGCCCCCAAACCAATCCCCCGCATATTTAAGACATTATTACATTATAATCGCATAAAACAATCAATAAAATGTCAGTTTTTGTGCTCTGCTCTCGTAGGGACTGCGCTGCTCTTGCCCTCTCTTTCTTCGCCGTTCGAAGGAAAAGCACCCATACCCCCTACCCCCTACCCCACTACCCCACTACCCCCTCCCCATCACACCATCGATTCTGCTTCTTTCTCCTCCTTTCTTTCCCACTACTTGCTCTCCTTCTTCCTGTTCGCTAGCCGTCTTCTTCTTGCCTTGTCTTCAGCTTAAATTGGCCATAATCATATTAATATGAAATTTCCCCCTATTTTTTCTCTGGCCACGCCTGCCGCTGAACTATGTTTGTCTCGCCCGCACTCGTGTTGACTCTGCGGCTTCTCTGGCTATTGCTCTCCCACTCGTTCGCGCTCTTTGGTAGGTTACTCTCGCACACACACCCACCCACACACACGCACACTGATTCACTTTAAATCAATTTTTTTTAGCGTTTTTCATTTCATTTTCCCTGTTGCGCATTGCACGCTCTCGCTCGCTCGCTCACTCGCTCGCTCTCTCCTCTCTCTCTCTCTCTCGCACACGCTCTCAAGCCTGCCTTGCCTCTCTGTCGCACAATTTAGTCAGGCAGAAAAATACCATTATTGCATTGGCCATCTGTGGGCCAGCGCGGGGTTAAGCGTGAGGGGGGGAGGTTAAGTGGGGGGTGGTGTGGGTGGTTCCAGTGGGTGGTGGGTTTTTGCGGACGGCGCCTTGGCATGTTTGTTAAGTGAAACCATTTTTCTTTTTATTGCCACGACTGCGCTGTCGACGTCGACGTCGACGTTGCTGTTGCTGTTGCTGTTGCTGCTGCTGCTGCTGCTGCTGCTTCAGCTTCAGTTTCGTCGTCTGCTTCTTCTTCTGCCTTCTTTTTTAGCTTTTCGTTTTGTTATTTCTCGCTTTGGCGCACATAAATTTGAACGTTAATGATTTTTGCTTGCAGTCGCGCATGCGACCCTAAAACAACAACAACAACAGCAGCAACAACAACAACAATGACAGCAGCTGACCGTCAAGTGTTGAAAATGAGCTTGTTGTTGTTGCCGCTGCTGCTGCTGCTGCTGCTGCTGCTGCAGTAGTTTGTTGCTGTTGTTGCAGCAGGTGTCGCCATCTCACTTTTTAGCACAGACCCAAACCCCGAACAACCAACCAACATTGAACATTCAACACTATGTTGAATTTGACCTGTTTTTTTTTGCATAAATTAATATCTCGTAAACTACTTAAGATACGATGATCATTTTTTTGTCTAGTCTTATATACATCTTAACAGTTATTTTAGCACCCCCATCAAAAAAAAAAAAAAATTTTTTTTGTCAATATATTTTCCAGTATCTATTTTAACGTTAAAAAATAGATAATTTTCATATATTCAAACACTAAGACGAATATAACTATCGTAACAATAACAAAGGGCGCGCGAATTCAGAACCCCCCGCGGTATGGCCGTGAAGCATTGATTCGCGAGGACTTGCTGGATCGGCCCACTCTTGTTCCCTCCTGGCTCCCTCGGCTCTCCCGAGCTCGGATGTTACTGCCACGGTAAAGTAGTTGACCCCTGCCATTCATCCTGCAGCATGAATGGAACTTGGTTACCCGCACTCAGCCTGCCGCCAAGCACAGCTTCCAAGGACCTCCTCTCGCAAGCGGACATTTCGCACGAGAAGAGCACGTGCTCTGGGGTTTCCACACCAGGGACACTCCTCCGACTCCTCGTGGCCGAAGCGTTTCAGATTGCTGCGGAAGCAGCCGTGTCCGCTGATCAGCTGCGTTATCTAGAATGTCAACTCGCCGCGCTTCCGATCTATCCACGGCTTGAGGTCGGGTATCAGGTGCTGCGTCCTGCGTCCAGCGGCCCTTTATCCATGGCACCACCTGTGTTGCCAGGACTCCAGGATGCGCTGCCCTGCTTCAGCCCGTACCGTCCTCTTCGCACTGGAGGAGAGGCCGGCGATGGACCCACAGGATAATCCCGGATGTGACCAGCTGGACCCTAAGACGTCATGGCGAAGTAAACTTCTGGCTGACCCAGATCCTAAGCGGTCATGGGTGTTTTAGGAGTTACCTAACCAGGTTTGGCCACGATGATGACCAGTGTTTCTGGGGCCAGTTCAGCAATTTCGCTGCGGAGTCGATGAAGCGGTTGAGCTGGGAGCTGAGAGTGCAGCTGAGGGGGAAGGAGCCGCAAGGATACGTCCAGTAAGTACCACAGAGCGCACCCTCCTGGAACTCCAGGATCCTTTTTATTCCTCAAGCAACCTATCCCCCCCCCCCCACACACAGTCGCAAACTTGTATATATGTATTATATACACACACATTGAAAGTGCTGGCCTGCGGGCAAATAATGTTGTTGATTTTGCTGTTGCTGCCGCCTGTTCTTGATTAAAAATTGATCAAAAAACATAAAAACACAAAAACACAAAAACACACGCATTATGCATGCGCGTATGTAAATGCGTGTGTTGCGCGTGTGTGGGTGGCGCTGAATTGATTAAAAGGAGCAATTCGATTGAAATTTTATTGGTAAATTGAATAAAGTGCGCGGCGGCATAAAGGCCCCTGCCGGAAAACTTGTTTTCCATTCCGATTTGGTCATTTGGAAAATGGCATTATCTGCACAAGCTCGCCGCAAAGTTAATGAATGTAATGAATGAACAAATGAGTGGGCCACAGGACATCCGGTCGTAGAATGTGGGTGGCCATGTGGATGGTCATAAATAACGCCATTTCGAAGTGTCCTTGCCGGGAATGAACGCTAAACGTGGGTGATTAGATAAAATCGACTGAAATGCTTGCGAAATCTGTAAATAACTAGTAAAAACTTCAATGGGCTTTTATAGAAAGGTGATCTATTTTATTTTTGGAGAGAATCCTTCCTGTGGAAATTGGGCAGCCAAACAATTTCCCTGAAACCACGAGAAGCAGAGAAAACTCGAAAAGGTCGAACTCGAAGCGAAATGTCTTAATTATTTTTGGTAGCTCCCTCCCCTCCCCTGCCAGTCCCGAAAACCGCGTGCCTAAACATACAATTTTCGTTTACGACATTTTAATTAAGTTTTCCCCATTTTCCTCTGCTTGTGGAAATTGGGCAAATTAATAAGAACGCCATTGGCACGCCCCGTCAGGTTTCCTTTATTCGGTTTCTCTGTTTCTGTTTCTGTTTCTCTTTTTTCCTTTTGTTTTCCTTTTGTGTTTTCTAACATTTTTTGGGCCCGAACATTAGGGCCCCCTCCCCACCCGACCAGCGATCATCAGTCCATCGGTGATGAATGAATTGAGTTGTTGGCTCCCAATCCCAGGTGATGCCAGGTGATCCCAGGTGATCCCAGGTGATCTCCGCTGATCCGCTCCAGCCGATGGCCGCTCATTAGGCAGCGCTGACCGCGAGCGCTTCTGGTAATTGCCATCATTTCAAGGGACTTCCAAGGGTTTTTGGATGGAGCTGAACTACCGGGAGAACTTAGCTGAACTACTAGACCCATCCCATACACGTATATTAATTGTGATTGTGTCGAGTGGAAAATAAAGATGGGAACAGGTACTGCTGCACCGCGAAAAATTACGTTAAACAGTCTTCGATTGATTTAAAAAGGCATGACAACTATTCAACTTGAATAGTTTTCATATTTCCTAAGATCTTGATCTTTAAATATATTATTAATATATTAAATAACCAACCATAAAATAAATCAATATAATAGGTAATCATTGAAACATTTCTATATACATATGTATGTTGTATGTTGTTTTAAACATCGATAGTTTTAATGATTTTCTGTACTTAGAGGTACATACATTCAAAGATTTGTATAGCTCCAGAATTATTTTTCTTAAAAAATTAATTAAATAAATTTTTGATAGATTATAGATAGATCAGAAATAAGAACTTCGTTTCTATCATTTTCAAAAGGGGTTCCGATTCATTTGGCAGTGGGTGGCATTTTTTCCAAGTGTACACGTAGATGATAGATGCTCTGCATGGACGAATGAATGAGTGAGTGCTGATCCGAAGATTTCTCTCGCCCAAAAGTGAAAGATTGAGTGAGTGCAGGGGTGTAGAGGGGAGTGAAGGGGAGGGGTTTGAAAACAAGACTGGAAGCCCGAAGAGCCGAAGAGCCGAAAAGCGAACAACGCAACCCATCAACATCAGCGACTAATGGGACTCTTGTTCGCATCGGAAAAAGGGGCAATTGGAAGGAAAAGCTACAGGGTATGTGGTGTGGGGCATTGGTCCAATTTCCACCTAGATTTTCCTTGGCTAATCAATTAAAACGCTCAGTGGGCTCGTTGCACTAATTGGTCCGATCGTCGGGCCCTTGATGAGCTTTTGACGAGCTCTCCGCTTTATTTATTTAGTTTTCTGTTTCTGTTTTTGATTTTTTCGTTTTTCGTTTGGCCCGGGAAATGATAATTATTTAAGTGGGCGCCCCATTTAGGCGGTTGCCAAATGCGAACGAGAAACAAGAAATCAGAGCACTATCAAAAGTGCAAAGCTCCCTTATATCGCTCTAAATACCGCAGCCCGCCCATGTCATCCTCTTGCACTTGCATTAGCATTTGCATAATTTATGAGGGCGACAACCCTGGCCAGTGGTCATAAATTCAGCAGAATGGCAGCCAGCCAAAGTTGAAGCCAAATTCTTTTTTTCTAGGCCGACTGCGAATGCATTTTGGCAGCTCCAGCTCACTTCAAGTGGCTTGTTTTTGCTCCCCCCCCCAATCCAATATTTTGTACTCCCTTTATTTTGGGCCCAGCCCCTTTTCGGGTGGACTAATAAAAATCAAAAGGCGTTTTGTTCTCTAAACTTAAATTGAAAACACTTTAGGCCAGTCCTGCCCCAAAAAAGCCGATCCCCTGCCCAGAAACCAACGGATAAACACTTCAAGGGGCGGATTTGGCTTAGCGGCCGCCTTTTACCCCCTTTTAGCCCCTTCTTGGCCCACGCCGCCCCTGCTTCTCGTCGTTATACCGTTGTTGAATTACCGTTTAGCACAAAGATGGCGGCGCTAGATAAAAACATTTTTTGGCCAAATGGAGAAAAAAGCAGTGCTGCTTTTAGGTAGGCCAAAAAAGAAAAGCAAAAGGGGTATATCGTTTCTGGCCACTTGACTTGTTTCACTTTAATTCTTCTCTGTTTTGTGTTCTTTGGCCATTTACAGTTTTGAGGTGTTAGTGTTTTTGTTGTTGTCTTAAATACCTTTACAAGTGCCACGCCCCCGAGCCGCCCTCGAATTGTACAACTCGCTTGGCGATTAGCAAATTAGGGTTAGACGTCCCGATGGTAAATTGGTAAAATGGTAAATTTATTGGTTGCAGCGAAGGGTTTTCCCTGGCTCGCTTATTATTTAATAACTGCTTGTGGGAGGCGGAGGGCGGAGGGCGGAGGGCAGTGGGAAGTGATATAGAATGGCCAATCAATCAGCCGAGCCCCCACTAATTTATCCCCCTACTCATTTCGCCACTTTGTTGGCAATCTGCGTCGACAAGTGTCAAGAAATCAAGGCAATTACACGACCCAAAACCACAAAATAAATAGCAGGAGGGAGGTTTTTGGGTGGAAAATATCAAGCAGCGACGAAACGCTAAGCGGAAAAGCCGCAAGCACGTAGAATCGAGCGTTTTACCGCTAAAGCTAAGCTCACCACCCACTTGCCACCCAGGAAAAAAGAAACCCAAATACATAAAAACATCGTGTAACACCCCCCCCCCCCCCCCCCCCGGTAACACACTCCACACACACGTCCCGATTTTATGTTATCTCCATGGACTTGAGCCCAACAAGCGAACTCCCCTCTCGACGACATGAAAATTATGTAAAACTTAAGTAAAAGATGAGCTCGTCAAGAATTATGGCACCCCAGGGAGTCCAGGGATGTGGATGTGGATGTGGATGTGTGCGTGTTCGGTGGTAGCAACCCCCAGGATCAAGTGGGTGAGGGTAAATTCGTCGGTTCACGTCGAAGTGTGTATGCCCTACATCTTCTATAATCCAATAAAACACCAATTGTCTACAGACTATTATTTTAATATAACATATTGGTATGGTATGAACATATATATTGTATATAGAAAAGGTTGCTGATATTGGATGCTTCAAAAGTGCTATATAACTTCATATAGGCCGCATTCACCAAGGACACACAACTAAAATCTGTTGACCAAACAACGAAAATCTAGCGGCATTTAAGTGGCAGCTTCGTTTGGGTGGCAAAAACCATCCACACATGCACACACATGCACACACATGCACACACATGCACACACATGCCACACAAAGGACAGAAAATGAAAACTCCACTCGGAAAACCCTCGACGCTTGTTGGATTCTCTCGTAAATGCCTCATGTGCGTTTATATTGAAACAGATTGCCCTGCCATTCCATTCCATTCCCGTTCATTCCTTTCCATTCTATTCCCTGCTGATGTCTGTGTGTGTGTGTGTGTGTGTGTGTGTGTGTGTGTGTATCCTTGCGACACTCTATCTCTGTGTCTGTGTGTGTGCGTGCCACTTGTTTCGGTGTCCTTTGTGAAATTGTTGCGGTTTGCAATTTGCTGCAAATGACACCGAGTTGGTGGTGCGATTCTTCCTCCTGCCTCGACATACTTGTCCTCCTGCCGCTCTTCATCCTTCGCCCTCCTTCCCCCCCTCCCCCCCCCCCCCCCCCCCTCGCCACTCTTCATCCCACACTCCTTGCCCGTCTGCAAAGACGACGATGGCGGCCATATTGCGTATACGCCATGTGGTTCGCCCCCCGTTTTCGCGCTGCGTGTGTGTGCGTATGGTGCGCATCAACCACCCAAAAGGAAAATGGAGCGGAAAGGGGAGAAGGACGAGCAATTGCCTACCCTGGTTACGCCCCCGCCACTCCCCTCTTCCCCTCTGCGCTCGCTGTTTTTCCTGGCCAAAATAGGAAAACTCGTGAAAGTGATGGGGGGGGGGGGGGGGGGGGCGTGAGTGGTGGAGAGGGGTGTAGAAGTGCAGAAGAAAAGCCGCACGACACTTCGGGGCTAATACAATTTATACACTCGGCTTGGCGTCGTTTCGGTTTGGCTCAGTGCCATGGTCCAAAAAAAAGGGGCAGTTACGGGGGGGCGGGGGGTGGGCAAAGGACTGAGGATTGGCAGCACTTCTCTCTCTCTTTCTCTCTCTCTCGCTCGCCCTCCCCCTCTCCCCCTCTTCATCTCTATCTCCCTCTGTCTGTCGCTCTTTTCGCCCAACTCGATTGTCAGCCAGTTTTACGGTTGGATCAATGTTTATGCCATTATACAAACACGAATACATGCATACACGTATGTACGGAGATATATTCATATATATACACATGCATATGCACATACATATTTATATATGCAGGAGCAGGAGCAAAAGCACACTGAGGCATTTATCCTTGTTATACACCGCCCTGTCTACCCACTTTCCCCCCACTCACACCCCCCCCCCCCACTTTCCTGGCCCCCTCTAAGCTCCTTTCTCCGTCGGATTTCGTTTGTAAATTGGAAAATTTTGGTTTTCGTGCCGCACTAAAGACATTTCGTACCGACTGCTG
The DNA here is from genome assembly GCA_005876975.1 of Drosophila orena. NCBI lineage: Eukaryota > Metazoa > Arthropoda > Insecta > Diptera > Drosophilidae > Drosophila > Drosophila orena. Next base: position 9,967,836 of record VCKV01000288.1, read on the forward strand.
CAGTACCCAGCAAAGAAAGTGATTTTGTAGATAACTAAAGTGTGATATGTGATATGTAGTATTATAGTATATAAGTATGTTATAAGTATGATACAAGTATGATATCAATTAAGTGCAAGTTTTTGGGATAAATGATTTTAAAATGAATCTTAAGAGTTACCGTTAAGTGCTGATCCCGTGCTGTGATATATGAAAATCAGTTGCAACTCTTCTCATACATAGGGTGCACTCTAGTCAGCGCACTAGATTCCACTTCCTAGTCTCGATTTGGCTGTAGTCACAATATTTCTTGTATCCAAGAGCGTTCTGCTCGTTGGCTGTCCACCCTGTCGCCCCCCGATCCGCCCAAGCCGCCCAATCCGCAATCCCCGAAACCCAGAGCCCGAACCTCGTAACCCCCAGGACCGTGCAAACTGTAGCTCCACCTCAGGCTGCCTCCACAACGTTGTCGTTGTATCTAATAAACCTTAAATGAAGGCAATATTGTGGGGTTGTTTTGGGTTAATATTGAAACGATAAAATTGAATTGAGCCGTATGCCTAGGGAGGTTTTCCAGTGGTTGCGGAGTGGGAGGGATGGGGGGGATGGAGGGTTGGTGGGAGGTGCAGCAGACGTCCCTGAAAGTTTTCCCTATTTTTCAATGTTTTTGCTATCGTTGTTTCAGTCTGTGCTTTGCTTTCGCTATTCGGCTTTCCTTGCTTTCCCCATGCTTTGCTTTGGCCTTCGGTGAGTTGTAATGACACTTTTAGCTGACTTTAAAGCCATTTACCCGTTTCGAGTGTGAGTTCATATCCGTTTCCGTTCGTGCTCCTCGAAGCCCCACTGTTTATTGTTCTCCACGAGGCGATGCGGTTTTTAATCAATTTTTTTGGGACACGATTGACTTGGCGCTACCTTGGGTTCGAGCAAACGTGCGTGACTTTCCGAGAGTAAAATGTGCATTTAATTGTAGAAAACAATAACTTTCTCCCATTTCATTTCCAACGCTATTAACTGTGAAGTTATTGTGAATGTAAGCCACTTTAAGCCAAAGCTATTACCCATTTTAGAGTATTAAACCATATAGTATAGTTTAGAAACCAAGGATAGCTTTAGATTAGTTTTAATATAAGTGACCAATTCAATTTCTACAAAAACCATACTTACACTTACAAAAACCATATGTACATACATATATGAAACAGTAACCTACGGGCTAAATCAGATGGTAGGAAGAACAGGGAGTTAAATAAGGCAACACGAGGAAAGGCTGTTCATAGGAATGTTGATATAGTAGATAGGAATAAGAACAAAGTGGTTCCGAACGGAAGTCGAAAGCAGAAGGAGTGGAAGGGGACATTAGTATTCGCGTTTCGCATTTCGCATTCGTATCTGTTTCCGCCGCTTGGCCGTTTGGCCATGTTGTTCGATATACTTTTGTTCGTTTTGGCCAAATGCCGTCGGCAATTCGTCCGTCTGCCTCGCTCTGCCCGTCTCTGTCGCACAGCATCGCACCGTCTCTTTCGCACCGCTCTGATCACCTTTGGGGCAGCTGCGACTTTTCCGCTTAACATGCGCTCAACATGTTTGGCGATGTTGTTGCTGCGTTTTTTTATTAATTGAAAAGTTAATTAAAGGTGATAAAAATTATACATGCCACCGATTTTCGCGCTGCAGGCGTTCGACACCAACAACAACAGCGAAACACGTTTCAATTACACGCACACACACACACACACACACCAACACACACCAACACACACACGTTCACCTGCTTATGATACACATACACCTACCATTTACAACAAGTTGCTCCCTCTGCCCATCTCTTTCCCACTCTTGTGGCAGTGCGGCGGCGTCGCAGTCGACGTCGCAGTCGCCATAGTTTGCGCATTCCAGTGGAATGAGATGTGCGAGGGAGATAGCGCGATGGCAAGTTAATTAAATCCTCATGTATTAATCACGGCACCTACCTCCCTCCCTACCCTCCCTCTCCCCCTCCCCCTCCCCTTCACAACCCATCCACCCCCTCTCTGGCCCACACATTCGCTCTATTAATCGCCATCGCGCGAAAACCCGTTGTGCTTGAATCCTGTACACCGCAAGAAATTGGGGCATATTTGAAAATAGCCTGCAGTTAGCTTTCGGATGTCACAAATTCCTGCAAGATGTATTTTCCATGGTCTAACTTTTAGTTCGAGATTTTTGAAGAACAAAAATATACTTCAAAATGCATGATTGCTTTGTATCACGATCTTTCTATTGATGTCTATATGCTTCTGAAGTACATATGTTTAAATTATAAATATAACTTTCATTGTCTCAAAACATGCAGACTAGTGTATATGCTTATTTTAATGATTTAATAAAATCTTTATATCGAGAATGTGAGGGGCGAGACGGTCGAGTTTAGATTTCCCTCCTTTATGGCATTGTGTGTGGGATTATTTTTTTTTTTTTGTGTAGCCAAAATCCTCGTTGTCGCCCTTTCTTTCACTCGCCCTGTTGCTTGCTCTTTCGCTCGCGTGGCCCAAATCTGCGCTTGCGTGATTCCGATGGCAAATTAATTCCTTCGTAATTTGTTTTGATGTGATGTGCGACTGGAAATTGATTGAGATTGTGTTGTTGTTGTTGATACTGCCACCATTGTTGTTGTTGTTGTTGTTGCTTCTGTTGTTGTTTTCTGCTGGGGAAGAATTCATTAAAAGCAGCAGTAGAAATCAATTTTTATGCTCGCCTCTTTGCTTCTTCGTCGCCGTTTTTGCTTTTTACCTGTTTACCTGTTTACCTTTTTGCCTGTTTACCTTTTTGCCGTGCTCTTTGCGTTTGGCCAAATTTCCAGTCGGCCGTTGTTTGTGCATAAATCATCGGTCCCGGGCTCAGACATAACTTTCAATTAATAAACTATTGTCTACATTAATAGATTTTGTGTGCCATGCCATTTGTGGCATGGTTTTTGGCGTTTGCGCCAAGATTTGTTTGTCCAATTAATTATACAAAGAAACCGAAAATGCTCTTGGAACCCATACCACAATGGTATTTTGGGGATTATTGCCCTTTAACTGGATGAGCTCTCGCAGTGGAGCAACTGGCTTTTCAGAACCATTGGATTTTCAGAACCAAATTAAAATGAATGGGTTAATGGGCAATGTAAATGGCTAGCATATGCAGCAAGCTTAATACTTAAGTTAACTTATAAGGTATAAAAGTAGGCGTTAGACTTGTTTACACGTACATAAAGAATTGTAATAATAATAGAATAGATACCCAGAACTGAATTGTCTTCATTTCTTGTATTATTTTCAATACTTCATGATATTGAACATACTAATTCATTTAAAATTTGATTAAAAATTTCCAATCTTGCAATCTGTGGCACTAATTATAGCAGATATCATTAAATTGTCTGAAGTCCCAAATAAATCTTAATAAAAAGCAAATTAATGCTTCGTAGCATGTTTAAAATCTCTCAAATTCTTCAAAAAAAAAAAATGGCACTCCGCAACCGTAAATCAGTGACTGCCATCGTTCTTCAACATTGCACCTGCAACACACACACACACACGTGCACACACACAAGCACGCGCACACACACGCGAGTGCCCGACCGCAGAAAGCGCGAAAGAGACAGACAGCTGGACCACGCCCCCTCTTCGAAGGGAGCTGGACGAAGTCGCTTCGTAATCAAATTAAGTAAATTACAAGCTCTCAAATGTGCAAGACTCGTGTTTTACCAGGCTAATAACTGCCGAAAACGGCGGAGAATCCCATCCAAGCAGGGCCAAAACGAGATCCCAGAGAAACGGTATGATGGCCTTATCCGCAGCTTAAGAGGACTCAGCTCAGCTCAGTTCAGTTCAGTTCCAGTTTCCCAGGTATCCCCTGAAGTTCCCCAGGTTCCCCAGGCTCCACAGATTCCCCAGATCGCCCAGACAACTTAAGAACTCAATTTGCGCTCACTGTCTCGCTCGCACCCGCGCCGGCTATCTCTTTCTCGGGCAGAGCCTGATCTTTGCCGCGCTTCCTTTCTAAATTGATTTTGAAAACAAAATGATCGTAAATTTTGATCGTCTTTGCAGCCTCTGCAAATTACCGGAGCTTTCGGGTTCTGTTGTTGTACCCGATCTTCAAGCGGGCACCGCAACAAAATGATGATTATTATTGTTGTTGTAGTTGTTGTTGTTGGTGTTGTTGTAGTTCTTGTTGTAGTTGTTGTTGGTGTTGTTGGTGTTGGCTCCTTTATGGGCCTTGATTGAGTTGTCATATTTTATTACCGAAAATTTTAGACAACGTTGCAAGCGGCCCAAGCAGCCGAAGGTCCCATTTGCCATAGCGAATTGGGTTCGGTATCTGGAGATCTGAGGATCGGGCGATCTTGCGATCTTGCAATCTTGGGATCTTGGGATCCCCTAGTGACGTCTACATTGACGATGACGATGACGCTGACGCCGGTGCAGGCGCGGCTTCACACCTGTATTGGTGTTGGTGCCAGTTACACCAACGTGTGTGTGTGTGTGTGCGTGTGTGTGTGTGTATGTGCGATATTCAGGTGATAATATGCCCGCCATTTTCGTAATGGAAAGTAATTATTGTTTGCGGCAACGAATTACAGTAATCGTCATAAAATGTTTCCCCATGACTGCCCCCAGCGGCAGAGCAGCGCGGTGCAAACGCCAAAAAATGAGGGAAAAAAAAGCAACCAACAATCAGCGGCCGTAAACAGCGGCAGAAAGAGACGGTGCGAGGCGAGGCGAGGCGAGGCGAGGGAAGGACAGGGACGGAGACAGTGAGCAGACGGCAGCCCTCCTATAATCAAGGGAAATAACATTTTCAAGCAGCGTTAAAACTAACATTAATTATGTCCGAAACGAACAAAACGATCGAGACGAACATTGGAATAAGGAAGCTCCAAATTGGTCGAAAACAACAAAAGTGGCACAGGGCGAAGTTCGTTTATGCGGCGTTAACTTGCAGAACTTCTCTGGTGAATTGATTAATTAAAGAAATATTCAATCTACATATATGTATATATGTTATACTAGGGTAAGCACAAGTGCCACAGAAACTGGCGCCCAATGTGGGGCAGTAGTGTTGTGTGACACAAAAGTTATGAAAGGAGCCAAGGTCGTTTATGCGGGAAAATATATTGAGATTTGTATTTAAAACATCAAACATTATTTGCAGCTAACTCCCATTGTTATAAGGATATTGCTGCACTTGTTAGTGCCACAATGGGTTGATAAAGTCAATTTAAAGAGCAAACGAAGTGGCTTAATCAATGGGATCTGATATAAACGGTGTCGAGCATGCAAGAATTTTCGTCATGCCATGTGCCATAAGAAAATGCTGCCTGGCATCCTTGCTAACCATATCAAATTCATAACTGTCAAATAATATAGCGTTTAAAGCAGGTAAATTAAATGAGAATTAGCTTTGGACGGAATGCTGGCGCAGAAACATGAGAGATGTAGCCAGCACATGCAACACTGTAAGTGGCTTTTGTGGCGCCCCCCGATCTGATTTATGTATGTACATATGTACTCGCCTATATATGTACATACATACATGTGTATGCAGAACCCACCGGCGATCGATGGAAAGATGTTAGAGCCACGAACAGGGCAATAATGCAGGGAACCGAAAAGGAAAGGACTGGACTGGACTGAACTGAACTGAACTGGAGGTTTGAGCTGGAATTGGAATGGGAAGGAAAACGAGTGCAGCCCCCGTTCGGAGTTACGCCCCAGAGACCGAAACCAATGGAAAACCTGACCGAGCCCGAACTCGAGCCCGGACCAGACGTAGGCGCATCCATCCAATCCTCTCCCAAGCGGCGGCGGCCTATAACCGAAACGATCTGAGCCGATCTAAAGGAAGACGAGCTCTAACCGACGAAACAAACTGAAACAACTGAACGACCGAACGGAACGACGTTAATAAGAAATTAATGTCTTGATCATTTTCGATCGTTATGTAAATCAATCAGGCAAATTATAGCTCAGGGGCTTGCCACAATAATTAGACCCTATTCGTAATAATGCGCCACAAGCTGCCAGCGTGCGAGCGAGAGGCCAGATAGAGATAGCGATAGAGCGATCCTCTTGGCGTGCAGACACTGACGCGCCCCTTTGCAAAAATGAAAACTAAAGAAAAAAAAACGGAAAAAAAATAAAAAAAAATTACGAAACGAAAGCGCAAAAATAATGCAAAAGAAAAAGAGAAGCAGACAAGAACGAGGTAAAAAATGTGGCATGCAACGCCTTGATGTCTTCTTCGACTCGGTAAGACTGAAGACTGAACACTGAACACTAAAGACTGAAGGCGGAAGACTGAAGACTGAGGACTGAGGACTGAGGACTGAAGACTGAGGACCCCAGATCCAAGATCCAGCGACGTCTTCATTAAAACAACAAAACATTTATGCGCCGCTTTGGCATGTCGATCGTAGCTGGTAGATCGTTTGAGAGCAGTTCGTCATGGCAGCAGACTTTGCTCTGGGCGAGGGGGGTTATGTGGGGGTTACGAGGGGCAGGGAATAGCGGGGGCAACTGGCAACATCGTAACAAGATGCGTAAAAATTATTGATTTTCTTTGACTTGATTGTTGTTGGCTATCAAAATTTAATCATAACATGCAACACAACCAGCAAACAGGAGAGAGGCAATAGTGAACTGGGAAAAAACACATTTTGTACAGATGTGTATTACTTCAATACTAATCGACTACAAAATACAATGCCCTATAAAAATAATACAAATTCAAGGACAGATACAAATACAATAGGACAGATATGGAAAATAATGGAATTTAATTTGAACTAAGCAAATATGATAATTTATTTTCGAAGTGAGCATTATTTCCAGAGGGCCAAGTTTTGAATGATTTCCTGTTAGTTCGCTTTAATGGAATGTTCGGATTCATGGAACGTGCCTGTAGATTTCTCCGAGTGCAGATGGATAGCAACAGGTACTGGGATATGGAGATGGCTAGCATGTTGCCAAGTTAACCACTCGTCCACTTCCACTTGAATTTTCAATTTTGCATCGCAGCAGCAGGGCAAAGTAATTTGCCGCGTTGACGTGCCTGGCCTGGCAGATGAGCAATGACCCGGCTCGACCAGATCGGTGGAGAGGGAGCAGGGAGCAGGGAACGGGGAACGCAGAATATATTGCCAAATCGAACCGAACCAGACCAGTACCAGTATCGGTATCAGTACCAGAATACCCGGACAGCCTTTTGCCCGCTCGTCGTGTCGATCAATTCGTTTTAATGCAAACAACTCGTATAAATTCATGTGGCAAGTTGGCAGCCAGCCGGTGCGCACTCCTCGTGCCCCCGCCTGCTCCTTAAGGAGATCCCTTTGTGGAAGCATCGGCAGGCATCAGGCAAAGTGCAAAGAAATTCATTAAATTAAGTGCCACACATTTGTGGCCCACTGTGCGGTGCCTTTGGTGCATGGAGCATGCGGCATGGAGCATGGGGCATGGAGCATGGAGCAGAGCGCTCCGATTGCGGTTATTATTGCTCGCCCATAAAGCGGCAGAAGGAAATGAGACTGTGACTGAGACAAGGACTTAGCCAGGATAACAGGGGGGCTGGGCAGCCGGGGACCCAGAGCCCAGCACATGGAACTGAGTTGAGTGACGGCATCAGAGTCGTCGGAACCTAGACAAATTACTGGGCACCCAGCAAATGGCAATCGTCCGGGTGTCTACTGTAATGCGGTTGGCGGAGTCGCAGACGGCTAATGATGATGGACCCAGCCGATCGGCTCCCTAGGGGTGGCAAAGGGGCGTCCAAAGGAGGGGGTAAGCTCTGTAGTGTTTAGTTCGTATTTGAAGATTCACGCTCTGGGTGGGTGATAATAACCATATCTTTAGCGAGAAAAGGGTGTAGATTATCGCAATCACAGCAAGCTTTTTTCTAACACTAAAAACAGATTCCCACGTTATGCGCTGAACAAACAACCTGGTTCCATTACCAACTAGAAGTTGGAGTTGGGTGAACTCGGACAATCCATCAATGTGCCCAGGAACTAAACGCCTTTGACAGGCAATGAAAAGCGGCGATGTTGGTGGCAAAAAAAAAGGGGTTAAGATTCGGGTTTAGAGTGTGAAACAGAGGCGTACGCTGGAAATCCCCGTGTAAGGGGCGCGTGGCAGACTCGATGCTGCATTTTGGGCACACATTTTTTTCTAGCTGATGAACCGGGGGGTTGACTTTCAGAAAACAAGAGTCACACCGAGGGTCGCATAATTAGCAGCCCTAATAGTTTATGTGGCCATTTTTTTGGGCGTTTTATTTGTGTTTTTGCAGTGGAGTTTATTTTTTGTGAGTCAGGCAAAGCAAATCATGTGACAAGCTTCTAATGAACCTCAAAAAAGGCACCCCGAAATGGATTTTTTTTTTTATTATTTTTTTCTTTTTTTACATTTTTGACTGTGATTTTCTGTTCCCAGCCAGCGACATTTGTGTGTGGCCTATAAATGCTAATGAGCCCTCACATTTTTTTTTTCTGGCTGCAACATTGCTTTTTTTTTATAGATTTTTACGGGCATTTGTTGGGTTATTTTTTGTGGGTCGTTTCGGAGGTGGAACCGTTATGAACCGGGCCAGGAGCAATGGCGAAAGCCTGGTGTCCTTGTGCTCATCATTATCATCGTCCCGAGGGCCTCCTTCCTTCATCTGCGTGTGCATTTTGTTCCACTTGAGTTTGTTTGTTTAACGACCTTTGAAATTAGGCAAAACTAAGGGCCAAAGGATGAGGCCCGATGCTCTGGGGTTGCCTCTGAGATTTGGGTATGGGTATGGGTATGGGTATGGGTATGGGTATGGGTATGGGTATGGGTATGGGCTCTTGGGTCTGGGTTCTGAGTTCCGTGTTCTGAGTTCTGGGCTTTTGTGGGTCTGGAATGATGCCCGACTGGACGGCAGACAGCAATTTATACTGTTTATATGCTAATTTCGCCGATCGCCTTTTCATTTAGACGTTGCCGAGTTTGCATATGATTCGGATGCAGATTTCCCATTTGCTGGCCCAATTTAAATTGGGTTAACGTTTTTAATTACCCAACCGAAGGAGGGGTGAGCGCTTGTTGGGGGGAGGGGTTGAAACACACTCTAGAGGAGTAGAGTTTATGATCAAAATAATTCAACTGAATTAATTTAGATCAATTTAAAGTGAGTAGGAAATCGATTGACCGAATTAATTGGCGCAGATTGGCAATGCCTATCTGTACTAAATATACGAATGTGTAATACAAATATTGGAAAGGATAAATATTCAAAAGGGATATGATTAGGGAGGAACATAACAATTGGTCGGAACTAGTGAAATTTAGCTATTATTTGTTTTTAAATTAGAATTAGAAATACGAACTCTTGGCATTGTCAACGTATTTCGACAACTGCCACCTACAGTTTGCACTGCATTTTTCTATTTTCCTATTGCCACATTGTGGACTCCTCAAGGTCCTCAAAGGACTTCCCCCATCAATCCTTGGGGGTCTCATTCGGTTTCAGTTTGGCCAGTTTACCTTGGCGCCGTCGCCTCTAAATGCCCGGCAAATGTCTTAACCATTAGGTGCCACGCCCCTTATCGATTGGCGGGCCACAAACACACATAATATACCCAGTCCACCGTTCCACATCCGTAATCCAAATCCCCGAACTGATACGTGTACACAACAGCAAACAAATGCCAGCCAAGACCTGTTCCAGTTGCCAGAATCTTCGTGGCAAATTAGGAGGACAAACCCCCGGAAAATGCTGTGCGCCGCACACGGAACTATGCCAGATACGATTACGATTCTGCTGCAACTCCATCTCCGCTTTTCCGGGCAGTCGGAAAGTCAACAGAAACCATAATTTTATTTATAACACCCTTGAGGAATTATATTTTATTTACTCTTTCAAGTGTGATGATGAGGTTGCGAGCGGACAGGGGGTAAAAGGCATTGTTGGATGGACTGATACACCGATGCCGATGCCGATATGGTCCTTGGTCCTTGGTCCTCGGTCCTTGGTCCTTGTCAGGGACCTGCCCCTTTGTTGTGTCTGTTGATCGGTGTTTGCTGTTTGGTGCTTGGTGTTTGGTGTTCGGTGTTCGGTGTTTGGTGAACTCTATGAAATGTCTGGGTCGCGTCGAACAAGGGTTGAATCCCCTTGCGTCCTGCGGCTCCTTCGATTTGCTAGCAGATGTGTTTGTAAATTGTCGAAATCTGTGTGCATTTCAGCATATGAAACTCACGTAGCCGACCGCTCTATGATTTTTATTGTATTATTTCCATATTTCCATCTTTCGGAAGGAAGCGCCCCCCTTCGGTTGTGGTGCACTTGGTGGTTCGTGTGGTTAACCACTGGTCGGTGGCTCCACAAGTCGATGGCCGCCCAAGACCGCAAGCCCCCCTCTTTAAGCCATACACGTATGTAATTGCCCAGTCAGCAGGAGCACTGGCTCTGGCAAATTTTTGCAATTAAATTTCACTTAAAACTGCAACCGAACGGAGCAAGACCAAGGCGGCAAAAGGATAGAATGGTATGGAATGGTATGGTATGGTATGGTATGGGTGGGTGCGGAGGGGAGGGGATACGAAAAGGGGTCGGATTGTAGGAGTAATTTACTTCCGCCATTGGAGCTTTAAACATATCCGAGCAACACCCACCACTTCCTAATTGTGGAAACCAATTTGCGCCGCTATAAATTAGAAAGACAAACGACGCTCCTCCTCGAATCCTGCTGAATTTCCAGAGGGGCGGCTGGGCTGGTCTGGTCTGGTCTGGTTGGGAATGGGGCGTGGCCGCTTCCGTTTCCTGTTTCTATTTCAGTTTCAGTTTCAGTTGCCGTTGTCGTGGTCTCGCTCGCATATCTTGGAAATTTGCATAAATAGACTTTAATTGTTTGCAATTATAAAACGAGACCGAAACGAACAGAATAACGGCCCTGCCCGGCATAACACATGGATGGATACACATGGTTACATGGAAGCCTGGATACGTGGACTCGTGAATACACCCTGTGACTGGGGCTCTTCCATTTCCATAGTTGGTGTGGATCCACAGCAGATAGTATTCCGGATAATTGCGTGCGCTATCAATGAGTGGCTAGCAATCCAATCTACACGCACTTGGGGAGCAACAATAAAATGTTGCCAAGAGTTATTTTCCTCCTAACTGGACTAGACCTAGATGCAGATGAGTGCGAATCGAATGACGAGATCATCGACACCTGACATGCTCTTTTGCAAGTCTGAGATCTTAAATTTACACGTATGATTTATTTTCAGATAGCTGCGGAAGCAGCCGTGTCCGCTGATCAGCTGCATCATCTGGAAAGTTGCCTCCGTTCCATCCACGGCTTGAGGTCGGGTATCAGGTGCTGCGTCCTGCGTCCAGCGTCCAGCGGCCCTTTAATCCATGGCACCGCACCACCTGTGTTGCCAGGTCAGGTCTCCAGGGTGCGCTGCCTTGGAGGAGAGGCCTCTGCCGTGGGTTTGGTTGAAGACCGATTTGAGCTCCTGGGCGACTCTGTACTCAGCTGGGCGATCGGCAAATGACTCCAATCCTCTGGAGCGTTGGTAGCGTCGCCTGGCGAGGAGGTGAGTGGAGTACTCCACGTCCCATGCTTTTTTTTTCGTCCCTGCTTTAGCATGGAGGAAAATCGTAAACAAAGCAAATTGAGTCAGAATTGAGTTACAGTCCATGATAATATATAAGGAAAAATTAACAATCTTTATAAGGAATGCCTTGCAATAGAGTTCAGTGAAGTCGGTATAATTCAGAACACAATAACAATATATTCGGTTCAGTCATACCAAAATGAATGGGATTTTTCAAGTCCTGAAGTATTAAAGTATTTTAATCAATGAATCAGTAATATTGCTCTAAGCAACTATTAACATTTTTGCAATGGCAAATACTGAATTATATTATTATAGCACTGGTTGGTTAGTAACGGCAAAAACAAAATAACACTCTAGTGCGCTGACTCTCTATAAACTAGGCAATTCGCATTTGGCCAAAATACACGAAATTGCTGGCCAAATTTAATTACGTGAATAATCAACAAGCCGCAACAACAATTACAAGCTGGCGAAAACACACAGAGATACTCACACACACACGCACACACACACACACACACGCACACACTCACATTGAAAGTGCTGGCCTGCGGGCAAATAATGTTGTTGATTTTGTTGTTGCTGCCGCTTGTTCTTGATTAAAAATTGATCAAAAAACACAAAAACACAAAAACACACGCATTATGCATGCGCGTATGTAAATGCGTGTGTTGCGCGTGTGTGGGTGGCGCTGAATTGATTAAAAGGAGCAATTCGATTGAAATTTTATTGGTAAATTGAATAAAGTGCGCGGCGGCATAAAGGCCCCTGCCGGAAAACTTGTTTTCCATTCCGATTTGGTCATTTGGAAAATGGCATTATCTGCACAAGCTCGCCGCAAAGTTAATGAATGTAATGAATGAACAAATGAGTGGGCCACAGGACATCCGGTCGTAGAATGTGGGTGGCCATGTGGATGGTCATAAATAACGCCATTTCGAAAGTGTCCTTGCCGGGAATGAACGCTAAACGTGGGTGATTAGATGAAATCGACTGAAATGCTTGCGAAATTTGTAAATAACTAGGAAAAACTTTAATGGGCTTTTATAGAAAGGTGATCTATTTTATTTTTGGACAGAATCCTTCCAGTGGAAATTGGGCAGCCAAACAATTTCCCTGAAACCACGAGAAGCAGAGAAAACTCGAAAAGGTCGAACTCGAAGCGAAATGTCTTAATTATTTTTGGTAGCTCCCTCCCCTCCCCTGCCAGTCCCGAAAACCGCGTGCCTAAACATACAATTTTTGTTACGACATTTTAATTAAGTTTTCCCCATTTTCCTCTGCTTGTGGAAATTGGGCAAATTAATAAGAACGCCATTGGCACGCCCCGTCAGGTTTCCTTTATTCGGTTTCTCTGTTTCTGTTTCTGTTTCTCTTGTTTCCTTTTGTTTTCCTTTTGTGTTTTCTAACATTTTTTGGGCCCGAACATTAGGGCCCCCTCCCCTCCCGACCAGCGATCATCAGTCCATCGGTGATGAACGAATTGAGTTGTTGGCTCCCAATCCCAGGTGATCCCAGGTGATGCCAGGTGATCCCAGGTGATCTCCGCTGATCCGCTCCAGCCGATGGCCGCTCATTAGACAGCGCTGACCGCGAGCGCTTCTGGTAATTGCCATCATTTCAAGGGACTTCCAAGGGTTTTTGGATGGAGCTGAACTACCGGGAGAACTTAGCTGAACTACTAGACCCATCCCATACACGTCTATTAATTGTGATTGTGTCGAGTGGAAAATAAAGATGGGAACAGGTACTGCTGCACCGCGAAAAATTACGTTAAACAGTCTTCAATTGATTTAAAAAGGCATGACAACTATTCAACTTGATTTCCTAAGATTCCCTATGATCTTGATCTTTAAATACATTATTAATATATTAAATAACAAGCCATAAGATAAATAAATATAATAGGTGATCATTGAAACATTTCTATATATGTATGCTGTATGTTGATGTAAACATCGATAGTTTTAATGATTTTCTGTACTTAGAGGTACATTAAAAATTTTCTTTAGCTCCATCTCCAGCTCCATCTATCATTTTCAAAAGGGGTTCCGATCCATTTGGCAGTGGGTGGCATTTTTTCCAAGTGTACACGAGATGATAGATGCTCTCAATGGACGAATGAATGAGTGAGTGCTGATCCGAAGATTTCTCTCGCCCAAAAGTGAAAGATTAAAAGAGTGAAAGGGCGTAGAGGGGAGTGAAGGGGAGGGGCTTGAAAACAAGACTGGAAGCCCGAAGAGCCGAAGAGCCGAAAAGCGAACAACGCAACCCATCAACATCAGCGACTAATGGGACTCTTGTTCGCATCGGAAAAAGGGGCAATTGGAAGGAAAAGCTACAGGGTATGTGGTGTGGGGCATTGGTCCAATTTCCACCTAGATTTTCCTTGGCTAATCAATTAAAACGCTCAGTGGGCTCGTTGCACTAATTGGTCCGATCGTCGGGCCCTTGATGAGCTTTTGACGAGCTCTCCGCTTTATTTATTTAGTTTTCTGTTTCTGTTTCTGTTTTTGATTTTTTTTTTCGTTGTTCGTTTGGCCCGGGAAATGATAATTATTTAAGTGGGCGCCCCATTTAGGCGGTTGCCAAATGCGAACGAGAAACAAGAGCACTATCAAAAGTGCAAAGCTCCCTTATATCGCTCTAAAAACCGCAGCCCGCCCATGTCATCCTCTTGCACTTGCATTAGCATTTGCATAATTTATGAGGGCGACAACCCTGGCCAGTGGTCATAAATTCAGCAGAATGGCAGGCAGCCAAAATTGAAGCCAAATTCTTTTTTTCTAGGCCGACTGCGAATGCATTTTGGCAGCTCCAGCTCACTTCAAGTGGCTTGTTTTTGCTGCCCCTCCCCCCTATCCAATATTTGTACTCCCTTTATTTTGGGCCCAGCCCCTTTTGGGGTGGACTAATAAAAATCAAAAGGCGTTTTGTTCTCTAAACTTAAATTGAAAACACTTTAGGCCAGTCCTGCCCCAAAAAGCCGATCCCCTGCCCAGAAACCAACGGATAAACACTTCAAGGGGCGGATTTGGCTTAGCGGCCGCCTTTTACCCCCTTTTACCCCCTTCTTGGCCCACGCCGCCCCTGCTTTTCGTCGTTATACCGTTGTTGAATTACCGTTTAGCACAAAGATGGCGGCGCTAGATAAAAACATTTTTTGGCCAAATGGAGAAAAAAGCAGTGCTGCTTTTAGGTAGCCCAAAAAAGAAAAGCAAAAGGGGTATATCGTTTCTGGCCACTTGACTTGTTTCACTTTAATTCTTCTCTGTTTTGTGTTCTTTGGCCATTTACAGTTTTGAGGTGTTAGTGTTTTTGTTGTTGTCTTAAATACCTTTACAAGTGCCACGCCCCCGAGCCGCCCTCGAATTGTACAACTCGCTTGGCGATTAGCAAATTAGGGTTAGACGTCCCGATGGTAAATGCTAAATGGTAAATGGTAAATTGGTAAATTTATTGGTTGCAGCGAAGGGTTTTCCCTGACTCGCTTATTATTTAATAACTGCTTGTGGGAGGCGGAGGGCGGAGGGCAGTGGGAAGTGATATAGAATGGCCAATCAATCAGCCGAGCCCCCACTAATTTATCCCCCTACTCATTTCGCCACTTTGTTGGCAATCTGCGTCGACAAGTGTCAAGAAATCAAGGCAATTACACGACCCAAAACCACTAAATAAATAGCAGGAGGGAGGTTTTTGGGTGGAAAATATCAAGCAGCGACGAAACGCTAAGCGGAAAAGCCGCAAGCACGTAGAATCGAGCGTTTTACCGCTAAAGCTAAGCTCACCACCCACTTGCCACCCAGGAAAAAAATTAAAAGTATACAACAATAAAATATTGTTGAGAGTTATTTTCGTCCTAACTAGACCTAGTTGCAGATGAGTGGGAATTGAATAGCAAGATGATTTTTAAACATATTCATTTTCCTTGATAGTAAGATCCCATGTTTAATTGCAGGTGTGGTTTCAAAATCGACGGGTCAAAGAGAGTAAAGCCCAGTGACCTAAAAAAAAATAAGACGAGTCGAAATTATTTAGTTTATTTAGTTTAGTTATTTAGTTACGTTACGAAGTTACGTTTGGAATCGAAGTTAATCGGAGTTAATCTGTTGAACTTACTGAAAAATTATGGAACGTCTTCATGTTCATTAACCTTTAGTTTATGCAAGTAATGTATCAGCAGGAGTCTTTTGCAACGGTTTATGTGTAGAATTTGTGTTTGGTTTCTTCTGAAGATTTGGCTTGGATCTTGTTTGGTTTTTTGATAAGAAGATTTTGGTTGATGCAGTCACTTGGGTTGCGATGCGAAGAGCACGTCTAATCTCCGCGGAGGGTAAACGTCGACTGGAAAAGGAAATTAAAGGCCGCGACAAATGGTGCAAAAGAAATGACAAATAAATTTCCCGTTGACCAACAGGTGCTTGGAAATGTGTAAGGGAATGGGTATGGGAACGGGTATGGGAATGGGTATGGGAATGGGAATGGGTATGGGAATGGGGATTCCCAGCAGACTATACTCACACCTATCCTATCGCACCTCTTATTTCTCGGCTGCCTCTCCAGCGAATTGAAAACTTTTCTCGATGATGCAATAAATTCACAGATAAATGTTAATTTACGAGTGGAGGAGAGCAGTCTGGCTGCAAAGGGTAAGGGGAAAGGGGGAGGTGCCACTGCGACAGGCTGTCTGGCGGGTAACCAAACTGGGCACTACTCCATCCTCCATAGTTGCCATGCCCATTGCCCCCTCCTCACTTTCGAGATTATGATTATTGAAATGTTTTTTTGAGCCCGTCAAACCGAAAAGCAAAGCCAACGAAACGCGGCGGGCGTGCAAATCACGAAGTGCTATATCCAAATCCGGATATTTATATCTGTATTTGTACATGTGCAGCTACGTATTAATTAATTATAAGCCGCAAGGACGGGCGGACATGGGACAGCGAAGCCTCCATAACGTGCACGAAGGTGAGAAATCAATTTTCAGTATCTCGCTTTGTGTTCAATATTTTTCCAGTGAAATGCGCCGACCATCCAAAGACGACGGCTGGACGACCACGACGATGATGAGCCTCAGTTTTGGCCGAGGTTGGGGCCTCAGCCTTTATAGTTTGGCTTCAGTTTGAGCCCCGGGCATCGCTTGTGACGGCGGTTCAGGTTCAGACACTGCAAGAAATAGTTTGACACTTGTAAAGCAAGAAAGAGCGCTTAAGGCGAGTGTCGCGACTATCAGATACCCGCCACTCTATTAGTGGGAGTGCAAGGGAGAAATTTCGAAATATAAATTGCTGATGGCAATTGTTTATGGTATCCCACCTGATACCCAATAACCCAATAACCTGATAACCCTATATTTCTCTTACGATTACGAAAAACCGTATTTGAAATACATTACTTGAACATTTCGGATACAAGATATCTACAGGATGTACCAGAAATAAATTGGCTCTGAGTATTTTGATAAATACTTTTCAAATAGTAACATAGCTTTTACCTTTACCAATGCTGCTACCATTTTATAATAATCAACGTTTTTAAACCAGTACCAGCACCAGCAGCAGCACCTATTTCTTTCAGTACACCGCATACTGGGATTCTGGTTAGGTCTCTTGTTCTGGGGCACGTAAATTAGGATAACAACGTGAAACATAATTATTACTTTGGACAGATATGGCAGCGTCTGCTGCGCCTGCGCCCCAAGTTCCTGGCTTCCTTGGAGGTGCCCAGCTCAGTGTCAGTTGGAGACCCCGTCCCAATCCCGGCCAGCTTTGGCTTTGTGGCCCAAATAAATGTATTAAAGTTGGTTAACGCCTTCATTTCGGAGCCGCTCGCTCCGCCAATCGACGTCGCATTTTGTGGGCCTCAAAGTAGGTGTAATAAAAAATATGAATTGTTGTTATATTAAGATCCATCCAAACGGCAAACAGCAGGCAAAGATCATTCAGAGCTCTTTACGATCCGCAACGAACTGCAATTCGTGTGAAACTCACGCATGTTTGACCAATTTATTGGAGACGTCCTATACAGCTCAATTTGGAATAATATACACGTAATTATACCCGTTACTCACTCGTAGAGTAAAAGGGTATTCTAGATTCGTTGAAAAGTATGTAACAGGCAGAAGGAAACGTTTCCGGCCATATAAAGTATATATATTCTTGATCAGGATCAATAGCCGAGTCAAACTGGCCATGTCCGTCCGTCTGTCCGTCTGTCCGTATGAACGCCTCGATCTCTGGAACTACAAAAGCTAGAATGTTGAGATTAAGCATGCAGCTTCCAGAGCCATTTGCGCTTCCACTAGCAGAGTAACGGGTATCTGATAGTCGGGGAACTCCACTATAGCATTCTATCTTGTCTTTAGTTTTATTTATTTTCTGTGCGGTGCAATGATCCAAATAAAATAAAGTTTCTTTTTCAAGAAATCGAGCTAGCATAAGCTGAACTGATTGAGCAATTGAGTTACCCAACTAGAAATAATTGTGCGATGAAAGCAGTCGTTTATTGATTATAACTTATTTCAAAACAATGCCTTAGACTTCAATTGTAATAAGTATTACTAATTTTCAACTTGAATGCAAGTCATACAGCATTCCAGCTAATCTAAAACACATCATGCGAAATAAAATCTCACTAACGGAGGTGTGCGTGATTCCATCGTGTATATACACGTAATTTATTGCCCAATTTATTTGCACAACCCCGATATTCCAGCCGCTTGACTTGATCCCAATTCAATTAGGGCTCCTTTTGTGCACCTCGATTGGTTAATTGGCATTTGATCTTTGGGCTCATCAGCTAATTAACGCTAGCCGATCCGCAGACAATCCCCACCAGCTGAGACCGCTAGCCACCCGCTGGCTGAAGCTTATGGCTTAGGTTCGATCCCAAGATCTCCAGCTCGCAAGATCCCCAGATCGCAAGATCCCCAGATCGCAAGATCTCCAGATCCCGAAAGGAAGTGCCACAAAATTGGAAATGCAAAACGAAATCGGCAGCGGGGACAGAGTGATTCTCTGGTTCTGGTTCTGGTTGTGGTTCTGGATCTGGATCTGATTCTGGGTCTCAGTTTTATTCCCGACTTTTTCAGATTCCGACTCGGTTCATCTGGCTTTTGAGAGGGGAAGGTGGCAGGAAACGTGAGCCGTGGCCGTGCGTAATGAAGACGTTAAGCTCGGAGGATCAGCTATGTGGCCTATGTGGATGTGGATGTGGATGTGGATGTGGACGTGGCTGGAGTCGAGCGGATCTTCAAGAAGGCTGCCAGGCATACATCGCCGTTAAAGTCCAGCCCCATCTCCATCTTCAGAGTTATTCTCCCGTTTTACCCTCTTAAACCGATCCTCAGCTACACTGAAGTTAACATAGAAACTATACTATTTGCAATGCATTTTGATCTCTAAAAGTTGTAAGATTATAGAATTTCATTATAACATACACGTATAAATTTGAAATTGAACATTGAAGAACACAATTTGGGTAATCATCATATTGAACTGTGCCAAAAGTAACAATGGATGGATGATACTTACTAAATGGTAAGATAATACAAGTGAACTGATGCAATGACTGGGATGGGACATGGCTTTTTCTCGCAGTGTGCGTAACTCTTTGAGTCTCGTTTCGGTTCCGCTTGCATGTTAACTGAAATGAAAATTCGTATGAAGGCGAGAAATTAATGAATCATTCACACCTGCATGACGGATTGTCTGCATTACTCGCCACTCTGCATCCCCACTCACCAGGGTTTTGGGTCTTGGTCTGGGTCTGGGTCTGGGTCTGGGTCTCGGCCTGGGTATGGGTCTGGGTCTGGGCCTCGGGATGGCTTTGCGTTCCAGCTCCATTTTGTAGGATTCAAGTGCGAACGGGGGGCGCGGCCTGGCTGACGCTTCTGCCGAAGGAGTTGCCTTCTAATTTATTTGCCTGATGTGTGTATTACATTTGTGAGTCGGCACTGTCCTTGCAGCCGTCTCTTTCGCCCCCGGCCTGGTCGTCTCTTTCTGTGCTGTCTCTGCTCCAACGGACACGAGCTGCATTTCTGAAATTGCCCCGAGGTTCAATACGGCGACTCTTGGGATTCCAACGGATGCTGATGATGGGTACTATGGTTGTCGGTGTGAAAAGGCACAATGCAATTTAAGTGATATTTAAGTGACTTTGGTTGGTGGCTTTGGTTCATTGTCCTGTTGAAACGTCCAAAACAGGGCCATGTCCTCGGCGGCATACGGGAGCATCACGTCGTTATATTGTAACATCCATAGTTGATTGAGTGGTGAAATCTTCGCTAAATTGTTGGCCAATTGGGACCCTAGTTGCAGCTAGCTTACAATCGGCCTTTGGGGGGTTCGTTGACCAAATAATAAGGTCAAGCCCTCTCTCGATTCAGAACGCCACATTGAATTTAATTTATAGTCCCGTGCCCATTACGTAGATGAACCAGATTTAACATTATTGCACAAAAAAAATGTAATAGAACGGACAAAATTCTGAGGGCTCATGGGTGCATGATGTAGCTATGCCATTATATCTAATGGAAATGAGGTTACACTGATGGTATAGTAACCCTCCTCTGTACCCAAACTCCATTATATGGTAAGTCCCTAATTTAAATGTTACCCTTTCATCATACTTTTCGCCTTTTCACATAAGGGGAACTATAAGAGAAAAAAGAGGAAAAAATTTAAAGAAAATAGAGTTCCCAATTTTAAACACAGTTCGATTGGAAATTAAATTTCGAACGCAACGAGGTATAGCATTCCAAATTCAGACAATTATTTTTAAAGTTGTGGCAATAAAACTGATAATTTTTGACCGAAATTCGAAAAAACGGGTTTTGGCAAAAATTAAAATATTTTTGGCGGGCATTTTGATCATAAATTGGCTAAAAATGATCATAAACGTGAAAGAATAACTGTTTTGAGCAGCTATTTACCAATGCTAACGATCCCTATCACTTTTTGACGGATTTTGGGAATTTCGTTTTCGGGTCAATTTTCGCATTTTTTTGTAAGGGGTAACATCATTAAAATTTGAAAAAAATGGCAAAAAAAAAAGAGTTCCCAATTTTAAACACAGTTCGATTGGAAATTAAATTACGAACGCAACGAGGTATACCATTCCGAGTTCAGAAAATTATTTTTAAAGCTGTGGCCAAAAAACTGATTATTTTATGACCGAAATTCGAAAAAAACCGATTTTGGCAAAAATTAAAATATTTTTGGCGGGCATTTTGATCATAAATTGGCTAAAAATGATCATAAACGTGAAAGAATAACTGTTTTGAGCAGCTATTTACCAATGCTAACGATCCCTATCACTTTTTGACGGATTTTGGGAATTTCGTTTTCGGGTCAATTTTCGCATTTTTTTGTAAGGGGTAACATCATTAAAATTTGAAAAAAATGGCAAAAAAAAAGAGTTCCCAATTTTAAACACAGTTCGATTGGAAATTAAATTACGAACGCAACGAGGTATACCATTCCGAGTTCAGACAATTATTTTTAAAGCTGTGGCCAAAAAACTGATTATTTTATGACCAAAATTCGAAAAAAACCGATTTTGGCAAAAATTAAAATATTTTTGGCGGGCATTTTGATCATAAATTGGCTAAAAATGATCATAAACGTGAAAGAATAACTGTTTTGAGCAGCTATTTACCAATGCTAACGATCCCTATCACTTTTTGACGGATTTTGGGAATTTCGTTTTCGGGTCAATTTTCGCATTTTTTTGTAAGGGGTAACATCATTAAAATTTGAAAAAAATGGCAAAAAAAAAAGAGTTCCCAATTTTAAACACAGTTCGATTGGAAATTAAATTACGAACGCAACGAGGTATACCATTCCGAGTTCAGACAATTATTTTTAAAGCTGTGGCCAAAAAACGGATTATTTTATGACCAAAATTCGAAAAAAACGATTTTGGCAAAAATTAAAATATTTTTGGCGGGCATTTTGATCATAAATTGGCTAAAAATGATCATAAACGTGAAAGAATAACTGTTTTGAGCAGCTATTTACCAATGCTAACGATCCCTATCACTTTTTGACGGATTTTGGGAATTTCGTTTTCGGGTCAATTTTCGCATTTTTTTGTAAGGGGTAACATCATTAAAATTTGAAAAAAATGGCAAAAAAAAAAAGAGTTCCCAATTTTAAACACAGTTCGATTGGAAATTAAATTACGAACGCAACGAGGTATACCATTCCGAGTTCAGACAATTATTTTTAAAGCTGTGGCCAAAAAACTGATTATTTTATGACCAAAATTCGAAAAAACCGATTTTGGCAATAACTAAAATATTTTTGATGGGCATTTTGATCATAAATTGGCTAAAAATGATCATAAACTTGAAAGAATAACTGTTTTGAGCAGCTATTTACCAATGCTAACGATCCCTATCACTTTTTGACGGATTTTGGGAATTTCGTTTTCGGGTCAATTTTCGCATTTTTTTGTAAGGGGTAACATCATTAAAATTTGAAAAAAATGGCAAAAAAAAAAGAGTTCCCAATTTTAAGCACAGTTCGATTGGAAATTAAATTACGAACGCAACGAGGTATACCATTCCGAGTTCAGACAATTATTTTTAAAGCTTTGGCCAAAAAACTGTTTATTTTATGACCAAAATTCGGAAAAACCGATTTTGGCAAAAATTAAAATATTTTTGGCGGGCATTTTGATCATAAATTGGCTAAAAATGATCATAAACGTGAAAGAATAACTGTTTTGAGCAGCTATTTACCAATGCTAACGATCCCTATCACTTTTTGACGGATTTTGGGAATTTCGTTTTCGGGTCAATTTTCGCATTTTTTTGTAAGGGGTAACATCATTAAAATTTGAAAAAAATGGCAAAAAAAAACGAGTTCCCAATTTAAAACACAGTTCGATTGGAAATTAAATTACGAACGCAACGAGGTATACCATTCCGAGTTCAGACAATTATTTTTAAAGCTGTGGCCAAAAAACTGATTATTTTATGACCAAAATTCGAAAAAACCGATTTTGGCAAAAATTAAAATATTTTAGGCGGGCATTTTATACCATTCCGAGTTCAGACAATTATTTTTAAAGCTGTGGCCAAAAAACGGATTATTTTATGACCAAAATTCGAAAAAAACGATTTTGGCAAAAATTAAAATATTTTTGGCGGGCATTTTGATCATAAATTGGCTAAAAATGATCATAAACGTGAAAGAATAACTGTTTTGAGCAGCTATTTACCAATGCTAACGATCCCTATCACTTTTTGACGGATTTTGGGAATTTCGTTTTCGGGTCAATTTTCGCATTTTTTTGTAAGGGGTAACATCATTAAAATTTGAAAAAAATGGCAAAAAAAAAAAGAGTTCCCAATTTTAAACACAGTTCGATTGGAAATTAAATTACGAACGCAACGAGGTATACCATTCCGAGTTCAGACAATTATTTTTAAAGCTGTGGCCAAAAAACTGATTATTTTATGACCAAAATTCGAAAAAAACCGATTTTGGCAATAACTAAAATATTTTTGATGGGCATTTTGATCATAAATTGGCTAAAAATGATCATAAACTTGAAAGAATAACTGTTTTGAGCAGCTATTTACCAATGCTAACGATCCCTATCACTTTTTGACGGATTTTGGGAATTTCGTTTTCGGGTCAATTTTCGCATTTTTTTGTAAGGGGTAACATCATTAAAATTTGAAAAAAATGGCAAAAAAAAAAGAGTTCCCAATTTTAAGCACAGTTCGATTGGAAATTAAATTACGAACGCAACGAGGTATACCATTCCGAGTTCAGACAATTATTTTTAAAGCTTTGGCCAAAAAACTGTTTATTTTATGACCAAAATTCGGAAAAACCGATTTTGGCAAAAATTAAAATATTTTTGGCGGGCATTTTGATCATAAATTGGCTAAAAATGATCATAAACGTGAAAGAATAACTGTTTTGAGCAGCTATTTACCAATGCTAACGATCCCTATCACTTTTTGACGGATTTTGGGAATTTCGTTTTCGGGTCAATTTTCGCATTTTTTTGTAAGGGGTAACATCATTAAAATTTGAAAAAAATGGCAAAAAAAAACGAGTTCCCAATTTAAAACACAGTTCGATTGGAAATTAAATTACGAACGCAACGAGGTATACCATTCCGAGTTCAGACAATTATTTTTAAAGCTGTGGCCAAAAAACTGATTATTTTATGACCAAAATTCGAAAAAACCGATTTTGGCAAAAATTAAAATATTTTAGGCGGGCATTTTATACCATTCCGAGTTCAGACAATTATTTTTAAAGCTGTGGCCAAAAAACGGATTATTTTATGACCAAAATTCGAAAAAACCGATTTTGCCAAAAATTAAAATATTTTTGGCGGGCATTTTTTTCATAAATTGGCTAAAAATGATCATAAACGTGAAAGAATAACTGTTTTGAGCAGCTATTTACCAATGCTAACGATCCCTATCACTTTTTGACGGATTTTGGGAATTTCGTTTTCGGGTCAATTTTCGCATTTTTTTGTAAGGTGTAACATCATTAAAATTTGAAAAAAAAGGCAAAAAAAAAGAGTTCCCAATTTTAAGCACAGTTCGATTGGAAATTAAATTACGAACGCAACGAGGTATACCATTCCGAGTTCAGACAATTATTTTTAAAGCTGTGGCCAAAAAACTGATTATTTTATGACCAAAATTCGAAAAAACCGATTTTGGCAAAAATTAAAATATTTTTGGCGGGCATTTTGATCATAAATTGGCTAAAAATGATCATAAACGTGAAAGAATAACTGTTTTGAGCAGCTATTTACCAATGCTAACGATCCCTATCACTTTTTGACGGATTTTAGGAATTTCGTTTTCGGGTCAATTTTCGCATTTTTTTGTTAGGGGTAACATCATTAAAATTTGAAAAAAATGGAAAAAAAAAAAAGAGTTCCCAATTTTAAACACAGTTCGATTGGAAATTAAATTACGAACGCAACGAGGTATACCATTCCGAGTTCAGACAATTATTTTTAAAGCTGTGGCCAAAAAACTGATTATTTTATGACCAAAATTCGAAAAAACCGATTTTGGCAAAAATTAAAATATTTTTGGCGGGCATTTTGATCATAAATTGGCTAAAAATGATCATAAACGTGAAAGAATAACTGTTTTGAGCAGCTATTTACCAATGCTAACGATCCCTATCACTTTTTGACGGATTTTGGGAATTTCGTTTTCGGGTCAATTTTCGCATTTTTTTGTAAGGGGTAACATCATTAAAATTTGAAAAAAATGGCAAAAAAAAAAAGAGTTCCCAATTTTAAACACAGTTCGATTGGAAATTAAATTACGAACGCAACGAGGTATACCATTCCGAGTTCAGACAATTATTTTTAAAGCTGTGGCCAAAAAACTGATTATTTTATGACCAAAATTCGAAAAAACCGATTTTGGCAATAACTAAAATATTTTTGGCGGGCATTTTGATCATAAATTGGCTAAAAATGATCATAAACTTGAAAGAATAACTGTTTTGAGCAGCTATTTACCAATGCTAACGATCCCTATCACTTTTTGACGGATTTTGGGAATTTCGTTTTCGGGTCAATTTTCGCATTTTTTTGTAAGGGGTAACATCATTAAAATTTGAAAAAAATGGCAAAAAAAAAAGAGTTCCCAATTTTAAGCACAGTTCGATTGGAAATTAAATTACGAACGCAACGAGGTATACCATTCCGAGTTCAGACAATTATTTTTAAAGCTTTGGCCAAAAAACTGTTTATTTTATGACCAAAATTCGGAAAAACCGATTTTGGCAAAAATTAAAATATTTTTGGCGGGCATTTTGATCATAAATTGGCTAAAAATGATCATAAACGTGAAAGAATAACTGTTTTGAGCAGCTATTTACCAATGCTAACGATCCCTATCACTTTTTGACGGATTTTGGGAATTTCGTTTTCGGGTCAATTTTCGCATTTTTTTGTAAGGGGTAACATCATTAAAATTTGAAAAAAATGGCAAAAAAAAACGAGTTCCCAATTTAAAACACAGTTCGATTGGAAATTAAATTACGAACGCAACGAGGTATACCATTCCGAGTTCAGACAATTATTTTTAAAGCTGTGGCCAAAAAACTGATTATTTTATGACCAAAATTCGAAAAAACCGATTTTGGCAAAAATTAAAATATTTTAGGCGGGCATTTTATACCATTCCGAGTTCAGACAATTATTTTTAAAGCTGTGGCCAAAAAACGGATTATTTTATGACCAAAATTCGAAAAAAAACGATTTTGGCAAAAATTAAAATATTTTTGGCGGGCATTTTGATCATAAATTGGCTAAAAATGATCATAAACGTGAAAGAATAACTGTTTTGAGCAGCTATTTACCAATGCTAACGATCCCTATCACTTTTTGACGGATTTTGGGAATTTCGTTTTCGGGTCAATTTTCGCATTTTTTTGTAAGGGGTAACATCATTAAAATTTGAAAAAAATGGCAAAAAAAAAAAGAGTTCCCAATTTTAAACACAGTTCGATTGGAAATTAAATTACGAACGCAACGAGGTATACCATTCCGAGTTCAGACAATTATTTTTAAAGCTGTGGCCAAAAAACTGATTATTTTATGACCAAAATTCGAAAAAACCGATTTTGGCAATAACTAAAATATTTTTGATGGGCATTTTGATCATAAATTGGCTAAAAATGATCATAAACTTGAAAGAATAACTGTTTTGAGCAGCTATTTACCAATGCTAACGATCCCTATCACTTTTTGACGGATTTTGGGAATTTCGTTTTCGGGTCAATTTTCGCATTTTTTTGTAAGGGGTAACATCATTAAAATTTGAAAAAAATGGCAAAAAAAAAAGAGTTCCCAATTTTAAGCACAGTTCGATTGGAAATTAAATTACGAACGCAACGAGGTATACCATTCCGAGTTCAGACAATTATTTTTAAAGCTTTGGCCAAAAAACTGTTTATTTTATGACCAAAATTCGGAAAAACCGATTTTGGCAAAAATTAAAATATTTTTGGCGGGCATTTTGATCATAAATTGGCTAAAAATGATCATAAACGTGAAAGAATAACTGTTTTGAGCAGCTATTTACCAATGCTAACGATCCCTATCACTTTTTGACGGATTTTGGGAATTTCGTTTTCGGGTCAATTTTCGCATTTTTTTGTAAGGGGTAACATCATTAAAATTTGAAAAAAATGGCAAAAAAAAACGAGTTCCCAATTTAAAACACAGTTCGATTGGAAATTAAATTACGAACGCAACGAGGTATACCATTCCGAGTTCAGACAATTATTTTTAAAGCTGTGGCCAAAAAACTGATTATTTTATGACCAAAATTCGAAAAAACCGATTTTGGCAAAAATTAAAATATTTTAGGCGGGCATTTTATACCATTCCGAGTTCAGACAATTATTTTTAAAGCTGTGGCCAAAAAACGGATTATTTTATGACCAAAATTCGAAAAAACCGATTTTGCCAAAAATTAAAATATTTTTGGCGGGCATTTTTTTCATAAATTGGCTAAAAATGATCATAAACGTGAAAGAATAACTGTTTTGAGCAGCTATTTACCAATGCTAACGATCCCTATCACTTTTTGACGGATTTTGGGAATTTCGTTTTCGGGTCAATTTTCGCATTTTTTTGTAAGGTGTAACATCATTAAAATTTGAAAAAAAAGGCAAAAAAAAAGAGTTCCCAATTTTAAGCACAGTTCGATTGGAAATTAAATTACGAACGCAACGAGGTATACCATTCCGAGTTCAGACAATTATTTTTAAAGCTGTGGCCAAAAAACTGATTATTTTATGACCAAAATTCGAAAAAACCGATTTTGGCAAAAATTAAAATATTTTTGGCGGGCATTTTGATCATAAATTGGCTAAAAATGATCATAAACGTGAAAGAATAACTGTTTTGAGCAGCTATTTACCAATGCTAACGATCCCTATCACTTTTTGACGGATTTTAGGAATTTCGTTTTCGGGTCAATTTTCGCATTTTTTTGTTAGGGGTAACATCATTAAAATTTGAAAAAAATGGAAAAAAAAAAAAGAGTTCCCAATTTTAAACACAGTTCGATTGGAAATTAAATTACGAACGCAACGAGGTATACCATTCCGAGTTCAGACAATTATTTTTAAAGCTGTGGCCAAAAAACTGATTATTTTATGACCAAAATTCGAAAAAACCGATTTTGGCAAAAATTAAAATATTTTTGGCGGGCATTTTGATCATAAATTGGCTAAAAATGATCATAAACGTGAAAGAATAACTGTTTTGAGCAGCTATTTACCAATGCTAACGATCCCTATCACTTTTTGACGGATTTTGGGAATTTCGTTTTCGGGTCAATTTTCGCATTTTTTTGTAAGGGGTAACATCATTAAAATTTGAAAAAAATGGCAAAAAAAAAAGAGTTCCCAATTTTAAACACAGTTCGATTGGAAATTAAATTACGAACGCAACGAGGTATACCATTCCGAGTTCAGACAATTATTTTTAAAGCTGTGGCCAAAAAACTGATTATTTTATGACCAAAATTCGAAAAAACCGATTTTGGCAAAAATTAAAATATTTTTGGCGGGCATTTTGATCATAAATTGGCTAAAAATGATCATAAACGTGAAAGAATAACTGTTTTGAGCAGCTATTTACCAATGCTAACGATCCCTATCACTTTTTGACGGATTTTGGGAATTTCGTTTTCGGGTCAATTTTCGCATTTTTTTGTAAGGGGTAACATCATTAAAATTTGAAAAAAATGGCAAAAAAAAAAGATTTCCCAATTTTAAACACAGTTCGATTGGAAATTAAATTACGAACGCAACGAGGTATACCATTCCGAGTTCAGACAATTATTTTTAAAGCTGTGGCCAAAAAACTGATTATTTTATGACCAAAATTCGAAAAAACCGATTTTGGCAAAAATTAAAATATTTTTGGCGGGCATTTTGATCATAAATTGGCTAAAAATGATCATAAACGTGAAAGAATAACTGTTTTGAGCAGCTATTTACCAATGCTAACGATCCCTATCACTTTTTGACGGATTTTAGGAATTTCGTTTTCGGGTCAATTTTCGCATTTTTTTGTAAGGGGTAACATCATTAAAATTTGAAAAAAATGGCAAAAAAAAAAGATTTCCCAATTTTAAACACAGTTCGATTGGAAATTAAATTACGAACGCAACGAGGTATACCATTCCGAGTTCAGACAATTATTTTGAAAGCTGTGGCCAAAAAACTGATTATTTTATGACCAAAATTCGAAAAAACCGATTTTAGCAAAAATTAAAATATTTTTGGCGGGCATTTTGATCATAAATTGGCTAAAAATGATCATAAACGTGAAAGAATAACTGTTTTGAGCAGCTATTTACCAATGCTAACGATCCCTATCACTTTTTGACGGATTTTGGGAATTTCGTTTTCGGGTCAATTTTCGCATTTTTTTGTAAGGGGTAACATCATTAAAATTTGAAAAAAATGGCAAAAAAAAAAGAGTTCCCAATTTTAAACACAGTTCGATTGGAAATTAAATTACGAACGCAACGAGGTATACCATTCCGAGTTCAGACAATTATTTTTAAAGCTGTGGCCAAAAAACTGATTATTTTATGACCAAAATTCGAAAAAACCGATTTTGGCAAAAATTAAAATATTTTAGGCGGGCATTTTATACCATTCCGAGTTCAGACAATTATTTTTAAAGCTGTGGCCAAAAAACGGATTATTTTATGACCAAAATTCGAAAAAACCGATTTTGCCAAAAATTAAAATATTTTTGGCGGGCATTTTTTTCATAAATTGTCTAAAAATGATCATAAACGTGAAAGAATAACTGTTTTGAGCAGCTATTTACCAATGCTAACGATCCCTATCACTTTTTGACGGATTTTGGGAATTTCGTTTTCGGGTCAATTTTCGCATTTTTTTGTAAGGGGTAACATCATTAAAATTTGAAAAAAATGGCAAAAAAAAAGAGTTCCCAATTTTAAGCACAGTTCGATTGGAAATTAAATTACGAACGCAACGAGGTATACCATTCCGAGTTCAGACAATTATTTTTAAAGCTGTGGCCAAAAAACGGATTATTTTATGACCAAAATTCGAAAAAACCGATTTTGGCAAAAATTAAAATATTTTTGGCGGGCATTTTGATCATAAATTGGCTAAAAATGATCATAAACGTGAAAGAATAACTGTTTTGAGCAGCTATTTACCAATGCTAACGATCCCTATCACTTTTTGACGGATTTTAGGAATTTCGTTTTCGGGTCAATTTTCGCATTTTTTTGTTAGGGGTAACATCATTAAAATTTGAAAAAAATGGCAAAAAAAAAAGAGTTCCCAATTTTAAACACAGTTCGATTGGAAATTAAATTACGAACGCAACGAGGTATACCATTCCGAGTTCAGACAATTATTTTTAAAGCTGTGGCCAAAAAACTGATTATTTTATGACCAAAATTCGAAAAAACCGATTTTGGCAAAAATTAAAATATTTTTGGCGGGCATTTTGATCATAAATTGGCTAAAAATGATCATAAACGTGAAAGAATAACTGTTTTGAGCAGCTATTTACCAATGCTAACGATCCCTATCACTTTTTGACGGATTTTGGGAATTTCGTTTTCGGGTCAATTTTCGCATTTTTTTGTAAGGGGTAACATCATTAAAATTTGAAAAAAATGGCAAAAAAAAAAGAGTTCCCAATTTTAAACACAGTTCGATTGGAAATTAAATTACGAACGCAACGAGGTATACCATTCCGAGTTCAGACAATTATTTTTAAAGCTGTGGCCAAAAAACTGATTATTTTATGACCAAAATTCGAAAAAACCGATTTTGGCAAAAATTAAAATATTTTTGGCGGGCATTTTGATCATAACTTGGCTAAAAATGATCATAAACGTGAAAGAATAACTGTTTTGAGCAGCTATTTACCAATGCTAACGATCCCTATCACTTTTTGACGGATTTTGGGAATTTCGTTTTCGGGTCAATTTTCGCATTTTTTTGTAAGGGGTAACATCATTAAAATTTGAAAAAAATGGCAAAAAAAAAGAGTTCCCAATTTTAAACACAGTTCGATTGGAAATTAAATTACGAACGCAACGAGGTATACCATTCCGAGTTCAGACAATTATTTTTAAAGCTGTGGCCAAAAAACGGATTATTTTATGACCAAAATTCGAAAAAACCGATTTTGGCAAAAATTAAAATATTTTTGGCGGGCATTTTGATCATAAATTGGCTAAAAATGATCATAAACGTGAAAGAATAACTGTTTTGAGCAGCTATTTACCAATGCTAACGATCCCTATCACTTTTTGACGGATTTTGGGAATTTCGTTTTCGGGTCAATTTTCGCATTTTTTTGTAAGGGGTAACATCATTAAAATTTGAAAAAAATGGCAAAAAAAAAAGAGTTCCCAATTTTAAACACAGTTCGATTGGAAATTAAATTACGAACGCAACGAGGTATACCATTCCGAGTTCAGACAATTATTTTTAAAGCTGTGGCCAAAAAACGGGTTATTTTATGACCAAAATTCGAAAAAACCGATTTTGGCAAAAAATAAAATATTTTTGGCGGGCATTTTGATCATAAATTGGCTAAAAATGATCATAAACGTGAAAGAATAACTGTTTTGAGCAGCTATTTACCAATGCTAACGATCCCTATCACTTTTTGACGGATTTTGGGAATTTCGTTTTCGGGTCAATTTTCGCATTTTTTTGTAAGGGGTAACATCATTAAAATTTGAAAAAAATGGCAAAAAAAAAAGAGTTCCCAATTTTAAACACAGTTCGATTGGAAATTAAATTACGAACGCAACGAGGTATACCATTCCGAGTTCAGACAATTATTTTTAAAGCTGTGGCCAAAAAACGGATTATTTTATGACCAAAATTCGAAAAAACCGATTTTGGCAAAAATTAAAATATTTTTGGCGGGCATTTTGATCATAAATTGGCTAAAAATGATCATAAACGTGAAAGAATAACTGTTTTGAGCAGCTATTTACCAATGCTAACGATCCCTATCACTTTTTGACGGATTTTGGGAATTTCGTTTTCGGGTCAATTTTCGCATTTTTTTGTAAGGGGTAACATCATTAAAATTTGAAAAAAATGGCAAAAAAAAAAGAGTTCCCAATTTTAAACACAGTTCGATTGGAAATTAAATTACGAACGCAACGAGGTATACCATTCCGAGTTCAGACAATTATTTTTAAAGCTGTGGCCAAAAAACGGATTATTTTATGACCAAAATTCGAAAAAACCGATTTTGGCAAAAATTAAAATATTTTTGGCGGGCATTTTGATCATAAATTGGCTAAAAATGATCATAAACGTGAAAGAATAACTGTTTTGAGCAGCTATTTACCAATGCTAACGATCCCTATCACTTTTTGACGGATTTTGGGAATTTCGTTTTCGGGTCAATTTTCGCATTTTTTTGTAAGGGGTAACATCATTAAAATTTGAAAAAAATGGCAAAAAAAAAAGAGTTCCCAATTTTAAACACAGTTCGATTGGAAATTAAATTACGAACGCAACGAGGTATACCATTCCGAGTTCAGACAATTATTTTTAAAGCTGTGGCCAAAAAACTGATTATTTTATGACCAAAATTCGAAAAAAACCGATTTTGGCAAAAATTAAAATATTTTTGGCGGGCATTTTGATCATAAATTGGCTAAAAATGATCATAAACGTGAAAGAATAACTGTTTTGAGCAGCTATTTACCAATGCTAACGATCCCTATCACTTTTTGACGGATTTTGGGAATTTCGTTTTCGGGTCAATTTTCGCATTTTTTTGTAAGGGGTAACATCATTAAAATTTGAAAAAAATGGCAAAAAAAAAAGAGTTCCCAATTTTAAACACAGTTCGATTGGAAATTAAATTACGAACGCAACGAGGTATACCATTCCGAGTTCAGACAATTATTTTTAAAGCTGTGGCCAAAAAACTGATTATTTTATGACCAAAATTCGAAAAAACCGATTTTGGCAAAAATTAAAATATTTTTGGCGGGCATTTTGATCATAAATTGGCTAAAAATGATCATAAACGTGAAAGAATAACTGTTTTGAGCAGCTATTTACCAATGCTAACGATCCCTATCACTTTTTGACGGATTTTGGGAATTTCGTTTTCGGGTCAATTTTCGCATTTTTTTGTAATGAAAAAAATGGCAAAAAAAAAAGAGTTCCCAATTTTAAACACAGTTCGATTGGAAATTAAATTACGAACGCAACGAGGTATACCATTCCGAGTTCAGACAATTATTTTTAAAGCTGTGGCCAAAAAACTGATTATTTTATGACCAAAATTCGAAAAAACCGATTTTGGCAAAAATTAAAATATTTTTGGCGGGCATTTTGATCATAAATTGGCTAAAAATGATCATAAACGTGAAAGAATAACTGTTTTGAGCAGCTATTTACCAATGCTAACGATCCCTATCACTTTTTGACGGATTTTGGGAATTTCGTTTTCGGGTCAATTTTCGCATTTTTTTGTAAGGGGTAACATCATTAAAATTTGAAAAAAATGGCAAAAAAAAAAGAGTTCCCAATTTTAAACACAGTTCGATTGGAAATTAAATTACGAACGCAACGAGGTATACCATTCCGAGTTCAGACAATTATTTTTAAAGCTGTGGCCAAAAAACGGATTATTTTATGACCAAAATTCGAAAAAACCGATTTTGGCAAAAATTAAAATATTTTTGGCGGGCATTTTGATCATAAATTGGCTAAAAATGATCATAAACGTGAAAGAATAACTGTTTTGAGCAGCTATTTACCAATGCTAACGATCCCTATCACTTTTTGACGGATTTTGGGAATTTCGTTTTCGGGTCAATTTTCGCATTTTTTTGTAATGAAAAAAATGGCAAAAAAAAAAGAGTTCCCAATTTTAAACACAGTTCGATTGGAAATTAAATTACGAACACAACGAGGTATACCATTCCGAGTTCAGACAATTATTTTTAAAGCTGTGGCCAAAAAACTGATTATTTTATGACCAAAATTCGAAAAAACCGATTTTGGCAAAAATTAAAATATTTTTGGCGGGCATTTTGATCATAAATTGGCTAAAAATGATCATAAACGTGAAAGAATAACTGTTTTGAGCAGCTATTTACCAATGCTAACGATCCCTATCACTTTTTGACGGATTTTGGGAATTTCGTTTTCGGGTCAATTTTCGCATTTTTTTGTAAGGGGTAACATCATTAAAATTTGAAAAAAATGGCAAAAAAAAAAAGAGTTCCCAATTTTAAACACAGTTCGATTGGAAATTAAATTACGAACGCAACGAGGTATACCATTCCGAGTTCAGACAATTATTTTTAAAGCTGTGGCCAAAAAACTGATTATTTTATGACCAAAATTCGAAAAAACCGATTTTGGCAAAAATTAAAATATTTTTGGCGGGCATTTTGATCATAAATTGGCTAAAAATGATCATAAACGTGAAAGAATAACTGTTTTGAGCAGCTATTTACCAATGCTAACGATCCCTATCACTTTTTGACGGATTTTGGGAATTTCGTTTTCGGGTCAATTTTCGCATTTTTTTGTAAGGGGTAACATCATTAAAATTTGAAAAAAATGGCAAAAAAAAAAGAGTTCCCAATTTTAAACACAGTTCGATTGGAAATTAAATTACGAACGCAACGAGGTATACCATTCCGAGTTCAGACAATTATTTTTAAAGCTGTGGCCAAAAAACTGATTATTTTATGACCAAAATTCGAAAAAACCGATTTTGGCAAAAATTAAAATATTTTTGGCGGGCATTTTGATCATAAATTGGCTAAAAATGATCATAAACGTGAAAGAATAACTGTTTTGAGCAGCTATTTACCAATGCTAACGATCCCTATCACTTTTTGACGGATTTTGGGAATTTCGTTTTCGGGTCAATTTTCGCATTTTTTTGAAAAAAATGGCAAAAAAAAAAGAGTTCCCAATTTTAAACACAGTTCGATTGGAAATTAAATTACGAACGCAACGAGGTATACCATTCCGAGTTCAGACAATTATTTTTAAAGCTGTGGCCAAAAAACGGATTATTTTATGACCAAAATTCGAAAAAACCGATTTTGGCAAAAATTAAAATATTTTTGGCGGGCATTTTGATCATAAATTGGCTAAAAATGATCATAAACGTGAAAGAATAACTGTTTTGAGCAGCTATTTACCAATGCTAACGATCCCTATCACTTTTTGACGGATTTTGGGAATTTCGTTTTCGGGTCAATTTTCGCATTTTTTTGTAAGGGGTAACATCATTAAAATTTGAAAAAAATGGCAAAAAAAAAAGAGTTCCCAATTTTAAACACAGTTCGATTGGAAATTAAATTACGAACGCAACGAGGTATACCATTCCGAGTTCAGACAATTATTTTTAAAGCTGTGGCCAAAAAACGGATTATTTTATGACCAAAATTCGAAAAAACCGATTTTGGCAAAAATTAAAATATTTTTGGCGGGCATTTTGATCATAAATTGGCTAAAAATGATCATAAACGTGAAAGAATAACTGTTTTGAGCAGCTATTTACCAATGCTAACGATCCCTATCACTTTTTGACGGATTTTGGGAATTTCGTTTTCGGGTCAATTTTCGCATTTTTTTGTAAGGGGTAACATCATTAAAATTTGAAAAAAATGGCAAAAAAAAAAGAGTTCCCAATTTTAAACACAGTTCGATTGGAAATTAAATTACGAACGCAACGAGGTATACCATTCCGAGTTCAGACAATTATTTTTAAAGCTGTGGCCAAAAAACGGATTATTTTATGACCAAAATTCGAAAAAACCGATTTTGGCAAAAATTAAAATATTTTTGGCGGGCATTTTGATCATAAATTGGCTAAAAATGATCATAAACGTGAAAGAATAACTGTTTTGAGCAGCTATTTACCAATGCTAACGATCCCTATCACTTTTTGACGGATTTTGGGAATTTCGTTTTCGGGTCAATTTTCGCATTTTTTTGTAAGGGGTAACATCATTAAAATTTGAAAAAAATGGCAAAAAAAAAAGAGTTCCCAATTTTAAACACAGTTCGATTGGAAATTAAATTACGAACGCAACGAGGTATACCATTCCGAGTTCAGACAATTATTTTTAAAGCTGTGGCCAAAAAACGGATTATTTTATGACCAAAATTCGAAAAAACCGATTTTGGCAAAAATTAAAATATTTTTGGCGGGCATTTTGATCATAAATTGGCTAAAAATGATCATAAACGTGAAAGAATAACTGTTTTGAGCAGCTATTTACCAATGCTAACGATCCCTATCACTTTTTGACGGATTTTGGGAATTTCGTTTTCGGGTCAATTTTCGCATTTTTTTGTAAGGGGTAACATCATTAAAATTTGAAAAAAATGGCAAAAAAAAAGAGTTCCCAATTTTAAACACAGTTCGATTGGAAATTAAATTACGAACGCAACGAGGTATACCATTCCGAGTTCAGACAATTATTTTTAAAGCTGTGGCCAAAAAACGGATTATTTTATGACCAAAATTCGAAAAAACCGATTTTGGCAAAAATTAAAATATTTTTGGCGGGCATTTTGATCATAAATTGGCTAAAAATGATCATAAACGTGAAAGAATAACTGTTTTGAGCAGCTATTTACCAATGCTAACGATCCCTATCACTTTTTGACGGATTTTGGGAATTTCGTTTTCGGGTCAATTTTCGCATTTTTTTGTAAGGGGTAACATCATTAAAATTTGAAAAAAATGGCAAAAAAAAAAGAGTTCCCAATTTTAAACACAGTTCGATTGGAAATTAAATTACGAACGCAACGAGGTATACCATTCCGAGTTCAGACAATTATTTTTAAAGCTGTGGCCAAAAAACGGATTATTTTATGACCAAAATTCGAAAAAACCGATTTTGGCAAAAATTAAAATATTTTTGGCGGGCATTTTGATCATAAATTGGCTAAAAATGATCATAAACGTGAAAGAATAACTGTTTTGAGCAGCTATTTACCAATGCTAACGATCCCTATCACTTTTTGACGGATTTTGGGAATTTCGTTTTCGGGTCAATTTTCGCATTTTTTTGTAAGGGGTAACATCATTAAAATTTGAAAAAAATGGCAAAAAAAAAGAGTTCCCAATTTTAAACACAGTTCGATTGGAAATTAAATTACGAACGCAACGAGGTATACCATTCCGAGTTCAGACAATTATTTTTAAAGCTGTGGCCAAAAAACGGATTATTTTATGACCAAAATTCGAAAAAACCGATTTTGGCAAAAATTAAAATATTTTTGGCGGGCATTTTGATCATAAATTGGCTAAAAATGATCATAAACGTGAAAGAATAACTGTTTTGAGCAGCTATTTACCAATGCTAACGATCCCTATCACTTTTTGACGGATTTTGGGAATTTCGTTTTCGGGTCAATTTTCGCATTTTTTTGTAAGGGGTAACATCATTAAAATTTGAAAAAAATGGCAAAAAAAAAAGAGTTCCCAATTTTAAACACAGTTCGATTGGAAATTAAATTACGAACGCAACGAGGTATACCATTCCGAGTTCAGACAATTATTTTTAAAGCTGTGGCCAAAAAACGGATTATTTTATGACCAAAATTCGAAAAAAACCGATTTTGGCAAAAATTAAAATATTTTTGGCGGGCATTTTGATCATAAATTGGCTAAAAATGATCATAAACGTGAAAGAATAACTGTTTTGAGCAGCTATTTACCAATGCTAACGATCCCTATCACTTTTTGACGGATTTTGGGAATTTCGTTTTCGGGTCAATTTTCGCATTTTTTTGTAAGGGGTAACATCATTAAAATTTGAAAAAAATGGCAAAAAAAAAGAGTTCCCAATTTTAAACACAGTTCGATTGGAAATTAAATTACGAACGCAACGAGGTATACCATTCCGAGTTCAGACAATTATTTTTAAAGCTGTGGCCAAAAAACGGATTATTTTATGACCAAAATTCGAAAAAACCGATTTTGGCAAAAATTAAAATATTTTTGGCGGGCATTTTGATCATAAATTGGCTAAAAATGATCATAAACGTGAAAGAATAACTGTTTTGAGCAGCTATTTACCAATGCTAACGATCCCTATCACTTTTTGACGGATTTTGGGAATTTCGTTTTCGGGTCAATTTTCGCATTTTTTTGTAAGGGGTAACATCATTAAAATTTGAAAAAAATGGCAAAAAAAAAGAGTTCCCAATTTTAAACACAGTTCGATTGGAAATTAAATTACGAACGCAACGAGGTATACCATTCCGAGTTCAGACAATTATTTTTAAAGCTGTGGCCAAAAAACGGATTATTTTATGACCAAAATTCGAAAAAACCGATTTTGGCAAAAATTAAAATATTTTTGGCGGGCATTTTGATCATAAATTGGCTAAAAATGATCATAAACGTGAAAGAATAACTGTTTTGAGCAGCTATTTACCAATGCTAACGATCCCTATCACTTTTTGACGGATTTTGGGAATTTCGTTTTCGGGTCAATTTTCGCATTTTTTTGTAAGGGGTAACATCATTAAAATTTGAAAAAAATGGCAAAAAAAAAGAGTTCCCAATTTTAAACACAGTTCGATTGGAAATTAAATTACGAACGCAACGAGGTATACCATTCCGAGTTCAGACAATTATTTTTAAAGCTGTGGCCAAAAAACGGATTATTTTATGACCAAAATTCGAAAAAACCGATTTTGGCAAAAATTAAAATATTTTTGGCGGGCATTTTGATCATAAATTGGCTAAAAATGATCATAAACGTGAAAGAATAACTGTTTTGAGCAGCTATTTACCAATGCTAACGATCCCTATCACTTTTTGACGGATTTTGGGAATTTCGTTTTCGGGTCAATTTTCGCATTTTTTTGTAAGGGGTAACATCATTAAAATTTGAAAAAAATGGCAAAAAAAAAAGAGTTCCCAATTTTAAACACAGTTCGATTGGAAATTAAATTACGAACGCAACGAGGTATACCATTCCGAGTTCAGACAATTATTTTTAAAGCTGTGGCCAAAAAACGGATTATTTTATGACCAAAATTCGAAAAAACCGATTTTGGCAAAAATTAAAATATTTTTGGCGGGCATTTTGATCATAAATTGGCTAAAAATGATCATAAACGTGAAAGAATAACTGTTTTGAGCAGCTATTTACCAATGCTAACGATCCCTATCACTTTTTGACGGATTTTGGGAATTTCGTTTTCGGGTCAATTTTCGCATTTTTTTGTAAGGGGTAACATCATTAAAATTTGAAAAAAATGGCAAAAAAAAAGAGTTCCCAATTTTAAACACAGTTCGATTGGAAATTAAATTACGAACGCAACGAGGTATACCATTCCGAGTTCAGACAATTATTTTTAAAGCTGTGGCCAAAAAACGGATTATTTTATGACCAAAATTCGAAAAAACCGATTTTGGCAAAAATTAAAATATTTTTGGCGGGCATTTTGATCATAAATTGGCTAAAAATGATCATAAACGTGAAAGAATAACTGTTTTGAGCAGCTATTTACCAATGCTAACGATCCCTATCACTTTTTGACGGATTTTGGGAATTTCGTTTTCGGGTCAATTTTCGCATTTTTTTGTAAGGGGTAACATCATTAAAATTTGAAAAAAATGGCAAAAAAAAAGAGTTCCCAATTTTAAACACAGTTCGATTGGAAATTAAATTACGAACGCAACGAGGTATACCATTCCGAGTTCAGACAATTATTTTTAAAGCTGTGGCCAAAAAACGGATTATTTTATGACCAAAATTCGAAAAAACCGATTTTGGCAAAAATTAAAATATTTTTGGCGGGCATTTTGATCATAAATTGGCTAAAAATGATCATAAACGTGAAAGAATAACTGTTTTGAGCAGCTATTTACCAATGCTAACGATCCCTATCACTTTTTGACGGATTTTGGGAATTTCGTTTTCGGGTCAATTTTCGCATTTTTTTGTAAGGGGTAACATCATTAAAATTTGAAAAAAATGGCAAAAAAAAAAGAGTTCCCAATTTTAAACACAGTTCGATTGGAAATTAAATTACGAACGCAACGAGGTATACCATTCCGAGTTCAGACAATTATTTTTAAAGCTGTGGCCAAAAAACGGATTATTTTATGACCAAAATTCGAAAAAACCGATTTTGGCAAAAATTAAAATATTTTTGGCGGGCATTTTGATCATAAATTGGCTAAAAATGATCATAAACGTGAAAGAATAACTGTTTTGAGCAGCTATTTACCAATGCTAACGATCCCTATCACTTTTTGACGGATTTTGGGAATTTCGTTTTCGGGTCAATTTTCGCATTTTTTTGTAAGGGGTAACATCATTAAAATTTGAAAAAAATGGCAAAAAAAAAAGAGTTCCCAATTTTAAACACAGTTCGATTGGAAATTAAATTACGAACGCAACGAGGTATACCATTCCGAGTTCAGACAATTATTTTTAAAGCTGTGGCCAAAAAACGGATTATTTTATGACCAAAATTCGAAAAAACCGATTTTGGCAAAAATTAAAATATTTTTGGCGGGCATTTTGATCATAAATTGGCTAAAAATGATCATAAACGTGAAAGAATAACTGTTTTGAGCAGCTATTTACCAATGCTAACGATCCCTATCACTTTTTGACGGATTTTGGGAATTTCGTTTTCGGGTCAATTTTCGCATTTTTTTGTAAGGGGTAACATCATTAAAATTTGAAAAAAATGGCAAAAAAAAAAGAGTTCCCAATTTTAAACACAGTTCGATTGGAAATTAAATTACGAACGCAACGAGGTATACCATTCCGAGTTCAGACAATTATTTTTAAAGCTGTGGCCAAAAAACGGATTATTTTATGACCAAAATTCGAAAAAACCGATTTTGGCAAAAATTAAAATATTTTTGGCGGGCATTTTGATCATAAATTGGCTAAAAATGATCATAAACGTGAAAGAATAACTGTTTTGAGCAGCTATTTACCAATGCTAACGATCCCTATCAC
Organism: Drosophila orena; assembly: GCA_005876975.1. NCBI lineage: Eukaryota > Metazoa > Arthropoda > Insecta > Diptera > Drosophilidae > Drosophila > Drosophila orena. The sequence continues at coordinate 10,008,474 of VCKV01000288.1, forward strand.
TTTTTGACGGATTTTGGGAATTTCGTTTTCGGGTCAATTTTCGCATTTTTTTGTAAGGGGTAACATCATTAAAATTTGAAAAAAATGGCAAAAAAAAAAGAGTTCCCAATTTTAAACACAGTTCGATTGGAAATTAAATTACGAACGCAACGAGGTATACCATTCCGAGTTCAGACAATTATTTTTAAAGCTGTGGCCAAAAAACGGATTATTTTATGACCAAAATTCGAAAAAACCGATTTTGGCAAAAATTAAAATATTTTTGGCGGGCATTTTGATCATAAATTGGCTAAAAATGATCATAAACGTGAAAGAATAACTGTTTTGAGCAGCTATTTACCAATGCTAACGATCCCTATCACTTTTTGACGGATTTTGGGAATTTCGTTTTCGGGTCAATTTTCGCATTTTTTTGTAAGGGGTAACATCATTAAAATTTGAAAAAAATGGCAAAAAAAAAGAGTTCCCAATTTTAAACACAGTTCGATTGGAAATTAAATTACGAACGCAACGAGGTATACCATTCCGAGTTCAGACAATTATTTTTAAAGCTGTGGCCAAAAAACTGATTATTTTATGACCAAAATTCGAAAAAACCGATTTTGGCAAAAATTAAAATATTTTTGGCGGGCATTTTGATCATAAATTGGCTAAAAATGATCATAAACGTGAAAGAATAACTGTTTTGAGCAGCTATTTACCAATGCTAACGATCCCTATCACTTTTTGACGGATTTTGGGAATTTCGTTTTCGGGTCAATTTTCGCATTTTTTTGTAAGGGGTAACATCATTAAAATTTGAAAAAAATGGCAAAAAAAAAGAGTTCCCAATTTTAAACACAGTTCGATTGGAAATTAAATTACGAACGCAACGAGGTATACCATTCCGAGTTCAGACAATTATTTTTAAAGCTGTGGCCAAAAAACGATTATTTTATGACCAAAATTCGAAAAAACCGATTTTGGCAAAAATTAAAATATTTTTGGCGGGCATTTTGATCATAAATTGGCTAAAAATGATCATAAACGTGAAAGAATAACTGTTTTGAGCAGCTATTTACCAATGCTAACGATCCCTATCACTTTTTGACGGATTTTGGGAATTTCGTTTTCGGGTCAATTTTCGCATTTTTTTGTAAGGGGTAACATCATTAAAATTTGAAAAAAATGGCAAAAAAAAAAGAGTTCCCAATTTTAAACACAGTTCGATTGGAAATTAAATTACGAACGCAACGAGGTATACCATTCCGAGTTCAGACAATTATTTTTAAAGCTGTGGCCAAAAAACGGATTATTTTATGACCAAAATTCGAAAAAACCGATTTTGGCAAAAATTAAAATATTTTTGGCGGGCATTTTGATCATAAATTGGCTAAAAATGATCATAAACGTGAAAGAATAACTGTTTTGAGCAGCTATTTACCAATGCTAACGATCCCTATCACTTTTTGACGGATTTTGGGAATTTCGTTTTCGGGTCAATTTTCGCATTTTTTTGTAAGGGGTAACATCATTAAAATTTGAAAAAAATGGCAAAAAAAAAAGAGTTCCCAATTTTAAACACAGTTCGATTGGAAATTAAATTACGAACGCAACGAGGTATACCATTCCGAGTTCAGACAATTATTTTTAAAGCTGTGGCCAAAAAACGGATTATTTTATGACCAAAATTCGAAAAAACCGATTTTGGCAAAAATTAAAATATTTTTGGCGGGCATTTTGATCATAAATTGGCTAAAAATGATCATAAACGTGAAAGAATAACTGTTTTGAGCAGCTATTTACCAATGCTAACGATCCCTATCACTTTTTGACGGATTTTGGGAATTTCGTTTTCGGGTCAATTTTCGCATTTTTTTGTAAGGGGTAACATCATTAAAATTTGAAAAAAATGGCAAAAAAAAAAGAGTTCCCAATTTTAAACACAGTTCGATTGGAAATTAAATTACGAACGCAACGAGGTATACCATTCCGAGTTCAGACAATTATTTTTAAAGCTGTGGCCAAAAAACGGATTATTTTATGACCAAAATTCGAAAAAACCGATTTTGGCAAAAATTAAAATATTTTTGGCGGGCATTTTGATCATAAATTGGCTAAAAATGATCATAAACGTGAAAGAATAACTGTTTTGAGCAGCTATTTACCAATGCTAACGATCCCTATCACTTTTTGACGGATTTTGGGAATTTCGTTTTCGGGTCAATTTTCGCATTTTTTTGTAAGGGGTAACATCATTAAAATTTGAAAAAAATGGCAAAAAAAAAAGAGTTCCCAATTTTAAACACAGTTCGATTGGAAATTAAATTACGAACGCAACGAGGTATACCATTCCGAGTTCAGACAATTATTTTTAAAGCTGTGGCCAAAAAACGGATTATTTTATGACCAAAATTCGAAAAAACCGATTTTGGCAAAAATTAAAATATTTTTGGCGGGCATTTTGATCATAAATTGGCTAAAAATGATCATAAACGTGAAAGAATAACTGTTTTGAGCAGCTATTTACCAATGCTAACGATCCCTATCACTTTTTGACGGATTTTGGGAATTTCGTTTTCGGGTCAATTTTCGCATTTTTTTGTAAGGGGTAACATCATTAAAATTTGAAAAAAATGGCAAAAAAAAAAGAGTTCCCAATTTTAAACACAGTTCGATTGGAAATTAAATTACGAACGCAACGAGGTATACCATTCCGAGTTCAGACAATTATTTTTAAAGCTGTGGCCAAAAAACGGATTATTTTATGACCAAAATTCGAAAAAACCGATTTTGGCAAAAATTAAAATATTTTTGGCGGGCATTTTGATCATAAATTGGCTAAAAATGATCATAAACGTGAAAGAATAACTGTTTTGAGCAGCTATTTACCAATGCTAACGATCCCTATCACTTTTTGACGGATTTTGGGAATTTCGTTTTCGGGTCAATTTTCGCATTTTTTTGTAAGGGGTAACATCATTAAAATTTGAAAAAAATGGCAAAAAAAAAAGATTCCCAATTTTAAACACAGTTCGATTGGAAATTAAATTACGAACGCAACGAGGTATACCATTCCGAGTTCAGACAATTATTTTTAAAGCTGTGGCCAAAAAACGGATTATTTTATGACCAAAATTCGAAAAAACCGATTTTGGCAAAAATTAAAATATTTTTGGCGGGCATTTTGATCATAAATTGGCTAAAAATGATCATAAACGTGAAAGAATAACTGTTTTGAGCAGCTATTTACCAATGCTAACGATCCCTATCACTTTTTGACGGATTTTGGGAATTTCGTTTTCGGGTCAATTTTCGCATTTTTTTGTAAGGGGTAACATCATTAAAATTTGAAAAAAATGGCAAAAAAAAAAAGAGTTCCCAATTTTAAACACAGTTCGATTGGAAATTAAATTACGAACGCAACGAGGTATACCATTCCGAGTTCAGACAATTATTTTTAAAGCTGTGGCCAAAAAACGGATTATTTTATGACCAAAATTCGAAAAAACCGATTTTGGCAAAAATTAAAATATTTTTGGCGGGCATTTTGATCATAAATTGGCTAAAAATGATCATAAACGTGAAAGAATAACTGTTTTGAGCAGCTATTTACCAATGCTAACGATCCCTATCACTTTTTGACGGATTTTGGGAATTTCGTTTTCGGGTCAATTTTCGCATTTTTTTGTAAGGGGTAACATCATTAAAATTTGAAAAAAATGGCAAAAAAAAAAGATTCCCAATTTTAAACACAGTTCGATTGGAAATTAAATTACGAACGCAACGAGGTATACCATTCCGAGTTCAGACAATTATTTTTAAAGCTGTGGCCAAAAAACTGATTATTTTATGACCAAAATTCGAAAAAACCGATTTTGGCAAAAATTAAAATATTTTTGGCGGGCATTTTGATCATAAATTGGCTAAAAATGATCATAAACGTGAAAGAATAACTGTTTTGAGCAGCTATTTACCAATGCTAACGATCCCTATCACTTTTTGACGGATTTTGGGAATTTCGTTTTCGGGTCAATTTTCGCATTTTTTTGTAAGGGGTAACATCATTAAAATTTGAAAAAAATGGCAAAAAAAAAAGAGTTCCCAATTTTAAACACAGTTCGATTGGAAATTAAATTACGAACGCAACGAGGTATACCATTCCGAGTTCAGACAATTATTTTTAAAGCTGTGGCCAAAAAACTGATTATTTTATGACCAAAATTCGAAAAAACCGATTTTGGCAAAAATTAAAATATTTTTGGCGGGCATTTTGATCATAAATTGGCTAAAAATGATCATAAACGTGAAAGAATAACTGTTTTGAGCAGCTATTTACCAATGCTAACGATCCCTATCACTTTTTGACGGATTTTGGGAATTTCGTTTTCGGGTCAATTTTCGCATTTTTTTGTAAGGGGTAACATCATTAAAATTTGAAAAAAATGGCAAAAAAAAAAGAGTTCCCAATTTTAAACACAGTTCGATTGGAAATTAAATTACGAACGCAACGAGGTATACCATTCCGAGTTCAGACAATTATTTTTAAAGCTGTGGCCAAAAAACGGATTATTTTATGACCAAAATTCGAAAAAACCGATTTTGGCAAAAATTAAAATATTTTTGGCGGGCATTTTGATCATAACTTGGCTAAAAATGATCATAAACGTGAAAGAATAACTGTTTTGAGCAGCTATTTACCAATGCTAACGATCCCTATCACTTTTTGACGGATTTTGGGAATTTCGTTTTCGGGTCAATTTTCGCATTTTTTTGTAAGGGGTAACATCATTAAAATTTGAAAAAAATGGCAAAAAAAAAAGAGTTCCCAATTTTAAACACAGTTCGATTGGAAATTAAATTACGAACGCAACGAGGTATACCATTCCGAGTTCAGACAATTATTTTTAAAGCTGTGGCCAAAAAACTGATTATTTTATGACCAAAATTCGAAAAAACCGATTTTGGCAAAAATTAAAATATTTTTGGCGGGCATTTTGATCATAAATTGGCTAAAAATGATCATAAACGTGAAAGAATAACTGTTTTGAGCAGCTATTTACCAATGCTAACGATCCCTATCACTTTTTGACGGATTTTGGGAATTTCGTTTTCGGGTCAATTTTCGCATTTTTTTGTAAGGGGTAACATCATTAAAATTTGAAAAAAATGGCAAAAAAAAAGAGTTCCCAATTTTAAACACAGTTCGATTGGAAATTAAATTACGAACGCAACGAGGTATACCATTCCGAGTTCAGACAATTATTTTTAAAGCTGTGGCCAAAAAACTGATTATTTTATGACCAAAATTCGAAAAAACCGATTTTGGCAAAAATTAAAATATTTTTGGCGGGCATTTTGATCATAACTTGGCTAAAAATGATCATAAACGTGAAAGAATAACTGTTTTGAGCAGCTATTTACCAATGCTAACGATCCCTATCACTTTTTGACGGATTTTGGGAATTTCGTTTTCGGGTCAATTTTCGCATTTTTTTGTAAGGGGTAACATCATTAAAATTTGAAAAAAATGGCAAAAAAAAAAAGAGTTCCCAATTTTAAACACAGTTCGATTGGAAATTAAATTACGAACGCAACGAGGTATACCATTCCGAGTTCAGACAATTATTTTTAAAGCTGTGGCCAAAAAACGGATTATTTTATGACCAAAATTCGAAAAAACCGATTTTGGCAAAAATTAAAATATTTTTGGCGGGCATTTTGATCATAAATTGGCTAAAAATGATCATAAACGTGAAAGAACAACTGTTTTGAGCAGCTATTTACCAATGCTAACGATCTCTATCACTTTTTGACGGATTTTGGGAATTTCGTTTTCGGGTCAATTTTTGCATTTTTTTGTAAGGGGTAACATCATTAAAATTTGAAAAAAATGGCAAAAAAAAAAGAGTTCCCAATTTTAAACACAGTTCGATTGGAAATTAAATTACGAACGCAACGAGGTATACCATTCCGAGTTCAGACAATTATTTTTAAAGCTGTGGCCAAAAAACGGATTATTTTATGACCAAAATTCGAAAAAACCGATTTTGGCAAAAATTAAAATATTTTTGGCGGGCATTTTGATCATAACTTGGCTAAAAATGATCATTTTTTTGTAAGGGGTAACATCATTAAAATTTGAAAAAAATGGCAAAAAAAAAAGATTTCCTAATTTCGATTGGAAATTAAATTACGAACGCAACGAGGTATACCATTCCGAGTTCAGACAATTATTTTTAAAGCTGTGCCCAAAAAACTGATTATTTTATGACCAAAATTCGAAAAAACCGATTTTGGCAAAAATTAAAATATTTTTGGGAATTTCGTTTTCGGGTCAATTTTCGCATTTTTTTGTAAGGGGTAACATCATTAAAATTTGAAAAAAATGGCAAAAAAAAAGAGTTCCCAATTTTAAACACAGTTCGATTGGAAATTAAATTACGAACGCAACGAGGTATACCACTCCGAGTTCAGACAATTATTTTTAAAGCTGTGGCCAAAAAACGGATTATTTTATGACCAAAATTCGAAAAAACCGATTTTGGCAAAAATTAAAATATTTTTGGCGGGCATTTTGATCATAACTTGGCTAAAAATGATCATAAACGTGAAAGAATAACTGTGTTGAGCAGCTATTTACCAATGCTAACGATCCCTATCACTTTTTGACGGATTTTGGGAATTTCGTTTTCGGGTCAATTTTCGCATTTTTTTGTAAGGGGTAACATCATTAAAATTTGAAAAAAATGGCAAAAAAAAAAGATTTCCCAATTTTAAACACAGTTCGATTGGAAATTAAATTACGAACGCAACGAGGTATACCATTCCGAGTTCAGACAATTATTTTTAAAGCTGTGGCCAAAAAACTGATTATTTTATGACCAAAATTCGAAAAAACCGATTTTGGCAAAAATTAAAATATTTTTGGCGGGCATTTTGATCATAACTTGGCTAAAAATGATCATAAACGTGAAAGAATAACTGTTTTGAGCAGCTATTTACCAATGCTAACGATCCCTATCACTTTTTGACGGATTTTGGGAATTTCGTTTTCGGGTCAATTTTTGCATTTTTTTGTAAGGGGTAACATCATTAAAATTTGAAAAAAATGGCAAAAAAAAAAGAGTTCCCAATTTTAAACACAGTTCGATTGGAAATTAAATTACGAACGCAACGAGGTATACCATTCCGAGTTCAGACAATTATTTTTAAAGCTGTGGCCAAAAAACTGATTATTTTATGACCAAAATTCGAAAAAACCGATTTTGGCAAAAATTAAAATATTTTTGGCGGGCATTTTGATCATAAATTGGCTAAAAATGATCATAAACGTGAAAGAATAACTGTTTTGAGCAGCTATTTACCAATGCTAACGATCCCTATCACTTTTTGACGGATTTTGGGAATTTCGTTTTCGGGTCAATTTTCGCATTTTTTTGTAAGGGGTAACATCATTAAAATTTGAAAAAAATGGCAAAAAAAAAGAGTTCCCAATTTTAAACACAGTTCGATTGGAAATTAAATTACGAACGCAACGAGGTATACCATTCCGAGTTCAGACAATTATTTTTAAAGCTGTGCCAAAAAACTGATTATTTTATGACCAAAATTCGAAAAAACCGATTTTGGCAAAAATTAAAATATTTTTGGCGGGCATTTTGATCATAACTTGGCTAAAAATGATCATAAACGTGAAAGAATAACTGTTTTGAGCAGCTATTTACCAATGCTAACGATCCCTATCACTTTTTGACGGATTTTGGGAATTTCGTTTTCGGGTCAATTTTCGCATTTTTTTGTAAGGGGTAACATCATTAAAATTTGAAAAAAATGGCAAAAAAAAAAGAGTTCCCAATTTTAAACACAGTTCGATTGGAAATTAAATTACGAACGCAACGAGGTATACCATTCCGAGTTCAGACAATTATTTTTAAAGCTGTGGCCAAAAAACTGATTATTTTATGACCAAAATTCGAAAAAACCGATTTTGGCAAAAATTAAAATATTTTTGGCGGGCATTTTGATCAAAATTGGCTAAAAATGATCATAAACGTGAAAGAATAACTGTGTTTGAGCAGCTATTTACCAATGCTAACGATCCCTATCACTTTTTGACGGATTTTGGGAATTTCGTTTTCGGGTCAATTTTCGCATTTTTTTGTAAGGGGTAACATCATTAAAATTTGAAAAAAATGGCAAAAAAAAAAGAGTTCCCAATTTTAAACACAGTTCGATTGGAAATTAAATTACGAACGCAACGAGGTATACCATTCCGAGTTCAGACAATTATTTTTAAAGCTGTGGCCAAAAAACTGATTATTTTATGACCAAAATTCGAAAAAACCGATTTTGGCAAAAATTAAAATATTTTTGGCGGGCATTTTGATCATAAATTGGCTAAAAATGATCATAAACGTGAAAGAATAACTGTTTTGAGCAGCTATTTACCAATGCTAACGATCCCTATCACTTTTTGACGGATTTTGGGAATTTCGTTTTCGGGTCAATTTTCGCATTTTTTTGTAAGGGGTAACATCATTAAAATTTGAAAAAAATGGCAAAAAAAAAGAGTTCCCAATTTTAAACACAGTTCGATTGGAAATTAAATTACGAACGCAACGAGGTATACCATTCCGAGTTCAGACAATTATTTTTAAAGCTGTGCCCAAAAAACTGATTATTTTATGACCAAAATTCGAAAAAACCGATTTTGGCAAAAATTAAAATATTTTTGGCGGGCATTTTGATCATAACTTGGCTAAAAATGATCATAAACGTGAAAGAATAACTGTTTTGAGCAGCTATTTACCAATGCTAACGATCCCTATCACTTTTTGACGGATTTTGGGAATTTCGTTTTCGGGTCAATTTTCGCATTTTTTTGTAAGGGGTAACATCATTAAAATTTGAAAAAAATGGCAAAAAAAAAAGAGTTCCCAATTTTAAACACAGTTCGATTGGAAATTAAATTACGAACGCAACGAGGTATACCATTCCGAGTTCAGACAATTATTTTTAAAGCTGTGGCCAAAAAACTGATTATTTTATGACCAAAATTCGAAAAAACCGATTTTGGCAAAAATTAAAATATTTTTGGCGGGCATTTTGATCATAACTTGGCTAAAAATGATCATAAACGTGAAAGAATAACTGTTTTGAGCAGCTATTTACCAATGCTAACGATCCCTATCACTTTTTGACGGATTTTGGGAATTTCGTTTTCGGGTCAATTTTTGCATTTTTTTGTAAGGGGTAACATCATTAAAATTTGAAAAAAATGGCAAAAAAAAAAGAGTTCCCAATTTTAAACACAGTTCGATTGGAAATTAAATTACGAACGCAACGAGGTATACCATTCCGAGTTCAGACAATTATTTTTAAAGCTGTGGCCAAAAAACTGATTATTTTATGACCAAAATTCGAAAAAACCGATTTTGGCAAAAATTAAAATATTTTTGGCGGGCATTTTGATCATAAATTGGCTAAAAATGATCATAAACGTGAAAGAATAACTGTTTTGAGCAGCTATTTACCAATGCTAACGATCCCTATCACTTTTTGACGGATTTTGGGAATTTCGTTTTCGGGTCAATTTTCGCATTTTTTTGTAAGGGGTAACATCATTAAAATTTGAAAAAAATGGCAAAAAAAAAAGATTTCCCAATTTTAAACACAGTTCGATTGGAAATTAAATTACGAACGCAACGAGGTATACCATTCCGAGTTCAGACAATTATTTTTAAAGCTGTGGCCAAAAAACGGATTATTTTATGACCAAAATTCGAAAAAACCGATTTTGGCAAAAATTAAAATATTTTTGGCGGGCATTTTGATCATAAATGGGCTAAAAATGATCATAAACGTGAACGAATAACTGTGTTGAGCAGCTATTTACCAATGCTAACGATCCCTATCACTTTTTGACGGATTTTGGGAATTTCGTTTTCGGGTCAATTTTCGCATTTTTTTGTAAGGGGTAACATCATTAAAATTTGAAAAAAATGGCAAAAAAAAAAGATTTCCCAATTTTAAACACAGTTCGATTGGAAATTAAATTACGAACGCAACGAGGTATACCATTCCGAGTTCAGACAATTATTTTTAAAGCTGTGGCCAAAAAACGGATTATTTTATGACCAAAATTCGAAAAAACCGATTTTGGCAAAAATTAAAATATTTTTGGCGGGCATTTTGATCATAAATTGGCTAAAAATGATCATAAACGTGAAAGAATAACTGTTTTGAGCAGCTATTTACCAATGCTAACGATCCCTATCACTTTTTGACGGATTTTGGGAATTTCGTTTTCGGGTCAATTTTCGCATTTTTTTGTAAGGGGTAACATCATTAAAATTTGAAAAAAATGGCAAAAAAAAAAGATTTCCCAATTTTAAACACAGTTCGATTGGAAATTAAATTACGAACGCAACGAGGTATACCATTCCGAGTTCAGACAATTATTTTTAAAGCTGTGGCCAAAAAACGGATTATTTTATGACCAAAATTCGAAAAAAACCGATTTTGGCAAAAATTAAAATATTTTTGGCGGGCATTTTGATCATAAATTGGCTAAAAATGATCATAAACGTGAAAGAATAACTGTTTTGAGCAGCTATTTACCAATGCTAACGATCCCTATCACTTTTTGACGGATTTTGGGAATTTCGTTTTCGGGTCAATTTTTGCATTTTTTTGTAAGGGGTAACATCATTAAAATTTGAAAAAAATGGCAAAAAAAAAAGAGTTCCCAATTTTAAACACAGTTCGATTGGAAATTAAATTACGAACGCAACGAGGTATACCATTCCGAGTTCAGACAATTATTTTTAAAGCTGTGGCCAAAAAACGGATTATTTTATGACCAAAATTCGAAAAAACCGATTTTGGCAAAAATTAAAATATTTTTGGCGGGCATTTTGATCATAAATGGGCTAAAAATGATCATAAACGTGAAAGAATAACTGTTTTGAGCAGCTATTTACCAATGCTAACGATCCCTATCACTTTTTGACGGATTTTGGGAATTTCGTTTTCGGGTCAATTTTCGCATTTTTTTGTAAGGGGTAACATCATTAAAATTTGAAAAAAATGGCAAAAAAAAAAGATTTCCCAATTTTAAACACAGTTCGATTGGAAATTAAATTACGAACGCAACGAGGTATACCATTCCGAGTTCAGACAATTATTTTTAAAGCTGTGGCCAAAAAACGGATTATTTTATGACCAAAATTCGAAAAAACCGATTTTGGCAAAAATTAAAATATTTTTGGCGGGCATTTTGATCATAAATGGCTAAAAATGATCATAAACGTGAAAGAATAACTGTTTTGAGCAGCTATTTACCAATGCTAACGATCCCTATCACTTTTTGACGGATTTTGGGAATGTCGTTTTCGGGTCAATTTTTGCATTTTTTTGTAAGGGGTAACATCATTAAAATTTGAAAAAAATGGCAAAAAAAAAAGAGTTCCCAATTTTAAACACAGTTCGATTGGAAATTAAATTACGAACGCAACGAGGTATACCATTCCGAGTTCAGACAATTATTTTTAAAGCTGTGGCCAAAAAATGGATTATTTTATGACCAAAATTCGAAAAAACCGATTTTGGCAAAAATTAAAATATTTTTGGCGGGCATTTTGATCATAACTTGGCTAAAAATGATCATAAACGTGATCATAACTGTTTTGAGCAGCTATTTACCAATGCTAACGATCCCTATTACTTTTTGACGGATTTTGGGAATTTCGTTTTCGGGTCAATTTTCGCATTTTTTTGTAAGGGGTAACATCATTAAAATTTGAAAAAAATGGCAAAAAAAAAAGAGTTCCCAATTTTAAACACAGTTCGATTGGAAATTAAATTACGAACGCAACGAGGTATACCATTCCGAGTTCAGACAATTATTTTTAAAGCTGTGGCCAAAAAACTGATTTTTTTATGACCAAAATTCGAAAAAACCGATTTTGGCAAAAATTAAAATATTTTTGGCGGGCATTTTGATCATAACTTGGCTAAAAATGATCATAAACATGAAAGAATAACTGTTTTGAGCAGCTATTTACCAATGCTAACGACCCCTATCACTTTTTGACGGATTTTGGGAATTTCGTTTTCGGGTCAATTTTCGCATTTTTTTGTAAGGGGTAACATCATTAAAATTTGAAAAAAATGGCAAAAAAAAAAGAGTTCCCAATTTTAAACACAGTTCGATTGGAAATTAAATTACGAACGCAACGAGGTATACCATTCCGAGTTCAGACAATTATTTTTAAAGCTGTGGCCAAAAAACTGATTATTTTATGACCAAAATTCGAAAAAACCGATTTTGGCAAAAATTAAAATATTTTTGTCGGGCATTTTGATCATAACTTGGCTAAAAATGATCATAAACGTGAAAGAATAACTGTGTTGAGCAGCTATTTACCAATGCTAACGATCCCTATCACTTTTTGACGGATTTTGGGAATTTCGTTTTCGGGTCAATTTTCGCATTTTTTTGTAAGGGGTAACATCATTAAAATTTGAAAAAAATGGCAAAAAAAAAAGAGTTCCCAATTTTAAACACAGTTCGATTGGAAATTACGAACGCAACGAGGTATACCATTCCGAGTTCAGACAATTATTTTTAAAGCTGTGGCCAAAAAACTGATTATTTTATGACCAAAATTCGAAAAAACCGATTTTGGCAAAAATTAAAATATTTTTGGCGGGCATTTTGATCATAACTTGGCTAAAAATGATCATAAACGTGAAAGAATAACTGTGTTGAGCAGCTATTTACCAATGCTAACGATCCCTACCACTTTTTGACGGATTTTGGGAATTTCGTTTTCGGGTCAATTTTCGCATTTTTTTGTAAGGGGTAACATTTTGTAACATCATTAAAATTTGAAAAAAATGGCAAAAAAAAAAGATTTCCCAATTTAAAACACAGTTCGATTGGAAATTAAATTACGAACGCAACGAGGTATACCATTCCGAGTTCAGACAATTATTTTTAAAGCTGTGGCCAAAAAACGGATTATTTTATGACCAAAATTCGAAAAAACCGATTTTGGCAAAAATTAAAATATTTTTGGCGGGCATTTTGATCATAAATTGGCTAAAAATGATCATAAACGTGAAAGAATAACTGTTTTGAGCAGCTATTTACCAATGCTAACGATCCCTATCACTTTTTGACGGATTTTGGGAATTTCGTTTTCGGGTCAATTTTCGCATTTTTTTGTAAGGGGTAACATCATTAAAATTTGAAAAAAATGGCAAAAAAAAAAGAGTTCCCAATTTTAAACACAGTTCGATTGGAAATTAAATTACGAACGCAACGAGGTATACCATTCCGAGTTCAGACAATTATTTTTAAAGCTGTGGCCAAAAAACTGATTATTTTATGACCAAAATTCGAAAAAACCGATTTTGGCAAAAATTAAAATATTTTTGGCGGGCATTTTGATCATAAATTGGCTAAAAATGATCATAAACGTGAAAGAATAACTGTTTTGAGCAGCTATTTACCAATGCTAACGATCCCTATCACTTTTTGACGGATTTTGGGAATTTCGTTTTCGGGTCAATTTTCGCATTTTTTTGTAACATCATTAAAATTTGAAAAAAATGGCAAAAAAAAAAGAGTTCCCAATTTTAAACACAGTTCGATTGGAAATTAAATTACGAACGCAACGAGGTATACCATTCCGAGTTCAGACAATTATTTTTAAAGCTGTGGCCAAAAAACTGATTATTTTATGACCAAAATTCGAAAAAACCGATTTTGGCAAAAATTAAAATATTTTTGGCGGGCATTTTGATCATAAATTGGCTAAAAATGATCATAAACGTGAAAGAATAACTGTTTTGAGCAGCTATTTACCAATGCTAACGATCCCTATCACTTTTTGACGGATTTTGGGAATTTCGTTTTCGGGTCAATTTTCGCATTTTTTTGTAACATCATTAAAATTTGAAAAAAATGGCAAAAAAAAGAGTTCCCAATTTTAAACAAAGTTCGATTGGAAATTAAATTACGAACGCAACGAGGTTTACCATTCCGAGTTCAGACAATTATTTTTAAAGCTGTGGCCAAAAAACGGATTATTTTATGACCAAAATTCGAAAAAACCGATTTTGGCAAAAATAAAAATATTTTTGGCGGGCATTTTGATCATAAATTGGCTAAAAATGATCATAAACGTGAAAGAATAACTGTTTTGAGCAGCTATTTACCAATGCTAACGATCCCTATCACTTTTTGACGGATTTTGGGAATTTCGTTTTCGGGTCAATTTTCGCATTTTTTTGTAAGGGGTAACATCATTAAAATTTGAAAAAAATGGCAAAAAAAAAAGAGTTCCCAATTTTAAACACAGTTCGATTGGAAATTAAATTACGAACGCAACGAGGTATACCATTCCGAGTTCGGACAATTATTTTTAAAGCTGTGGCCAAAAAACTGATTATTTTATGACCAAAATTCGAAAAAACCGATTTTGGCAAAAATTAAAATATTTTTGGCGGGCATTTTGATCATAAATTGGCTAAAAATGATCATAAACGTGAAAGAATAACTGTTTTGAGCAGCTATTTACCAATGCTAACGATCCCTATCACTTTTTGACGGATTTTGGGAATTTCGTTTTCGGGTCAATTTTCGCATTTTTTTGTAAGGGGTAACATCATTAAAATTTGAAAAAAATGGCAAAAAAAAAAGAGTTCCCAATTTTAAACACTGTTCGATTGGAAATTAAATTTCGAACGCAACGAGGTATACCATTCCGAGTTCAGACAATTATTTTTAAAGCTGTGGCCAAAAAACTGATTATTTTATGACCAAAATTCGAAAAAACCGATTTTGGCAAAAATTAAAATATTTTTGGCGGGCATTTTGATCATAAATTGGCTAAAAATGATCATAAACGTGAAAGAATAACTGTTTTGAGCAGCTATTTACCAATGCTAACGATCCCTATCACTTTTTGACGGATTTTGGGAATTTCGTTTTCGGGTCAATTTTCGAATTTTTTTGTAAGGGGTAACATCATTAAAATTTGAAAAAAATGGCAAAAAAAAAGAGTTCCCAATTTTAAACACAGTTCGATTGGAAATTAAATTACGAACGCAACGAGGTATACCATTCCGAGTTCAGACAATTATTTTTAAAGCTGTGGCCAAAAAACTGATTATTTTATGACCAAAATTCGAAAAAAACCGATTTTGGCAAAAATTAAAATATTTTTGGCGGGCATTTTGATCAATAATTGGCTAAAAATGATCATAAACGTGAAAGAATAACTGTTTTGAGCAGCTATTTACCCTATCACTTTTTGACGGATTTTGGGAATTTCGTTTTCGGGTCAATTTTCGCATTTTTTTGTAAGGGGTAACATCATTAAAATTTGAAAAAAATGGCAAAAAAAAAAGAGTTCCCAATTTTAAACACAGTTCGATTGGAAATTAAATTACGAACGCAACGAGGTATACCATTCCGAGTTCAGACAATTATTTTTAAAGCTGTGGCCAAAAAACTGATTATTTTATGACCAAAATTCGAAAAAACCGATTTTGGCAAAAATTAAAATATTTTTGGCGGGCATTTTGATCATAAATTGGCTAAAAATGATCATAAACGTGAAAGAATAACTGTTTTGAGCAGCTATTTACCAATGCTAACGATCCCTATCACTTTTTGACGGATTTTGGGAATTTCGTTTTCGGGTCAATTTTCGCATTTTTTTGTAAAATTTGAAAAAAATGGCAAAAAAAAAAGAGTTCCCAATTTTAAACACAGTTCGATTGGAAATTAAATTACGAACGCAACGAGGTATACCATTCCGAGTTCAGACAATTATTTTTAAAGCTGTGGCCAAAAAACTGATTATTTTATGACCAAAATTCGAAAAAACCGATTTTGGCAAAAATTAAAATATTTTTGGCGGGCATTTTGATCATAAATTGGCTAAAAATGATCATAAACGTGAAAGAATAACTGTTTTGAGCAGCTATTTACCAATGCTAACGATCCCTATCACTTTTTGACGGATTTTGGGAATTTCGTTTTCGGGTCAATTTTCGCATTTTTTTGTAAGGGGTAACATCATTAAAATTTGAAAAAAATGGCAAAAAAAAGAGTTCCCAATTTTAAACAAAGTTCGATTGGAAATTAAATTACGAACGCAACGAGGTTTACCATTCCGAGTTCAGACAATTATTTTTAAAGCTGTGGCCAAAAAACGGATTATTTTATGACCAAAATTCGAAAAAACCGATTTTGGCAAAAATAAAAATATTTTTGGCGGGCATTTTGATCATAAATTGGCTAAAAATGATCATAAACGTGAAAGAATAACTGTTTTGAGCAGCTATTTACCAATGCTAACGATCCCTATCACTTTTTGACGGATTTTGGGAATTTCGTTTTCGGGTCAATTTTCGCATTTTTTTGTAAGGGGTAACATCATTAAAATTTGAAAAAAATGGCAAAAAAAAAAGAGTTCCCAATTTTAAACACAGTTCGATTGGAAATTAAATTACGAACGCAACGAGGTATACCATTCCGAGTTCAGACAATTATTTTTAAAGCTGTGGCCAAAAAACTGATTATTTTATGACCAAAATTCGAAAAAACCGATTTTGGCAAAAATTAAAATATTTTTGGCGGGCATTTTGATCATAAATTGGCTAAAAATGATCATAAACGTGAAAGAATAACTGTTTTGAGCAGCTATTTACCAATGCTAACGATCCCTATCACTTTTTGACGGATTTTGGGAATTTCGTTTTCGGGTCAATTTTCGCATTTTTTTGTAAGGGGTAACATCATTAAAATTTGAAAAAAATGGCAAAAAAAGAGTTCCCAATTTTAAACAAAGTTCGATTGGAAATTAAATTACGAACGCAACGAGGTTTACCATTCCGAGTTCAGACAATTATTTTTAAAGCTGTGGCCAAAAAACGGATTATTTTATGACCAAAATTCGAAAAAACCGATTTTGGCAAAAATAAAAATATTTTTGGCGGGCATTTTGATCATAAATTGGCTAAAAATGATCATAAACGTGAAATAATAACTGTTTTGAGCAGCTATTTACCAATGCTAACGATCCCTATCACTTTTTGACGGATTTTGGGAATTTCGTTTTCGGGTCAATTTTCGCATTTTTTTGTAAGGGGTAACATCATTAAAATTTGAAAAAAATGGCAAAAAAAAAAGAGTTCCCAATTTTAAACACAGTTCGATTGGAAATTAAATTACGAACGCAACGAGGTATACCATTCCGAGTTCAGACAATTATTTTTAAAGCTGTGACCAAAAAACTGATTATTTTATGACCAAAATTCGAAAAAACCGATTTTGGCAAAAATTAAAATATTTTTGGCGGGCATTTTGATCATAAATTGGCTAAAAATGATCATAAACGTGAAAGAATAACTGTTTTGAGCAGCTATTTACCAATGCTAACGATCCCTTTCACTTTTTGACGGATTTTGGGAATTTCGTTTTCGGGTCAATTTTCGCATTTTTTTGTAAGGGGTAACATCATTAAAATTTGAAAAAAATGGCAAAAAAAAAGAGTTCCCAATTTTAAACACAGTTCGATTGGAAATTAAATTACGAACGCAACGAGGTATACCATTCCGAGTTCAGACAATTATTTTTAAAGCTGTGACCAAAAAACTGATTATTTTATGACCAAAATTCGAAAAAACCGATTTTGGCAAAAATTAAAATATTTTTGGCGGGCATTTTGATCATAAATTGGCTAAAAATGATCATAAACGTGAAAGAATAACTGTTTTGAGCAGCTATTTACCAATGCTAACGATCCCTATCACTTTTTGACGGATTTTGGGAATTTCGTTTTCGGGTCAATTTTCGCATTTTTTTGTAAGGGGTAACATCATTAAAATTTGAAAAAAATGGCAAAAAAAAAAGAGTTCCCAATTTTAAACACTGTTCGATTGGAAATTAAATTTCGAACGCAACGAGGTATACCATTCCGAGTTCAGACAATTATTTTTAAAGCTGTGGCCAAAAAACTGATTATTTTATGACCAAAATTCGAAAAAACCGATTTTGGCAAAAATTAAAATATTTTTGGCGGGCATTTTGATCATAAATTGGCTAAAAATGATCATAAACGTGAAAGAATAACTGTTTTGAGCAGCTATTTACCAATGCTAACGATCCCTATCACTTTTTGACGGATTTTGGGAATTTCGTTTTCGGGTCAATTTTCGAATTTTTTTGTAAGGGGTAACATCATTAAAATTTGAAAAAAATGGCAAAAAAAAAGAGTTCCCAATTTTAAACACAGTTCGATTGGAAATTAAATTACGAACGCAACGAGGTATACCATTCCGAGTTCAGACAATTATTTTTAAAGCTGTGGCCAAAAAACTGATTATTTTATGACCAAAATTCGAAAAAACCGATTTTGGCAAAAATTAAAATATTTTTGGCGGGCATTTTGATCAATAATTGGCTAAAAATGATCATAAACGTGAAAGAATAACTGTTTTGAGCAGCTATTTACCCTATCACTTTTTGACGGATTTTGGGAATTTCGTTTTCGGGTCAATTTTCGCATTTTTTTGTAAGGGGTAACATCATTAAAATTTGAAAAAAATGGCAAAAAAAAAAGAGTTCCCAATTTTAAACACAGTTCGATTGGAAATTAAATTACGAACGCAACGAGGTATACCATTCCGAGTTCAGACAATTATTTTTAAAGCTGTGGCCAAAAAACTGATTATTTTATGACCAAAATTCGAAAAAACCGATTTTGGCAAAAATTAAAATATTTTTGGCGGGCATTTTGATCATAACTTGGCTTAAAATGATCATAAACGTGAAAGAATAACTGTGTTGAGCAGCTATTTACCAATGCTAACGATCCCTATCACTTTTTGACGGATTTTGGGAATTTCGTTTTCGGGTCAATTTTCTGGAATTCCTGTTCACCTGGTAACTTTAACCAGAAAATCTCACAATTTTGTCTACAAAATGCGCATTTTTATAGCAAATTTGTGAATTTTTCGATTTTTGGCACCAGGCGATCATAATCAGTAGTAGGTTTCTACTGAACAACAAGTAACCAATTGATCGTTGGTCATCTTCTGGAATTCCTGTTCGCCTGGTAACTTTAACCAGAAAATCTCACAATTTTGTCTACAAAATGCGCATTTTTATAGCAAATTTGTGGAATTTTTTCGATTTTTGGCACCAGGCGATCATAATCAGTAGCAGCTTACTGAAAACCAAGTAACCAACCAATTGATCGTTGGTCACCTTCTGGAATTCCTGTTCGCCTGGTAACTTTAACCAGAAAATCTCACAATTTTGTCTACAAAATGCGCATTTTTATAGCAAATTTGTGAATTGTTTTCGATTTCTGGCACCAGGCGATCATATTCAGTAGTAGGATTCTACTGAAAACCAAGTAACCAACCAATTTATCGTTGGTCACCTTCTGGAATTCCTGTTCGCCTGGTAACTTTAACCAGAAAATCTCACAATTTTGTCCACAAAATGCGCATTTTTATAGCAAATTTGTGGATTTTTTTCGATTTTTGGTACCAGGCGATCATAATCAGTAGTAGGTTTCTACTGAACAACAAGTTAACCAATTGATCGTTGGTCATCTTCTGGAATTCCTGTTCGCCTGGTAACTTAAGCCAGAAAATCTCACAATTTTGTCTGTAAAATGCGCATTTTTATAGGAAATTTGTGAATTTTTTCGATTTTTGGCACCAGGAGATCATAATCAGTAGTAGGTTTCTACTGAACAACAAGTAACCAATTGATCCGTTGGTCATCTTCTGGAATTCCTGTTCGCCTGGTAACTTTAACCAGAAAATCTCACAATTTTGTCTACAAAATGCGCATTTTTATAGCAAATTTGTGAATTTTTTTCGATTTCTGGCACCAGGCGATCATATTCAGTAGTAGGATTCTACTGAACAACAAGTAACCAATTGATCGTTGGTCACCTTCTGGAATTCCTGTTCGCCTGGTAACTTTAACCAGAAAATCTCACAATTTTGTCTACAAAATGAGCATTTTTATAGCAAATTTGTGGAATTTTTTCGATTTTTGGCACCAGGCGATCATAATCAGTAGCAGCTTACTGAAAACCAAGTAACCAACCAATTGATCGTTGGTCACCTTCTGGAATTCCTGTTCGCCTGGTAACTTTAACCAGAAAATTACACAATTTTGTCTATAAAATGCGCATTTTATAGCAAATTTGTGGATTTTTTCGATTTTTGGTACCAGGCGATCATAATCAGTAGCAGCTTACTGAAAACCAAGTAACCAACCAATTGATCGTTGGTCACCTTCTGGAATTCCTGTTCGCCTGGTAACTTTAACCAGAAAATCTCACAATTTTGTCTACAAAATGCGCATTTTTATAGCAAATTTGTGGAATTTTTTCGATTTTTGGCACCAGGCGATCATAATCAGTAGCAGCTTACTGAAAACCAAGTAACCAACCAATTGATCGTTGGTCACCTTCTGGAATTCCTGTTCGCCTGGTAACTTTAACCAGAAAATCTCACAATTTTGTCTACAAAATGCGCATTTTTATAGCAAATTTGTGAATTTTTCGATTTTTGGCACCAGGCGATCATAATCAGTAGTAGGTTTCTACTGAACAACAAGTAACCAATTGATCGTTGGTCATCTTCTGGAATTCCTGTTCGCCTGGTAACTTTAACCAGAAAATCTCACAATTTTGTCTACAAAATGCGCATTTTTATAGCAAATTTGTGGAATTTTTTCGATTTTTGGCACCAGGCGATCATAATCAGTAGCAGCTTACTGAAAACCAAGTAACCAACCAATTGATCGTTGGTCACCTTCTTGTGGATTTTTTTCGATTTTTGGTACCAGGCGATCATAATCAGTAGTAGGTTTCTACTGAACAACAAGTTAACCAATTGATCGTTGGTCATCTTCTGGAATTCCTGTTCGCCTGGTAACTTAAGCCAGAAAATCTCACAATTTTGTCTGTAAAATGCGCATTTTTATAGGAAATTTGTGAATTTTTTCGATTTTTGGCACCAGGAGATCATAATCAGTAGTAGGTTTCTACTGAACAACAAGTAACCAATTGATCCGTTGGTCATCTTCTGGAATTCCTGTTCGCCTGGTAACTTTAACCAGAAAATCTCACAATTTTGTCTACAAAATGCGCATTTTTATAGCAAATTTGTGAATTGTTTTCGATTTCTGGCACCAGGCGATCATATTCAGTAGTAGGATTCTACTGAAAACCAAGTAACCAACCAATTTATCGTTGGTCACCTTCTGGAATTCCTGTTCGCCTGGTAACTTTAACCAGAAAATCTCACAATTTTGTCCACAAAATGCGCATTTTTATAGCAAATTTGTGGATTTTTTTCGATTTTTGGTACCAGGCGATCATAATCAGTAGTAGGTTTCTACTGAACAACAAGTTAACCAATTGATCGTTGGTCATCTTCTGGAATTCCTGTTCGCCTGGTAACTTAAGCCAGAAAATCTCACAATTTTGTCTGTAAAATGAGCATTTTTATAGCAAATTTGTGGAATTTTTTCGATTTTTGGCACCAGGCGATCATAATCAGTAGCAGCTTACTGAAAACCAAGTAACCAACCAATTGATCGTTGGTCACCTTCTGGAATTCCTGTTCGCCTGGTAACTTTAACCAGAAAATTACACAATTTTGTCTATAAAATGCGCATTTTATAGCAAATTTGTGGATTTTTTCGATTTTTGGTACCAGGCGATCATAATCAGTAGCAGCTTACTGAAAACCAAGTAACCAACCAATTGATCGTTGGTCACCTTCTGGAATTCCTGTTCGCCTGGTAACTTTAACCAGAAAATCTCACAATTTTGTCTACAAAATGCGCATTTTTATAGCAAATTTGTGGAATTTTTTCGATTTTTGTCACCAGGCGATCATAATCAGTAGCAGCTTACTGAAAACCAAGTAACCAACCAATTGATCGTTGGTCACCTTCTGGAATTCCTGTTCGCCTGGTAACTTTAACCAGAAAATCTCACAATTTTGTCTACAAAATGCGCATTTTTATAGCAAATTTGTGAATTTTTCGATTTTTGGCACCAGGCGATCATAATCAGTAGTAGGTTTCTACTGAACAACAAGTAACCAATTGATCGTTGGTCATCTTCTGGAATTCCTGTTCGCCTGGTAACTTTAACCAGAAAATCTCACAATTTTGTCTACAAAATGCGCATTTTTATAGCAAATTTGTGGAATTTTTTCGATTTTTGGCACCAGGCGATCATAATCAGTAGCAGCTTACTGAAAACCAAGTAACCAACCAATTGATCGTTGGTCACCTTCTGGAATTCCTGTTCGCCTGGTAACTTTAACCAGAAAATCTCACAATTTTGTCTACAAAATGCGCATTTTTATAGCAAATTTGTGAATTTTTCGATTTTTGGCACCAGGCGATCATAATCAGTAGCAGCATACTGAAAACCAAGTAACCAACCAATTGATCGTTGGTCACCTTCTGGAATTCCTGTTCGCCTGGTAACTTTAACCAGAAAATCTCACAATTTTGTCTATAAAATGCGCATTTTATAGCAAATTTGTGGATTTTTTCGATTTTTGGTACCAGGCGATCATAATCAGTAGCAGCTTACTGAAAACCAAGTAACCAACCAATTGATCGTTGGTCACCTTCTGGAATTCCTGTTCGCCTGGTAACTTTAACCAGAAAATCTCACAATTTTGTCTATAAAATGCGCATTTTATAGCAAATTTGTGGATTTTTTCGATTTTTGGTACCAGGCGATCATAATCAGTAGCAGCTCACTGAAAAGCAAGTAACCAACCAATTGATCGTTGGTCACCTTCTGGAATTCCTGTTCGGCTGGTAACTTAAACCAGAAAATCTCACAATTTTGTCTATAAAATGCGCATTTTTTTAGCAAATTTGTGGATTTGTGGATACCAGGCGATCATAATCAGTAGCAGCTTACTGAAAACCAAGTAACCAACCAATTGATCGTTGGTCACCTTCTGGAATTCCTGTTCGCCTGGTAACTTTAACCAGAAAATCTCACAATTTTGTCTACAAAATGCGCATTTTTATAGCAAATTGGTGGAATTTTTTCGATTTTTGGCACCAGGCGATCATAATCAGTAGCAGCTTACTGAAAACCAAGTAACCAACCAATTGATCGTTGGTCACCTTCTGGAATTCCTGTTCGCCTGGTAACTTTAACCAGAAAATCTCACAATTTTGTCTACAAAATGCGCATTTTTATAGCAAATTTGTGAATTTTTGAATTTTTGGCACCAGGCGATCATAATCAGTAGTAGGTTTCTACTGAACAACAAGTAACCAATTGATCGTTGGTCATCTTCTGGAATTCCTGTTCGCCTGGTAACTTTAACCAGAAAATCTCACAATTTTGTCTACAAAATGCGCATTTTTATAGCAAATTTGTGGAATTTTTTCGATTTTTGGCACCAGGCGATCATAATCAGTAGCAGCTTACTGAAAACCAAGTAACCAACCAATTGATCGTTGGTCACCTTCTGGAATTCCTGTTCGCCTGGTAACTTTAACCAGAAAATCTCACAATTTTGTCTACAAAATGCGCATTTTTATAGCAAATTTGTGAATTTTTCGATTTTTGGCACCAGGCGATCATAATCAGTAGTAGGTTTCTACTGAACAACAAGTAACCAATTGATCGTTGGTCATCTTCTGGAATTCCTGTTCGCCTGGTAACTTTAACCAGAAAATCTCACAATTTTGTCGTTTTTGGGTCACATTTCTTTAAAAAATAGAAACCGTTCGGTTGCTAACTTCAATTGAATTTACCTAATACCGATTTGTTTTTTCTTTCCTAATTTATGTTTTTTTAAGTTTTCTTTATTTCTTTATTAAATTTGTGTAATTTCGTTGAATTCTATCTTTTATTTCTGTTTCACTAATTGAATTTCACTTCACTTTTGTTGAATGTAACTTTCATTTTCTTGTATTTCCTTGTCTTCCTTGTCTCCTTGTCTCCTTGTCTTTCTTGTCTTTCTTGTCTTGGCTCATCTCAATTCTTTCATTTCCGGGTGGGACCGGAGCAACCTCCTGGTGCGTGGTGTCCCTCTGGTGTCCCTCCCGCCTGCTGACTTTTGCGCCACTTGATGCGGCGATTTGGGAAGCAAACCTGCAATTAAAGGCAAATGATTTTACTATAAAGGAAAATGAAAAGGCATAGGGGGTGGAGTCGAGGAGGGGGACATTTCCACTGCGGGTGTGTATGTGTGTGTGCGTGTGTGTCTGCGACAATTTGAAGTCATTTGCATGCATTGTGCATTGTTTAATGTGCAACAAATTGTTTCCGAACAGCGGCATGCAATGCTTCGTTCCCGACTTTAACAAGCGCCCCCCCCCCTCCTCCTCCCCTCAATTCTCTGGGAGTTTTTTTTGTTGTTCTTGCATCTATGCACATACATGCATACACGTACATGTGTACGTACATATGTATGTACATATGTCGCCTCTTTTGTTGGTAATATTTTCTCTTGTAACTTCGGCTCAGTTCGTTAGCCTCCCATCCGGAAAATGATTTTTTTTTTTTCGCCCAACCTGGTGCATTGTGACATTTAAAAACGAGCTTGGCATATAAAAATTTGTATGATATGATTTTTATAGACTTTAAATCGATTTTTTTATGATCATCGCTGCCTCTTTTTATGCGCTCACCACGGTTTTATGTGACAGCAGCGCAGTGGCATGGTGTGTGGAGGGGGAGGGGGGGTATGGTTATGGCCATTATGGGGGTTATGGCCTTAAATCTAACACCAACGGGGGGGGTGGGGGGGGGGGCCGTTTGTTTGGTTAACCCATTGGAAGCACTGATGGCTGCTACATCTTTATGTAATTATGTAATTAGGTGTTAAGGCAAACAATTTGATGGAGTCACATAATACTGACAACGATAATGATGTTTGCAGCACCGTTAGGCGGCCTCCCTCCTTATCGAGGCACTCAGATCGCACGACATCTGGACCATATGCCGCATACAAGTAATAAGTTATGAGATACATACACGTATGCATACATATGTACATATGTATGGGATCGATTCAATATCCGGTCGTGGCCACCTGTTGTGCCCCTTTTTCTATGTGCGCCGCATTTTTAATTTAATTTTTTGCACTCTCCCTCATATGCAAGCTTAAATTATTTCGTACGCTCCTCAACTTCGAACCTCATGCTCATCCTACAGCTCCCGCTCCTCCAGCTCCTCCCGCTCATCCAGCTCCTCCTGCTCCTCCCGCTCATCCAGCTCCAACTGCTGCTGCTCCTGCTCCTGGCCATCGCTGGTGATTAATAAAGGCAACATCCAGACCGGATCGGCAATGTTGCCTCTGCAACAGGCAAACTGAGAGCAACAGCTGGCTGCAACAGCCTGGCCAATTCCAATTGCCAATCGCGTTCGTGAGAAGAGCGTCCGGGCCCAAAAACACAAAAAAAAAGTGCCGAAAGTGCAGAAACTGCAGTTGACTTTCTTTTTTATGGACCAATAATTATTATGATTATAATCATTTGCCCAGCCGCTAATTGACGAGCGCTTACACGATTTTCTTGATCTTTTGCGGATTTATTGAATTTCCTATGAACCTCACCAATTCTACACTTTAACTTGAATACTCAAAAATCCAATAGTAAGTGTTCGCTTTTTTGGATTTTTGGGCTTTTAATATGACTGGTGAAAAGTAAAGGGAAGTGAAGTTTTTGAAAGTTTGGAAGTTACTAAAACAAGTCAGGAAAACAAGTCATAATGGTGAAGTTTCTAATAGAAATAATAATAGTGAAGTTTCTAATAGAAATAATTACTTTATTACTTTTGAGTAATTATCCTTAAAGTTATATATGATACTATATTGCTTATATTATCATATTATATTATATAAAGTTATATTTTGTACAAGTAACTTATCCCTATACGAACTGTAAACTTATGATAGGTGCTAACCTATGGCGAACTACGTGTATGTACAAGTGCTTCCCAGTGCCCGAAGCATTCTCATTTTTTGACCACCGCATTGGCAGTCGCGTCCTGGGGAGACTGGATTGTCCTCAGGCGGTGGTACGAGCAGGCCACCCGACATCCGCGGGTGCAGAACTCCCGATCCGCGCACATGGAGTTGGCCAGACTGCGCTGGACAACCTCGAGGACGCGGCAGTAGTCGTGGCACATGTAGCATTCTGGCCGGGATCGGCAGAGCAGCGGAGGCGTAATCACTGGCATGGATTGGCGGTAGCAGCGCTCCCTGCACTCGGCGATCCTCTGTGCTCGTCCTTGCAGTCCTCCGCCGGATGTGGATGTGGATGTGGATGCGGCCAGCGCACGGCCAGCGAGAAGGAGGCTCAGAAACAGGATGGTCATCATGGTTTTTGCCACTACAGCCATGTTTCCTTTGAATACGAGGTATTTGGTATTTGGTATTTGGCTTTACGTGTAGTTTCACTCCCGTAATGTCTATGAATCTAGACGTAGGATGTGTGGATCGCTTTAGATTCCTCGGTCTTCTGATTGTCCCGGTCGAGTAGTATGGCCTTATATACGAACGCCGTCGTTCTCAACCTCTCAACTTTTCATTCACAAAGCATTTGGAAACTCCCAACTAACTACCTGGTCGGTCGGTCACCATATATGTACATTTGTAAGTACACGTATGTATATTACCCGGCGTCCGCAGGCACATGATCCTCTAGATGATCCTCTAGACACTGAGAGTCCAGGTAATTGACAACACGTGTGCGCAACGACGCATCGCCGTTGCAGTTTTATGAATGGCCGGCAATGCGGGAAATCCCATGGACTTTCCCGCCATTCATAGGGTTACCTGCAGGATGAGCGAAAAGTCCCGGATTCCTGCTGGCGCCATTCGGTGACAGTTTTTATTGTTGCGTAATACTGATACCGGAGGCGACTTGATGCACTCACTACTACCTGGCTCGAAAACGAAGATCGACAGACGCGAGTTAATTGGGAAAGTTGCTGGTTGAGCCGCACCTCGAGTTCTATTGATAAACAGCTTGCCACACACAGCATTTTAGCTGTTTAAGTATGAATAGTTATATGCACACTTTTGAATTTTAGTTATCATTAACCGTTTTTTTCTAAATGTTACAAACGAATTATAGAAAACTCATGCATTTAAAAACTCCATTGTAGAAACTAATTCTAAAATATATTATATTTTCTCTAATAAAGTGCAGCAGTAAAATGTACTTATGAAAACTTAGTCAAAAATAATTTCGTTTTCAAAAACGTGCATACTGGCGCCACCTATGTATGCTTCTTGTGTCCGCAATCGACCATACAGAGCCATCTATTGCACGATGCGTATATCTTTTTTGCACCTCCTATGTATATTACCCATAAGTAGAGTGTGTGTAAAATAGAGAATGTATGTAATATAAGAAATTGCGAGCACCTGTACAATGTATAGATTTTGACAGAGAGAAGTACAACAGGAAATGTACTTACATACATGTACATAGTGTAGATATTTCAAAGGCGCAAAGGTTCTCGAACGGATCCAGATACCTAGCAATACCAGCAATTGATACTAATAAACTTTTAGTGCTGATAACGCCAGAAATATGATGTGAGTAGTTTTGAGTAAAGTTGGCTGAAAACCCTTTGGCTTACAAGAAACTAAGCCCCAGAAGTCAAACGACGAGTGCTACAAGTTCTTTGTTTAATTTTTATTATTAAAAATGTTCTTTATATTGCCTTTGTTGTTTTGCTCATTTACTGTGACCGTTCGTCCCCTCTCCTCCACACCTCTCCTCTCCTCCTACCATCGGCATTGCTTTGTATTTCTATCGTCATTTCATTCGTTTATTTAATTTCCATAGACAAATATTGTTTGTTTAATGTTCGAAGAGGAGCAGAGCCCACGACGGACTCGAATTTGGCTTGGCTTGGCTTGGATTGGCTTGGATTGGATTGGATTGGATTGGATGGGAGCGGGTTCTCTTAAATCGTACACGTCTACGTAATTACGACAAAAAAAAAGCACACACTAAATAAATACTAATTTACAAACTAAAAACAAACCATACGCAATAGTGTACAAAAGAGTCGAGCTTAAAACATAAATAACAAAGCCGAAAACAAAAATTAGTTAACAATTCAAATAAACCTAAATACAATAGAATACAATACAATACAATTGTTGGTTTTCCTTGGTTTCCCATTCATCTGTGTGTTCATGTGTGTGTGTGTGTGTGTGTGTGTGTGTGTGTGTGTGTGTGTGTGTGTGTGTGTTCGGCATCCCTTCCATCTGGCAATCGATCCTCGTTGCCGTCGTTTGAGTACATGACGTGGATTAAACTAAGTACAATAATGGTTATGTCATATGAGATCCCCAATGGCGGGGATCCTTCGCTTCCTTTCAAGGACCTTTGGGCACGGGCGTTGCGATGATTGAGCAGCTTCGAAATGGTTTCAGATCGAGTGTGCATAACAGAACCTCAACTATATGGGGGCTAGGCTATATCAAATCTATCAAATCTATCAAATATCAAATATCAAACTGCACATCGTCTTCCAATTAACATTCGACGACTTATTTAAATCACAGCTAAAAGGCAAGCATAAAAGTAATTAATTGATTACACAAAACATCAACATCAACGACCTTGTCTCGTTATCTTCCTCCTTCTCTGTCTGATTCGTGCCCAAAGTGGGAGGTTTAAAGGGGTTGAGGTTTTGGTTGTGGGTGGGAATTGGATTACTGGCTCTCAAACTTGCTTATGTACAACTCTGTTATTTGTTTACTTGACTACGCATAATTAATTTATATTTATATAATCGTCATGTTCTGTTATTTTGTTTTTCATCGTTCCTTTCATTAAATAGTTAATATTTATAGTATAGCACCGAGTACAAAAAAATGATCAATAAACAGAGTTTGAATTTTGTTTCGTTTTTTGTTTTTTTGTTTTTTGTTGTTTTTGTTTTTGTTTCTTTTCTTGTTTTTAGCAAAACTAACAATTTCCTCGCTTTGCTTACGCATGTAACTTTTGTTTTTTGTTTTTTGTTTGGTGTTCTCGTTTTCTTATTGTTTTTCGCTGTTCTTGTTATACAGAACGTTTAACGGTTGTTTGTTTGTTTGTTTGTTTGTTGCTTGATTTGTTGTTACTGTTTGTTGTTTAATGTTTCGTTAAATTCTACTACTTATTTAAGGTAATAATTTCTGTTGCTTTCGTTTACGTTTTGTTGTCACAAGCGAATCGTCGTCTCTGTTCGATATCCCCTCACTTACATCGTTCCATCGCCAGATATCTATGGAATTGGATGCGAAGGTGTTATATACATACATGGAATACATAAGATATATAGATCTGCAGCCATCAGCTCACCTGCGAATGCGAACTGTCGCTCTCCACCTGCTCAGAATAGCAGTGCTTATAATTAAGATAGTCTAGAAGTCTTCTCGGTAATGGCAATGTCTGTATTAGATCCTTTCGTATAACCGCCTTTAGTATAACAAATCTGAAATGATAGAAATATTATAGAAATGTATGTATGATACTGGATACTGGAAACCGGAGGGACAAACCCACCTGCACATGTGCTGCAAGCTTTGTACATGCTTAAACCTAGATACTGGATTGGTTAATTGCACTCGCATTGGTCCGTGCTCAGGCCGACGATGCAGAAAGAATAGATATCTGGGGGAGAATGTGGATTGAGTTTTCATTGATTGATTGAGTGGATGCAGTACTATTGGTACTGTACTAACCTGCCGCTCCGCGAGTGCTCGACAGCCTTCTCAATGAACTCGGTGATGGTTTGCGACTTGAACTTGGCATACGACCCGAAGGAAAAGGTTCCTGGTTAAGTTGAAAAAACACGATGTAAATATAATATATAGTATTGTAATTGAAATTGTCATCGATTGTCACTTTATAAACGATGATATAAACGCACCCTGATCTTGCTCGATGCGCACATGACGCACACAGTTGTTCAGCTTAAAGCTCAGAGAGAAGATGTAGTGGTCGTCGGAGCTGTCGCGCACGATGAAGGAGCCGTCCGGTTCGCTGGATAGCACCTTCTCGGCTGCCTCGCTGGACAGGGGACCCCAGTACCAGCCATACTGGGAAACAAGATCAAGAACGATTAGATCAAGAACGATTCGGGGAGCAGTAGCCGCAAACATACATCTTTGACTTTCTCAATGCTGGAGGTGAACTGCAGTGCCCGGGGCTCCTGGATGACGTTCGCCTTGAGCTCCTCCGGTTCCGATTTGACGGCTTCAATGGCATAGGCTGCGGCTGTGGATGGGAAAAGCACGGCATTATAGGCATATAAGATCTCTCCAGTTTGGGAGGCGACTACTCACCCTTCTTTGGTAGTGGTGGCAGGGCACGAGACTGGAACTTCTTGCGCAGATCGGCATTCGGTTCGTCTGCCTCAGCCGTAATTACCGCCCCGTTCAGTTCGCTGGCCAACTGGGTTTGGCCCGCTGCCCCCGGAGCGCTGGTTATCACGGCAGCTGGCGGGATCAGGGGCGCTGTTGCCGCTGCATTCGCATTGGCACTGGCACTGGCGTAGGTGCCGGTCGGATTGGCGGCCGAGCCTCGGCAACGACTGTGATTGCTACGCCGGAAGCGGAAGATGCTGCAGAACCGCTGCTTTAGGTTCAGCGTGAACTGCGACTTCTTCTCCGAGTGCAGGACGTGCTTGTTATTCGGTGGCTGGTGCTGGTTGTGGTTGTGGTGCTCCGTTGGCGGCTTCTCCAGCTGCTGTTGCGATGGCTGATGGTTGTTGTTGTTATTGTTGTTGTTGAGCTTATCGTTATCCAGGTTGTGCTTGTTCTGCTTGCTCAGATACTTGCCACCGCCAACGCCCCCGCTGCCCCCGCCAACGCCACCATCACTGCTGGCCCCACCAGCCCCATTGGCCGCACCTGGTGGGCCACCACCTCCTCGGGTTGTGCCCACACTGCTCCGCGTTCTCGCGGTGGTGGTGGTGGTATTGGTCGACACACTCCAAATGGTCTCGTTGCTCGACTTGACCATCGGCTTGGGCGTGGGCTTGCCTGCATCCGAGTAGAGGGTGTGGTAGAACTGCTTCACCTCGTCCAGTGTCATGTGCAGTGGCTCCGATTCGCTGACCTGACCCATGCCGACGCCCACGGGCGTGCGGTACTTGCCGTGCTTGCTCTTCTCGCCATCCCCGTCGCTGGTCTCCGTTCCGGCGCCCGTGCCCGATCCTCCGTAGCGCTGCTTGCGCTTGTTGCGTTTGTTTCGCCTGCTTGCTTTGTGGTAAGTAGGCGCCGCGGGCTTCTGCTTCTGCTGCTCCTCCATCAACTGTTGTTGCTGCTGCTGCTGCTGCTGCTCGATCATGTCCACGGGGAAAGCGTAGATGTCCGAGTCGATGGGCACGTTGTAGAAGTCGGATATCTCGCGCGTGAACAGCGCATCGTGCGACATGGCCTGGGTGATGAAAATCGAATCGTCCGGCTTGTTGGCCGACGAGACGTTCAGGGAGTTGTGCGAGCTGCTCAGGCGGCTGTTGAGCGAGTTCCTCGAGTTGGGCCGCTGGCCATGGCTGTAGCCGTAGCCCGGCTGGTGGTGGTGATGGTGATGATGGCTTCCATGCCCGTGGCCATGGTTGTGGTGGTAGTGACAATGGCTGGTGTGGCCCAGTGGACTGTATAGCGAGGCCTGGCGTCTCTGCAGACTGCTATTATCCACCGGCTGCCTCCTGGCCCCGTAGTACAGGTCATAGTCGTGGATCTCCGAGAGGCCGGCGCTGTTGAATCTCTGTTGGGCAGCCGCCGCCTTGGCACTGGCTATGTTGTCCTGCTCCGTGGGTATGGCCTTAAAATAGCGAGTATGGTCCTGGTAGTACGGACATAGCGTCTGCTTGATCTTAACTATTGACACGGGTGGTGGGGGAGATGGCAGCGGGGAGCAGCTGCTAGCGTCCGATTGCTCCTCCTCGAGCAGATCCACGCTGTTGCCCAGCGAACTGCTCACAATGTTGTTGGGCTCGTCGTAAATGTTGTCCGTGTGGCTGTTCAGAATGGAATCGCTTGAGTACAGGTGCTTGTTGATCGCATACGACTCTTTGAGACTCATTTGCCCCAGGGCCTGGCCATCCAGGGCGTCCAACTTGCACTCGGTCTTGGCCAGCAAGAGGACCAACTCCTGGCTGGGCAGATGCGGTTCCTCGGGCAGAACGGCCGTGGCCAGGCCGCTCACCATGGTGGTGGCATCGTCCTTCAGGTGCTCGAACGACGATTGTGATGAGGTCCAGCGACGCAAGCTGTTCACTATATTCTTGGAGATGGAGCGCACCAGGGTGGTCTGTGGAGAGTCCTGGAACTCGGGCGGCGGATCAATGGGCGCCAGCGGTCCCTTTTTCAGTGTATTAAAGTTCTCGGCACTCATTCCGCCCTCGGAGCAATTATCCAGTGAATCGAACTGCGAGACCTCGCCATCGCTCTCCACCATCTGCAAGGGATTCAATGGGATTAGGGTGATTCTCGGGGGAATTCGTGCGCCGGATTGTGCGGCTTACCTCAATCTCGAATTTGCAGATGCCCAGTCGGTAGGAGTCGCCACTGGAGATGGAGCTGTTGGTGGTCAGGGGTACTCCACTATCATCGCTCAGGGAGGCCGCCGCATTCAGCTCGATGCTATTTGCGCTGACCAGTTCGTGATGCGGCGGTGGCATGATGCTAAAGCTGTCGCTGCTGCAGATGCTCGACACGCAGACGCCTCCACCGCCTCCACCTCCTCCTCCTCCGGCCACGCCTCCGCTCCCGCCAACGCTACCGCCCACATTGCCATTCGAATTGGAGCTGCAGTTGGAGTTGCTGTCCTTAAGCTTAATGGACGATTCCATCTTCGGGGCAAGAGACTCAGGTGAGAGGCAACAGCTGAATAACGAAATGAAAAGCGGGTACGTATTAAAAACAACTACTTTCAAGGATGCTGGAGAAGATGCATATCTTAAAAATAACTTCAGTGAAGGACACAACAAAGGTTAACAAAGGTGATGCAATTAGTGATGCTATTAAGATTTCATATCATACATTGATTACTTCTCTTCCCGGATGAGTAGGGATTTATAAATATCAACTAAATAGTACTTTAGATTGCAGTTTAAGTTGGTTATTAAAAATTAAAGACTGAATTGTTATCCAGTGTATTTAAGACATATTTCAACGTATTATTTCAATGCCATTTTAGGAAGAGCTTACTTCCTTCATACCATATTTCTTAATTCCAGATATCTGCACATTGTTCGTGTGTGATTAAATATCGCTGAGTGTGCGGAAAATCCAATTTATCAGCAATATTTGAGGCGCGTTCCGTGAATATTGCCCTCGAAAATCGACCGGTGGAAAGGCTGCCTATTAGGCGGTACGCAGGATTATAAAAATAGTATTAGCTGCAGTTTTTAGGGTTCGATTTTGATTAATTGGATGACACACATCCCAACCTATGACCTTTGGGTGCGGCGGCTGCAGCTTGCAACGAATGCAATTGAAGGTCAATGACAGTTGCGTGCGCCGTTTTTCGTCCTGTCGTCCTGGCCGCCCGCCCCCTTACCACGCCCCCTCGCCAAGCCTACCCCCGCCACCGCCGCCCCCTTTTCACCTACACTCGTGCTTGTGCGCAGAAATTGAACCCAAAAAAGCAGACGAGATTTTTTCCCCCCTTTATGGGCGTAGAGATTTAGTTTGCGGATTTGGCCAGTGGATTTTCCAAAGAGATTTTCAGAGAGCGGAAAACTGAAAAGTAAAAGATCCAGGAACTCAGGATCATTGCCAATTGGAATGTGAAGTGCGTAAAAAGTACCGCTGTAGTACACACACACATGGATAAAAGAGTAGCCGGAAAATTCAGCCGCCCCCCGAAAACCGCCCACCGCCCACCGACATCGTGCGTCGTCGTTTTCGTAGTACGACGTTTGCTAGTATTTTTTAAGCCATTTTATATAGGCGCCGACAGCGGGTGGGAGGGAGAGAGGGCGAAGGGTAGTGCAGTGCAGCGATAACAAGAATTCTTATTAGAATTTTGTCATTCTGCGTATATACACAACTCGCACACACTAACATACATTGCGAGAGAGCCACGACACCTACGCACACACACACTCTCACACTCGGGTTTAATTTAACACCTTTGCTTAATTTAATTATTGCTCTCCTGGCTCTCGCGTACACACACACACACCAGCGCAGGCCAGACTCTCACACACACAAACACACACACACACACACACACACACAGATGCACATGCACATACACGGCCGTTTGCATTCATTACAAATACAATTCCAGTTGCAATCGCACTTGCCTTTCGCTGCCCCTTTCGTCGGCTGCTTTCCTCCGAATAGATTCGCGACACCCACACGGATCCGATCCTGATTCCAATTGCGATTCCGATCTGATTCCTATTGGCTGCTCTGCGCCAATTTGTTGTTGACGGGATTGATTGCACGCATTGCAATTGCTGCACGGCCGCTGCTTTCAATTTCGATGTTCAATTTCAGCATTTCAGCTTAGCTAGCGATGGCACTGCATAGATGTTATGCCGATACTATCGATTGGAGGTACGATGAACGATGAACGATCGATGGGACTTATATCGCGTTGTAATCGATACTATTGGTGCTGCCAGACATTTTGCAAGTATTTTAAATGTACAATCGATATGTGCAAAATAGCCGTTACAATACAAACAAAAATGAAAAGGAAAACCCGCCGAATTTGAAAACGAAATATATGGCTAGTTTGCAAAACCTCATGTTTACTTCTAGAAGATTCGCATGTTTTATTTACATAAAGGTAACAAGATGTAATAACAAGAATGGCCTAGCGAACTAGCTTACTGGCATAAATAAGTTCAGTTTGACAACCCAAGTTGATTTCCACCAGAAATGAAATCTTGAAGCGAAAACATTTACAGATTTTTGATACCCGATAGCCCCAACCATTTGGGGGGTCGGATTCGCCCCATCCTACACCATCAATTGCCAGGGATGCGCTGGGAACCGTTGCCATTTTCGGCTTCTGACCGTCGCGGTCACCACCTGTTGCCTGTTGCCTGTTACCTGTTACCCGGTGACTGCTGACTGCTGACTTTGGCTCTTACTTTCACTGCGGCGAACACGTTTCGCTGGGCTTTGTGATATTTCTGCTTGGCCACAATGCAAGAGTTATTAAAATGACAGACAGACGACCAGGCTGGGCTGTCTTACCAATAATCGCATAAATTAGCCATTCTGTGTGCAGTGGCGGAAGTGTAGGGCCTTTTCACCACTTCACCAATGTCGCCGCTCTCACTTTCGTTGCGGCCCGTCAAATATTTAATAATTTGTGCTAAACTGTGAATTAAGTGCCGGACGGCATGCATAACGCACAATGCTGGTTGCCACCACCTTGGGTAACTAAAAAAAAAAAAATGGAAAAAAAAATGGAAAACTGAACACTCAGCACTGAAAAAAGTGACAACAAGTCGGCGCAGCACAACAACCACTACAACAAAATGCGACGTTGTGGAATTCAAGCGGAATGCGAAAAGAAAACGAATTATATGACCAGAAAGAGAGGGGCGATGGGGCGCAGAAAGAGACAGACAAGCTGCCAGACAGACACTCGAGGGGCCAGAAACTTTTGGCCAGCAATTGAGAACTGAACTCAACTGGCCAACATGCCAATGCGATCCGATTACAAACATTGCTTTATAAGTGCACGGCTATTCTTGTTGTTATTTAGGTAATTCTGGTATTTCCACACTCACACATACGACACATACAATGCCAGTCAAAATAGTAGCTTCGCATTTTGTTTAATGTTTAAGATTAAACATACACCCAAATATTCACCCAAAATCAAATGGGTATTTCGAAATAAAGCTTAGACATTAAGCATTTCAGAATATCATGTTCTAAACGTCATATACTATATTTATACATACATATATTTCTCTTTAAGAATTCTCCTAGCAAAGGCTTATAAGATCACAGTGTTATTTGCTTGTTTTAAAAAGGATCCATCAAAATAGTAGAAGAAAACTAGAAAAGATTATCAGATTTATGTATCTTAAAACATGTTTATTTAAATTGTAAGCGCTGCTATTTCGCTGCCCGCCATTGTGTTTGAGCTGCTGCAGTCGAGAGCGCGCCCAAAAATGCAATTGAGAAAAACCCACACCATAAACAGAAACCCAAAAATAGACAAAGGCATTAAAGCCGATAAAAATTAACAACAACAACTAGACGCAGCGAGATGCCAATGCCGCACACACACACACACATACACACACACGCCTATCTCTATATGGATATGTCTGTGCACGAGATGTATGTATTGTACATATGTATATATTTTTACCTGCACAGTCGCAGCATCTTTGGGTCAATTGCACACTGCGAGAAATCGGCTGCGCCCTGATTAGCAGCGGGCGGTGGAAAAGGCCGCACTGATCGCACCTCATGTGGGCGGAATTTCTGATTAATTATTTGAATGCATACATAGATTCTCGCCCAGAAGTCAATGGCTCCCTCCTTTCAGCTGGACGCATTTTAATTACTAGTCGATTTCACAAAAACCACTGTCCGTTTTAAAACGAAGCATTTAAGCTATCGGCTTACTAATCTGACTACATCGCAAATTCATGCATGTTTATTCAGGCTTAAAGCAAGACTGCTTAAGTGAGGTATGATGATTCAAATTCAAGTGGTGATATTGACGCGTCCTACATGACAAAAGTTCCGCTGAAAAATACTATTCGATCCTAACGTCGATGATAAACCTGCAGTGTATTTGCTTTCAGGAGGCTGATCCCAATAATAAATCTCAATTGCATATAAAATAAGCTCAGTTTTGACAGAGTTACGATCTGGCGTGGCATAACTGCGATACGGTCGAGATATGGCAGCTCCAGCACTCCCCTCTGAATGCCCCCCTTCGGGTTCCAGCCCAGCGCCTACGCCCATGTGCCCATGAGCCCATGTGCCTGTGTACCTCTGCGCCTTTGTGCCTCGCGTCCTACCTTCCTGCCCACTGGGACTCGGAAACCACTGGGGCAGGCAGCACCGCCGCATACCAAATACCAAGCAAACACTCGAAAAGATCAACAGGCTGCTGCTTTGTTGTTGTTTGCCTTTCGCATACCCTACATATAACATAACATACATACATAACTACATATATCTTATATATTAAGCGTGATTTTAGGAAATCTCAATTTCATATATGGGTTCACAGGATATAATTGGGATTTTGATGCATTTGACATTAAGTCACATTAACACAACTTTCTTGTTATCGAATATACAAATCTGAAACTTGGTACATGAATGTATAATGAGCTTAGGGGGGATCATATTGAGTTTGCCATGAATCGATAGAGATATAGGCATTCTGTTAGGGTATTGCATGGCTCGGCTGTCGGAACAGTCTCGCCTTTCTTGTCTTTGCTTTATCCAGCAGGTAGAAGAGGCACCGTCTCCTTGCCTCCTGCTCCTAGCTCTCCTCCCCCCTCAATCGGTTGCATTGCAAAGCGCTCAAATGAAACGCCGACTGAGACGCCGACTGCGACTTGAGACTATGGGTATGTGGGTATGGTACATGGGTACATGGAAGTCGGGCTCAGTCGCCGACGATTTTCAGTCCGCTGGCGAACGTTGTTGCGATCACAACGTCTTGGTTATCAGTTGTCCGTCTCTTCGCTGCCCAGATCCAGATTATCAGTTCTCCGTTCTCAATTCTCCAGCTCAGATTCTTCGACGGCGCGCGTGTATGTGTGTGGTGTTGTGTGCGTGTGCGTGTGTAGTGGAGCTCGCCGTGTCAGTGTGTTAGTGCTGGCCCGTTGCTAAAATTATTCTTTTTTTTAACGAACGTTGCTTATTTTTTTACTGTGCCTTCCAAACTGGTTGCTGCTCTTTTAACTGTGTATTTGTGCAGCAGCAGTAGCAGTTGAAGAAGAAGAAGAAGCGGCAGAATCTAGCTGCGGAAGAAGGAGACTCAGAAGACTCTGGAGATTACGAATCGAAAGAAAAATAATAGCAACTGTAGTTGCTGCTTTCTTCTCGGGGATTTTCGTTGGATAAATCCCGTATAATAGCCGACGAAATAGCGACGATTTCGAAACACATCCGGAATAAAGCACCAGCATGCCTTGCTCGGCCGTAACCCTATCTATAGCGACGATCTGCGCGATCATCGCCACCGCCCTGCTGGCGATCGCCTTCTCCACGGATAATTGGCTGCACTACGATGTCTGGCGCAACCAGATACAGGTGAGTGTTCCATCTGCAGTCTACCATCTGTAGTCTTCCATCTGCAGTCTGCAGTCTTTGGTCTTTGGTATTTGGTATTTGGTCTTCAGTGCCAGAGAAGTGGGGGCTACGAATCGAATTAACCCAAGGCCCATCCGCTTGGAATACATAATCAGCTAAGGCCAGAGCCAGAGCCAGCGCCACCAAAATATACGGTGCATCTGCGACTGCGTGGCAGAAGCCACAGCCACAATCACAGCCAAAGCCAAATCCGAAGACTCTGCCGCTTAGGACGGAGCTTAAACTCCGGTTACGAGCACCGCACACTGGGCCCAGAGATGTGGCAAAATATGTCCAGGCGGGGATTAGGCAACAGCTTAAGAAATCTGAAAAGATTGGCTTCAAAGTCGTGCCACAAAACGATATACAGGAACTTTGAAATCGGAAAGGAGTATGAAAATATCCAACAATAATATAGGCCCTACTTATTTGTTGAGAAAAACTTGCAAAAGCCTAGGAGTTTACTTTCTGGAAGCTATTCTCACAGAGTTCTTAAATATATAAATAATCTAGTGATAGATATTTCTATTACATTTATCTGGCTTAAATTCACAAATATCATCAAAAACATATAAATACATATAAAAATGAATAGGAGATCACGATTATTAGGTTTTTCATTCTTCATATGTAGATAATTACAAGGTAAAGAAAATCTGTAGAATTTAAAGGGAAGTGTCGGGAAAGGAATATTAAATATATTCCACCAAAAATAGTAGTAGGTACATTTAGTGGTAGAAACTTCTTTGAAAATCATTTATAATCCGTGTTCCCTCTTCCGAGAATCTTATCTATAGC
The DNA here is from genome assembly GCA_005876975.1 of Drosophila orena. NCBI lineage: Eukaryota > Metazoa > Arthropoda > Insecta > Diptera > Drosophilidae > Drosophila > Drosophila orena. The sequence continues at coordinate 10,047,612 of VCKV01000288.1, forward strand.
GATGCTTATCTAAACAAGATAATTAAGATGCACCGCCTGACATTTGTGCACTGCAAACACTGCCCACTGTGCGGAGCAGGAGGGGGAGGAGGAGGAGGAGGAGGGCGAAAGAAGAGAAGCAGGAGGAGTAGGAGAAAAGGGAGGAGAGAAGACAGCAACAATCGGAGGTAACAGTAACAGTCGCTCGTTTTGTGCTTGGCCAAAAGAAAATAAGGGCAAGGCGGAGAAGAAGAAAGGTCGAAAGCAAACACACGAACAACTGGCATTGGAAGGAGGTGGGGAGGGAACCAGGGAGGGAGTGGAGTGAGAGGGGGCGGCGGAAAGGGGGAGTGGAGGGTGGAGGGTGGGCAACGGCCGTTAACGTTCAAACTTTCTACGCGAGCGCTTAGCCAAGCCAAACGCGATGAATGAGAAGCGAAAAAAGAAGAAGAGCCCAGGCAGAAGAGGCCGCAGAAAAAGAAGAAAGGAGGTGGAGGGAGCACACAATTTTATAGTTTGCATTGGAAATACAGTCAAACTTCGGATGACGACATCTTTCATTTTTCCAAAAAGTATTCATATTTTCAAATATTTTCAAAGCAATTAACTGAATTTGTAGTACTAAAAACCTTTTTTAAGGGCCAAAAACTAGCGCAAGAAAATGTTTTCAGTGTATGAATTTATTCTAAATAAGTAACAGTTGTCATAATGAAGTGCCACTGTAGCAACTCCAACTCCGACTTGTAGGTGCAACCGAGAGAATTTCAGATGCGAGAGGCACTATGGAAATAGGTATGAAATCGCGGCAGTGTGCGTGCGCATACCAATCATACCAAAACAAGTTAGCTAAAAAAAATAGAAAAAACAAAAACAATAAAAAAACAAAGCTGAAGAAAAGGAAGAAAAGCACTCAAAGTGTGCTGAAAATATTTGCACGTTTTTCGACTTTGTCGCCTAATCCGAAAGTTTCAATGGAATCGAGGGAACGATAATTGCGGTGAGATTCGTTTGAATCCAGCCCTGCATCGAAATCTTAAGAGCCTGGGCACTTATAAAGCCATTAGAAGCAATCGTCTGCCTTGACCTCCCCCATTTTGGGTTATCGCTCCCGTCTCCCCAACCACGTTGCTTGCCCCTTCTTCTTCATCTCCCTCTCTCTCTCTCTCTATGTCTCTCTCTCTTTTCCTACTTCGGTTTCCGCCCCTGGTAGAGCCTTTGAAGAACCGCTCAGGTGCAACAGGTATGTAACTGGAGATGGGCTACCAGAGGAAATCGTATGGTCCTATGAAGTGCATTCCCGGGGGAGTGGAGAATTAAATACCCACAGCGATCATAAGCGCTACTCACAAAATGGGAATCCTGGGAAGTCAGTCGACGGAATGTCATAATGATGTTGTCAGAATATCATAATTTTCAACCTTTTTTTCAGCTAATTCTTCGTTTTCTTCGTAGGAAGTCGAATGGTTTCTATTATAATCAAACAGGAAGTTCTGTGTGGCCACTGTCCTTTAGTTAAACCTCAGATCTTCAGTGATTCAAGCAGCACTGATAGTAATATCTTACTTATACGATCATATTTTACAATATCTTATATTAGGTATCTTGTCTGATATGTGCGCATTACATTGCATACTGTTTGTAGTACTTGTACCTCTTCTTCTTGGCCTGCAGGCTGCCCTTTTCCTTGAAATCTCCCCAGATCTTCGCCCTGACCACTAGCTACCCCATCTACTTCTAGCTTTCCCCACCGATCCTGCTCCTCCTTGTGTACACGTACATATGTGTGTCCATCGTGTTCGAGGTACTCTGGTACTGGCTGGCGTGCCAGAGCCATGTCGCTTTTGGTTTTGTCTCAGGCCAAAGCATTTGGCTTTGGCTTTGGGGCTTTGGATCGTATCCACGCCTATATCGCACAACACCCCCCCCCCCCTCCCCCACACAACCCCTGCCCCCAACAAACTGGTTTTCGAGTTGAGTTTTAACTCGTTTCACGTTTTCGAGACAAGCACGACGACTCAAAATTGGTATGCGGCCAGTTGGCCGGTTTGGTTTGCCACTACGCTTTTTGGCCCTAACTCGCAGGTGGTGTCTCTCTCCCTCTCCCTCTCCCTCTCCCACTCTCTCTGTCTGTTTCTGCTTCTCGAACTCGGACGACAGGGGGGTTTCGTTGGTATCTGGTATCTGGTATCCCCGGGCACCCAGGCCCAAATTGATGGAGCTGCGTTTTGGCCCCGTCTTTAACTCGAATCGGGGTTCGTTGTTCGATCGGTGAAAAGAGAAAACCCTTCTCCCCACGCTACACAAAAAACGAATTATAAGCTGTTGTAGTTTTAAAACAAAACTATTTGCATAGTAACTCTCTTGAAGTTAAGAGAGTTACTTCGAATTTAAGTTAACAGTATTCTTTCAAGATATTGCATATTCAAGATGTTAATGAACGCAAAGGATTTTCTGGCGCATTGCAAGCACTTTTCATTTTGAGACTTCAAAACCTAACCCATTTTTCATTTACAAATATTTTTCTCTGCGTGCACTTGCACTGTGCGAAACCCTAGTTTTGCCGTGTCTTCGATTTCATTTTGCAGCAGTCTCACTTTGGGCAATGCAATGCGATGACAAAAAGCCAAAAACATATCAGTACGAGTATGTCCAATGGAAAAAGTGGTTGAAACACAAAAAGAAAATGAAAAAGAAAAAGAAAAAGAAAAAGAAGCAGAAACAGAAACAGAGAAACAAAAACAAAAACAAAAACAACAACAAAAACCGACAACCAAATCAAATATCAAATGAAAAGCTGCTGCTGCTCATTTATTTAGTTGGCCCGGCTCTTTCCACTTGGCCGTTTTCCCTGCCATTTGGCAATTGCGATGGCAATGGCGATGGCGATGGCGATGAATGAATTTCGTGCTGGGTCTTTACGCTTAGTAAGCTTTTTGTCCGGAGAAAGACGAAGCGAAACACATGTTAATTCGCGATGTGAAATTAATTATTTTCAGCTGGCGTTGCGCATACGCCGCGTGTGACAGAAGATTTCTTTTCTTCTTCTTTCGCCCACCTTTCCTCGCCTTGTTTTTATTCAATTTTTTTTTTTTTTTTTTTAATTTTTTTGCGGCATTTCAACTGAAGTGGAACCCATTTTTTACTGCACCACCGATAGGTATTGACGACATCACTGAGTGTTTAATTTATTATTTTATTGCTGACATCATGTGAAATTCCAGGTTGATTAATCAGCACTTCCCGCGATTGGCTGGAATTAGCATCAAATTAATAGCACTTGGCTCAAAGCCAGCAGAATGTGTTTTGATTTTAGCCTGGGAGAATTTCGGAGAAGAATCGCAGATTATCGGGAACTGGTCGGTGTTTCCGCTTCCAAATCGCTTTCTTTTGGCCACATACATACATACATACTTGTAACTAGACAAATGCCAGTTTTTCAGTTTTTAGCATGGTCACTACCATTCAATTCTTCAAATATACTTTATTTCCATTGATAAACAAGCGCCTTAAGTGATATACATACACGTAGATCTATAATGATCCCACATGTTCACATTTAACACCTGTAAAATCGTTCTTTTCCAGCAAATAATAAATAAATTCGAATATATTTGCAAGATTCGCGGAGAAACAGAGCATCAGAAATAGTTCACTTGTTAGGCAATCGCCATAAATGATATAGATATAATTCAATGAGCCCACATTTCACCATAAAAATCTCTAAACACCCCTAAGATCGCCATTTTGCGGCGAATAATGAGGTTCCGGCAATTGAAAATTAAGGCTAATACACGGCGATATACAAAACATAATTTTATCGCAATTATCCGCATGCGAGATTCTTGGATCTCGAAGATCGCAGCATCCGAGATTCGAGATCCGAGATTCGAGATCCGAGGTTCCTCATTATGGAGACCGCTTGAGCGTGCGATTGAAAACGCTTTCGCTTCCCACAAGTGCAAAAAATATGAAAAATAAAAATAAAAATAAAAATATACACGTATGTATGTACTTCTACAAATTGGTAGAAGTAAAAGACGTGCAGAGCAAACCAAATTTCAAGCGATTATCGATTGTTGTTGTTGTTTTGTTTTTTTTTCTATTCAACACTTGAATCAATAAACAAATCATTTGATTCGAATCGGTTTCAGGTTTCTGCTGCCCGCCACTATTATTGCTCTGTTCATTATCACATTTTTTCCACAAATGTGGCGACTTCCGCATCGCAGAGTCTTCCACAAAAAAATGGCACATAATGTGTGGCTGGCTTCTTTGGGCGCTGTAATTGCGATCTTTCAAGCTAACAATCTGTCCATCTAAAGAGTATCTGAGTGTCTGTGTGGGCCAAAGTGCGCAGACGAGTGTCAAGAATGCGCTGTCGAATTGAAATACCTCAGCGATCTTTCCTCAATGTCGTGCTCCCACGACCTTTTTTTGTTTTTTCAGTTTTTTTTTAAGTTTTATTTGAGTTTTTTTCAGTTTTTTCTCCGTTTTTGACAAATCGAGAAACCAGAAATAGAGAAACCAGTTGCCCGATGGCTTAAATTGATGTTGTCTGTGCATCGGAATTGATGCAAACTGTTTTTTGTTTTGCATTGTCTTGGGTGCAGTGTGTTATAAATTATTCATTAATGGCTGCACTGCGACAAAATGAGGGCACGAAGCCATAGAGGCATAAAGCTCAGCTTAAAGCAACCTTAAGGTGTTTCCATAGGGAAACAGTATGTTTCCTAAATAGTAGTATATAGTTTGAAATATATCATATATATCATATATCATATGACTTAGGAGTTCCAATAAAATTGAAGTGTAATTGCTGTTGAGTCAAACGTTTTATTAGATCTATGTGCTTACTGTTTGCATTCTTGAAATATATTTGAGATAATGACTTTGCTCTTAAACAATTTGTTTCCAGAAATACTATGACTAATCTCGTTGATATTTTTCCGGCCCAGTGGAAGTGGTTTAATCCAATTCAGCTGAAAATGCCGCCAGTGGGCAGAATTTGTGCGGCCTTGACTTGAGTGCATTTCACGATAGGTTGTTTTTCATGTTTAGGAGTTGGGGTAACTTGGGGCACAGCTGCTGGCATCCCGTCCTGCTGGCAAGAACCGATCCAGTTTGCCACTCTCGGCGGGCTTTTATCTGGTTTCAGCCTTACAAATGCCGTCCGATTGGCTAATCACCGACATCCGTCGTCGCCACAAAGTTGGGCTTACCACGGGTTGGGGGGTCTCCACGAAATGGGGGGTTGGGAACATGCTCTGCACTCCTCTGGTAGTAGGCCCCAAACTAGTTTCGCATTTGCTGCGGCCCGTGTGTCATAAAGATATTGGTGCCTTGCCAACTTGCCAGCTTGCCAACTTACCAACTTACCAACTTACCAATTTACCAACTTACCAAGTGTCCAACTGAGCCACTGAGCTGTGGTAACTGAAGCAACCACCGAACCACTAAGCCACTGAACCACCAACCGATTGCCAAGTGGTTGCAGTTCCGCAGTTCCACCAATCGCATGGAATTTCTACACACAGGGAACTTGAATTTGAATCACTGGATTGCTGAATATTTTAAATACCACCATTGCGATCAAGCTCACATATGACATTCAATGTGATCAATCGAAATATTATTGCAGTTAAACTATCAACTTCTATCGCAGTACAAGCTGCCACCATCTTAAAATGTAATCCCTGTTTTGTCCAGTCACCCGTTTTAAATGATCAATCGCGGCTTAGTGTCCCATTCGCGAGATTATCTTATCAGCAACAAATTACAACTTTTTCACACAGTCTTTCGCGAGACTTTCTTTCCATGCGCTCGATGGGCAATTCGATTGAAGAAAGTTGTGTTGCGTCTTTTTGTTTTTGGCGGCGCACAGATGATATCGTATCGTATCGATTTGGGCCCCCAGAACAATGTGCATTGTATTATCGATCCGATAAAGTCGAAGAAATCGCCGCACTGGGCGTTTCGATCAGATCAGCAATCAACCTTGAAGCACTTTTCGCATTACAGTTTTGTTCGCAATCGATATCTCGCCATGCGTAACCCCTTAACCACATGGCTACCTATATCTATATCTATATCTATATATATATATATATCTATATTGTATATATCTATATATCTTTATAGTATGCCGTATTAATCCAGCTAACCAACCGATAATTCGAATCGCTCTCGTTTTCCACCTGCATCTCCACCTTCTTTCCTACCCGATTTCCCCGCCGATTTCTTCGGATTTCTGGGCAGTATCTCAGCGGCTTCTTTTTTTTTTTTTTTTTTTTCTTTGTAGTTTTTCTGTTCACAGCCCAATGCGTTTCTAATCCAACTCAGAGGCCCCTTCCTGATTGAATGCTGGACAATTTGTTGGATGTTTCATACGAATGACCAGGTCGGGGGGAAGGCGGAAGGCCAAGACTTTCATAAGAAAGTTACAAAATTAATCCGCTAAAGAGGCGCTAATAAAGAGGGAGTCCCTTGCCATGGTCTTTCTGCTTTTCGAGGGGCCGAGCCAAGCGAAAACATTTCTCAATAGAAGCAAATGGTATTGTTGATGGTGATAGAAATGGAAATGAAAATGGGAATGGGAATGGAAGGTGGAACGCCCTAGCCAGTTCACGGTGCCCTAACCATCGTCTCCAGACGAGAGTTACGCAAGCGAAAATCATTTTCCAGCCAGCCGCCAATTTACATAAGCGCCCAGTTCGATGTTATATGCATACGTCGTACATATTTGAGTATAGATCGGAAAAACTGAAAACTCTTTTTGATTTGAGCTACCCGCCTCTTATACATATTTGTATTTCTTCATTTTTTTTTTTTTTTTTTTTTTTTTTTTTTTGGATTTCCCATTGTTGCTTAAGTACCGGACATACCGTAGAGTAAAACACGTTTTTCGACTCCATTTCTTTTCCCCTCATGAAAATGCATGGCTGCGATGGAGAAAAACTCGTCTCGCCTCACCTCTGTATGCGATTTCACTCGTCAGTTGGAAAAAAGGTGGAAAAGCCAACGATCATCCGCGTTAACCGAAATCGTAGAATTTCTGGCAAAGTGCCAAAACGTGAGGAACGTGATATCACCCGGAATAGTTGGATTTCACTTGGATTACACGCAGAGAAATTTCTGGCCAGGTGGCGGGGGGGGGGTTGTGATTAGGGCTCGAAATACTAGACAGCACTACGTGGAGTTCCATGGTGTTCAAAACACGATTCAAGACTTGGGTACTTCAATGGGTAGTGGGTTTCAAAAGATTAAATGGTGATTTAATCAAATGCGTCATATTTTAATTCATCTACACGTACATATGATCACATTTCGGGTTGGAGGTTGAAATAAAGGTGACTTAAGATGAATTTGAGTAAAAGTGATGGATGCTTGATGGTCATTCATATTGGCTAATTTGAAATAATTCCCACATCAATTAGGGATTGTGCTGCTGATAAGTATAGGTTGCATATATGTACGTGTAAGACTTTTTTTCACGTGGATTAAGGATCATATCTGGGTTATATCTTAATAGATCACAATTTTCAGATTAGCACACCTCAACTAAAACCCATTAAGCCCAAGGCCGCTACATGAACCGAGTTACCTAACGATTTCCACTGAGACACGACCCCTGGCGACAATGATCAGTTGAAGATCTCTTGGGCCGGCCCAACCTTACAGGCCAGAAACGCACTGTATTATGCATCATGAACCTTGGGTCGTAAACTCGCTCTCGAGAATTGCTCAACACAGCCGCAAATGCCTCAAAAAACAAAATCAAAAACAATGGAAAGCCACGGAACTTGTTCAAAATGCCACACGATCCGATACAAGGGCCACATAGCATGCATCACTTAAGCATATGCCATATAGCACCGTATAGCACCGTATAGCATATAGCATATAGCACCGTATAGCATATATAGCAGCCCGGCCAACCCACACTATCCGAACATCCGCATATCGTTAAGATGACCGGATGATGATGATCGACAGCGGTTCAATGCTGACTGTCTGTATTTCTCGCTGGGATTGCGACTGTTAATGGAGTCTGGGGCTAGGTAGTTGGACGCATTATCAAGATACGCCCACCACCAGGAGGGGCGGAAACGGGTTATTAATGAGTGTGTATTGAAAATGTGGCGGGGCTGGCTTTGTGTACACTTCGATTGAATAACAATTGGCGATGTGAGCTTGAATTGCGGCATTTACTCTAGGCGCTAATTCCCCAAGAAGGTTAATCCGCGAGCTATAAATAAACGTGTTTCTTACCTGATACTGATGTTGTTTGTTTTTTTTTTCTTTTTAATTTCAGACCTTTGCCGCCAAACACTCGGATGCGGAGTCCCTGTTGCACAACATGAACGTGAAGTACTATTACTACACGAGGACACGGGGCTTGTTCAGGATCTGCTATCCCAAGGAGCGGCCGCCAGCTTCAGCGGGTGAGTAATGCTGCTGCATAATATGTACATCAAGTATGAGGTATATAATCCTTTGCCCATCCCGTTGCATAGTGCCCACCTATCTGTCGCCGATCGAGACGCACTGCTCGAACATCGACTACTTCCCGCAGGCGGAGGACGAGAAGATCGCCAACGAGGACGCCACATCGCGCCTCCACTTGGCCCGCTCCTGCATCGCCCTGTTCATCATCAGCTTCGTGACCATCTTCTGTGCTTTCTGGACCGGATTGTCCGGCTGCTGGAAGCGCTCCTCGGGCGCAATCACAGCCACCTCGATCCTGCTGCTAGTCACCTGTCTCCTGGCCGCCGGCGCCATGGGACTCTGGCACACCGTCGAGTTCTTTGAGAAGGAGAAGGTCGTGGGCGAGGATTACTTCCAGCAGTGGAACACGGTATGCACATATATCTATAGTACATTGGCCAAGTATGTGGATTGATAGTTGTTATTATTGATCTCCATTGATTGATTAGGTTCTGCGCGACAACACAAAGATCGCCTACGACTGGTCGTACATCGTGGCCTGGGCAGGAATCGGAACCTGTCTCCTGGCGTCCATCCTGCTCTCCGGCGCGGCCGTTTGCCTGCGCAACGAGCGGGAAAAGGAGGAGCAGCTGAATCTGCAGTACCTGATGCCAGGTACATATATCTTCCCGCACTCTTCCCTCCATATATCGCTATCTGGTCACTAACTTTCGGTTTCCATCTCCAGTTTACTCGCAGAAGCAGCCACCCTATCCGCCCTATGCCAACTATGCCCAGCCGCAGATCTACCCAGGACCCTACTACCATGGCTCGCAGTACGGACCCTACAACTACTAGGGGGACTCCCAAAGGTGCAAGCCTCAGCCACTTGCAATCGAGCATAGAGATCACAAATCATGACCAGGAGGGAACCTGGTGGCCCTCCCCAGTAATCAAAGCACTTGGCGATCAAATAGAGCAACCGCCAACGAAATCTTAAATTACATACATTCTGACAATGACAATATTATATAAAGCATCATTTTTTTTTCGACAACAATCTAGTTTGTAGTCTATATAGAGCTATATAGTATATATATATATATATGTATATGTATATGCTTGTATGTATAACAACTGATCGTGGGACTTGAGTCAAAGTTGCGTCCAAGTTTTTGGTGCGCGAATTGTTTGCGCGTTATTTTGCAAATATCTTAGAGAGACGAATGGATGGATGGATGGTTATATATGTTGACCACGGCGAGATGGCGATGAAAAGACGGAACAATAAAGAGTTAATTTATTGTAGCACGTAACGTACATGTAGCGTATCTAAAATAATAATAAACAAATATGTGTATGTATCTAAGCTAAAAGTTTCATTGTACAATGTATATGAATGTAATAATGCGCGACAAGCTTCAATTGTCTTCCAAGTATAGTGCATATTGTATGTAGAGCTGTACGTTTAATGAATAAAAGTTTCTTACGTTAAATTGGTAGATTTCATCTATTTTTGGCGGGTTGTTGATTTTCTGCAAATGCTTGGGGGGGATTCTAATTTCAATCAGAAGTTTGTATAGTCGTGTGGACGACATTACCAGATACGTCATTTGTATCATTGCTCTTGACTTTATAAATTGACTGTGTAGAAATTTTAGAAATTGTAGTTTACATTTCACTCTGAAATTCGTTCTCGTTACGTTTATTTCCAAAATATATTGAAATTGTGATATGAAATATGTCCACATCAAATTCTGGGAAGCGAACTTTTAATATTTAACAATAGTTCAGTTAGTTTTTCATAAGCCTCCTTAATTTGAAAAACGATTTCTTTTTTAGCCGTTGGACTTTTTGAAAATGGCAGCCATCGGCCAGAGTTGCCACACTGTAGTCAAGCGGCATTTTGCACACTAGGCGTACGTATCGATAGTATCGCATAAGCGTATCGATTTCCGATAAGCTAGTTTATATGTACGTGCACATTTCAATGGAATAAACAATCTTTTTGTTGTAAAGTAGTAGTAAACAACATTACGATAAAAGCATGAGTGTGGAGAAGGCCGATAAGGCCAAGATCAGCGCCCAAATCAAGCACGTACCGAAGGACGCGCAGGTGATCATGTCCATCCTGAAGGAGCTGAATATCCAGGAGTACGAGCCGCGCGTGGTCAACCAAATGCTGGAGTTTACCTTCCGTAAGCGGCGGCTTATGTCTTGGTTTTCCCTCCATTTTTCTAAATGCTGTATTGAATTGCAGGCTATGTGACCTGCATTCTAGATGACGCCAAGGTGTTCGCTAACCATGCGCGCAAGAAGACCATCGACATGGACGACGTGCGGCTGGCAACCAAGGTTACGCTGGAGAAGAGCTTTACTCGGCCGCAATCGCGCAACGTTCTGGCCAAGGTGGCCGACGTACGGAACGCCATGCCTCTGCCACCCATCAAGCCGCACTGCGGTCTCCGTCTGCCGCCCGACCGCTACTGCCTCACCGGCGTCAACTACAAGCTGCGGGCCACCAATCAGCCCAAGAAAATGACCAAGTCGGCAGTCGAGGGGCGTCCGCTAAAGACCGTCATTAAGCCCGTGTCCAGCGCCAATGGCCCGAAGAGGCCACATTCCGTGGTGGCCAAGCAGCAGGTGGTGACTATTCCCAAGCCCGTTATCAAGTTTACCACCACCACAGCGACAAAAGCGGTGGCCAGCTCCGTCGGCTCTGGGGGCGGCGGAGGTCAGGAGGTCAAGAGTGAGCCCAGTGGCACCGGCGGAGATCTCAAAATGGAGGTGGACAGCAACGCGGCGGCCGTGGGCAGCATCGCTGGCGGATCCGCTTCGGGAGCGGGAAATGCCAGCGGGGCAAGAGGATCATCTGGCGTAGGGGTAGCCGTAAAGCGGGAGCGCGAGGAAGAGGAGTTTGAGTTTGTAACCAACTAGCGAAACGACCTTAATATACCTTCATATACCTTAAATCAATATTCTAAAACCAGACCAAAGCATTTGCATTTGGTAAGGCGAACAGGGAATCTAAGTTTCAACTTTAATAATAAATCGCAAAAACCTTTGTATAGATTCCCTCGTTAATCGTTATAAAATCTACGTCTTATACATTAAATATAAAATTTATTTTAAACTCCATTCGCAAAAAAAAAATACATATGAATGTGGTGAGTGGGATGAGATTACTTTAAAGCTAAGATAATGGAGCAGCCAAGGTCCATAATCTGCAGATACTCGGAACCGCCGTCCTGCAGGCGGAAGCAGCATTCCTGATGGATAAAGTAACCATTAAACAAGAGAAAACATATCTATCTATCGAGTCTGTACGTACGCCCAACTTATCGCAGATCGTAGCTTTTTGCGGATCATTCAGCCTCGGATGATGGACAATGAACTCAACGAACTGTTCCATCATTTGGCCAACGCTGTAGGCGGAGAAGCCGATCTCCCGCACAAACTGCTCCATGAGCTCGTAGTTCCCAGTGCGACAGACCTCAAAGTAGTGCTCCAGATAGTACTCCGGTATGACGCCCGACATCTCCAGCAGATCGACAGTGTGGATGGTGTGCTCGGGCCCTTTTAGGCGGTAGCAGGACTGCAGGGTGGTAATAGCGCGTCGCAGATCTCCGCCAGAAATTTTGACAATGGATTTATATGCATCGTCCTCTATCTTCACCCCCTCCAACTCGCAAATGTACTTCAGCCGATCGATCACCTTGTCTTCGCCGAGCGCCTTAAAGCGAAATTTCGAGCAACGCGACGTGATGGGCACAATAATTCTGGACACATAGTTGCAGATCAGGCAGAAGCGGGTGCTCCGGCTCTCCTTCTCCATGGTGCGACGCAGCGCGGACTGTGCGGCGTGGGTCATCGAGTCGGCCTCGTCCAGAATGATGATCTTAAAGGGCGGACACGGCTTACCGTCCGGACGCACACTGCTGGCGGACAGCTGCGAGAAGTTTTTGATCTTGGTACGCACCACATTGATGCCACGTTCGTCGGAGGCGTTTAGCTCGAGGATACGGTCCTTGAACATGTCACCGAAGATCTGCCGGCTGGCAGCCAGGATCGTACTGGTCTTGCCCGTGCCGGGCGGTCCGTAGAGCAGCATGTTGGGTAGGTCCCCGCCCTCGACGCACTTGCGCAACACGGCCACCACCTCGGACTGCTCCACCACATCATCCACGTTGCGTGGCCGGCTGTATTTGTAATTTGGGAAGAATAGAAACCACCCAAATAAGCATGTGGTCCAATTTGGCGACATCGTCAACTCACTATTTCTCCACCCACGGAGGCGGTGGCTTGCGCCGCGCCGCCGGAGCTCCGTGACTCTTATCTCCGGATCCCGCCGTTGACTTTCCAGTTTTTAAAAAGGCTTGCATACCGGAATCCTGGTTACTTCGAAAAATTATAAATAAAGCAGGACGCAAAATGCAAGTTTGCCGCGCGTTTATCGATAACAAGTTGTCGCGAGTTGATAGGTTGCCGGCTGCAGCGTTGCCAGATAGAGCAAGGCAATTGTACACGTGCAAAAAATTTCGGGTATAAAACAATTATTTATGGAATTTAGATAGTTTTAAAACGACGCTGTGAAAATTCGATTTTTTTTATGTAATATATGTAAAATATTTAAATATTGCACCAATAATTAATTAATTAAAATTAAGAAGAATATGAACATATAATTTTCAATTTTTCGCCGCGTAGGTGCATCTATCTGTATGGCAGCCCTGGCCTGCATCGCTTTGGCTTTTGTTGCGTTTTTTTATTGCGCTGATAATTACGGGTTTTTTAGTTTTTTATAAAGGATATAAATAGAGCGGCTTTCGCAGGCGGGGTGGACAAACATGATTAACCGCCCAGCACAGCGCGTGCCATCGAGTGTTTTATAAGAGCGCAATTTGGATTCTGATTTTGATTTGCCATTGCCATTGTTATTGTTTTTGTGCCCCGCCTTCGCCCCACATAACCGAAAAGGAAAAAAAGCAAAAGAAGCGTTGCCAAAACGTTGTTATGTAAATGCACGGCAGCGGAACGTTGGCACAGGCACCATCCTCATCCGGAATCCACCGCAATCGGCGTGCTCCGTGTAGCGGGACACGGAAATTAACCCGCACGCATCACGCGATTGTGTGAAAGTTTCGCCAGGCTCGAGTTTGTTTAGCACTTGTTTACCCAACGCCTATCGAAGTTACTGAGTTTCCCCTCCCTTGTGCATTGCAGATAGGAAACCCGGCTCGGAAATGGCCGCCAAAACGGACGAATCCTCGCCAGCCGTGGCGCCAAGCAAAAGCAGCAGTGCCGCCCCCAACAGTGGACGCCACCAGCTGCGACCCGTGAAGTTCGACTACGCAGACTCATTTGCCTGCACCTACATCGTATCCGTAGTGGCCGCCTCCATCGCAGAGCTGGCCACCTATCCCTTGGACCTGACCAAGACGCGTCTGCAGATCCAGGGCGAAGGATCCGCCCATTCGGCGGGAAAGTCCAATGTGAGTGGCACCCCATACTAACTGCTTTCCGCTTGTTGTTCTATTGTATCAGGCTTTCGGTTACTCCTAATACCAGAACCTAGTCCACATCCCATTCATCCATTCCATCCTCCAGCTAACAAACTAAACCAGAGATGGTGCTGCCCCTCCGATTTATCTACTCCAATCGCGCGATTAGAGATATGGTAAATCGGAATGGGCACGACCATGCTGATAAGACTTGGCTTTGCTAGGAATCTCGGTATTAGTCACAGCTTCTGCCCAGAAGCCCACACCCATGCCCCATCCCGGCTCGCTCATCCACTGTACCTGTATACGTCTCCCCCCTTCTCATTCACATGTATGTGTGTGTTTGGATTGGTTTGAACCCCATTGTATTTATGGACTGTATTGGAACAATTGATTACTAAGAGAATGTGTGATAACGATAGCTACCAGTTATAAGTAGGTACTTGTTTAATCTTATTTAAAGAAAACATTTTGCTAACCCCAAAGAGCATATTGCATATAAGAATTACCAAATTCAGTTCCGCAGGAAAGGATCGTTACTATGAAGAGATAACGATTTTTACATCAATAATGTGTCATACAATAATGATATAAAATAACTTCCCTAATACTCTTATAACGCGACAAGCTATGTTAGAAAAAGATACATTAACAACAAATTACAAGGTTTATAGGATGAGCTAAGTAAATTGAATTAGATATGCGATAGCAAATGCCAAGCAATATAGGTCTCCCATCCCACTGCTCAACCCATCCCGTTTGTGTGTGCCTGTTCCATGTGAATATTGTGTTTTCCGGAATGCAACAGATACAGATATACAGATACTACAATGAACCACCCACAATTACCGATTCCCAACGATTACCATTACCAGATGCAATACCGCGGCATGGTGGCCACCGCCTTCGGGATTGCGCGTGAGGAGGGCGCCCTGAAGCTGTGGCAGGGCGTAACGCCGGCGCTCTACCGACACGTCGTCTATAGGTGGGCATTCCCAAAACTCCTCATTCTAGCATCTAGATCACCGCCACAGCCAATCTGCCAGCAGCTGTTAGCTATCAGCCATTAGCTCAGCAAGTTCTAACCCGAGTTCTCCCTGTCCATGTCCATCCGCAGCGGTGTGAGGATCTGCAGCTACGACCTGATGCGCAAGGAGTTCACGCAGAATGGCACCCAGGCTCTGCCGGTTTGGAAGTCTGCGCTGTGCGGCGTCACGGCCGGAGCCGTTGCCCAGTGGCTTGCCTCGCCCGCTGACCTGGTCAAGGTGCAAATCCAGATGGAGGGCCGACGACGGCTGATGGGCGAGCCACCGAGGGTCCACTCCGCTGGCCATGCCTTCCGCCAGATCGTGCAGCGTGGCGGAATCAAGGGCCTGTGGAAGGGCAGCATACCGAATGTGCAGCGTGCGGCGTTGGTTAATCTGGGCGACCTAACCACATACGACACCATCAAGCACCTGATCATGGACCGCCTGCAGATGCCCGACTGCCACACAGTACACGTACTGGCCTCCGTTTGCGCCGGATTCGTGGCAGCGATCATGGGCACGCCAGCTGATGTGGTAAAGACGCGCATCATGAATCAGCCCACAGACGAAAATGGACGGTAAGTGACCTAATGCTGCGTTCAACAACTAGAACGCCTAATCATCTATATTTTTCTTACAGGGGCCTGCTCTATCGCGGATCCGTGGACTGCCTGCGCCAGACGGTTTCGAAAGAGGGCTTTGTGGCGCTGTACAAAGGCTTCCTGCCCTGCTGGATACGAATGGCACCGTGGTCGCTGACCTTCTGGCTGTCCTTCGAGCAGATCCGCAAGATGATCGGAGCCTCCGGCTACTGAGCGGTGGCTCAATCTAATTTTAGATGTAGATGTACATACAAGCAGATGTATAACGCAGTTCGTTCATGTTACCCCGCCTTTAAGTCGGTCATAATCCTATTTTCCGTGCCTGAATCCCTTAATGTCGGCAGGATGTTGTGCGGCTCCTTGCGAAGCTTAGCATATACTCGGTCCATTTTAGTGCGTTATGCCAGGGGCTTTCCCCACTCAGATCTTTCAGGTTACTTTCTCTTATCTTTTGTTATTGTTGTTGCCTTAAGATTAAAATCAAAACTTACAATAAAACGAGAAACTTGTTATTTCAAAGAAGCGGTTACTTTCTTAAGAGCCGAGCGAGATCGAAAGAGACAGCGATGCTGGTGGTCAATGGAACTTGTATAATCCAGTAAAATAAACTAATACTAAGCGTCCCCTTCCGCAAGTGAAAGTGAAAGAGTATCGAGTATTTTATCAATAGATTTTTTGGTATATGTATATTCCTAACCAGCTCCAGTGCAATAAAGTAAAATCAAGAAAATTAAATTGGTAATAATACCTAGGAGACATACACACAGGCACACATATGTACATAAATACATAGCTATGTATAATATATAGATATAGATACATATATCTAAAATTGCATTTACGTTTCGATTTAATTCTCCAATGGCAAATTTAGGGTGCCCAAAAGCAAACCACACACAGAACTGGAACCCCAGAATCAGATTGGATGGCAATGGCATCCGGATGGCTACGTCTACAGATCTTTCTTTCGTCATTGTTTCATCATAGTTCCGGAGTCGTGGAGGAGAGCGTGGGAATGAACGGCGACGGTGCTAGTGGTGCGGGTGTTTTGCAGCCCCTCCAAGTTGGTCTGTCGTTGTTCAGATTTCGTGTGGTTACGTGTGCAGGACTTAATCCAAAGTGCGTGTGCTTGACTAGACGCCGAGGAAAGCCAGTACTGGGATCAGGATCTACTCCAGTCCCAGCATCCAGTTGATGCCTTGTACTATGAAAAAGATGAGCGGTTGCCAGGCCACCAGCCAGCGAATCCAGTCCAGCAGGCGACCGTACAATACGTGCGGCTTTTCCCAGCTACCAGAGAGTCAATATGAAGTAGGATAATCAATCGGATGGCTCTGAATGACTTACGGATTGCGGAACATCTTCTGGAGATCGACCTTTTCCTTGCAGTAGGGACACGTCTGCTTCTTGCCCACAATGCACCAGCCACGTATACAGAACTCGTGGAATACGTGATTACAAGACAACTTGTAGGTGTTCTCAATGACGCCCTCTTCCTTCTCCGAGACCAGCAACTGATTGCCACACACTGCGCAGACATTCTGATCAAGATGCCGAGTGGGAATGCCCTGAGGTGTGTAGTACTGTGGGAGAAGCGGAAGCGGAAGGTTAGAAGATTCCAACTGGGTATCAAGCCAATGGTGAACTCACGCCAATAGCTGCCGCCATCTTATCCGAACATATCTCGGATATATCCCGCCCCAGTACACCGATGTACAGGCCATAGAAGCAGAACATCAGGCCCACATCCATCCAGGTGTTTGGAGGCTGCGAGAACATATAGTTCATGCCCAGGAAGGCGGCCATGATCACCAGATAGCCCACAAGGCCAAGGCCATAGCTGAGCTTGTAGATGAAGTAGAACCACTTGTAGACCAGTCTGAAAGCGGATTTTATGGGCTATTATCTGGCCTTCGTTGGGCACCGCTCTTATCAGCGTTGACTCACCTAGGCGTTGTGCCCTGGATGGGCTTGCTGATGGCCCGGCGCATAACCAGTGCTGTAATGCAGGTGAACACCAGCCAGATGATAATGAAGCGCAACCAGCCGAAGCTGCAGGATATGCTCAGCGGAATGAGCCACATGGCCAGTAGGGTGACGAAAGCGTAGGATCTGTAGTGCCGCTTCTTCCACTCGACCAGGATGATTTGGGCAACGACCAGGGTGACGAACAGAATGACCACCATTTCGGAGTGCATGGCGTCGTGGCCGCGATGTTTCTCCACCATCATTTGGTGCTGCGCTCTGTGGGATTGGGTAACCGAAAATTTGTCATGATTAAAAGGATTTTTTAAGGCCACCCCTCCACTTACCGCATTCGCTCCTCCGGCGTCATCTCGTCCAGGGACTGATGGGCATACGCATCACCAGGAAATTGCAGGGAATAGGAAAATATACCAGTAGAGTGGGGCATCTTATCCGATTACCTATTAGAAAAGACTCACCTTGTTCAAGTCCACGGGCGCATGTAGGTCCATGTGCTCCTGGTGCATCTTGTTGCCGTTATATCTGCCGTATCCCGCTGCCGCCAATCCGCCGGACAGTCCCACTCGTCTTCTGCGTCGCTGCGTTATCTTGCCAACCACGTATTGCGACCGGTTTTTAACTTGGAAATTCTTGAAACGAAAACAAATAATTACATGTTGTGCTTGTGTGCGTGTCCAGCTGCCGTGGTGTTGCCATTTGTCGAAGCGGTATAAAAAAAAGAATACATGTGGGTGTGACGTGCTTCACAAAAACGCAAGCGCGGCCTGATTTCCAAAACCAGCTGTCTTGAGAAAGGGGTTTTCCCCACAATTGTTATTTTATCCTAACCTTTATTTTGGCTACGACAGCGCTTTCTGATAATCGAAAACGAAACGTCCGAGGCCAACGTTGCCAGATGCATCTGGCCAAGCCGATGTTTACCGACAATCAGCTGTTGAGTTAAATGAGTTGTGTATTTCGTTCAGCAACGCAACCGAACTTATCGATAGTCGCGATAACCAACCATGTTATTTTAGGGTCTAAAAAATAAACAAAAAAAATTATTGTAAAGTAAATGTTGTAGGTTTTTAAGTGGAATAAACATGGAAATGGAGCACTGGGGCTCCCTGCCCGCAGAGGACGACAGTGTCCAACTGATGCCGGACAAGTACGTGCCCACGGCGGCCAAGAAACACAAGCTGGACGAGATTCGTCTGCGCGGCGATCCGCAACCGGATGAAAAACAGTAAACAAATCTAATGAATAGGTATAACACAGCCAGTTAACTAATCATATACTCCATGTAGTCACAAGGTGGAACTGAGGAGCGCTCTGGTCACCCAGACCATCGAGGTGATGAAGCAAACCGAGGTTCTGCAGTCCCTCATCGAAACGTACTCCAACAAAAATGCAAGTTCTTGGTAGTTTAACCGTAGTATTTACCTAATTAACCTAATAATATTATCATAGGGAAGTTCCAACTACCTCTTGAATCCCTGCCTTATGATACCAGAAGTGGACTTTCCGCCAGAGAACGCCGCCGAACTGGTGGGCAGCCAAAAGTTTCAGAAGCCCATCTGGTTCACACCCACCGTGGACACAGCCTACTCCCGCGGGGATCCCCAGGCGTATCCGGAGATCTCCAGCAGTGCCTGCCGCCAGGCGATGCGAAAGGTGATGTGCGGCATGCTGCGCCTGGCCGGCTTCACCGACTGTTCCGAGTCGGCGGGGCAGCTGCTGACGGATGCCACCGAGGAGTTCCTGCGTAGCTTCATCGGCGAGTTTCGCGGCTACTATGACATTCAGCCACGGCTGCAAAAGTCCACGGCACTGCAGCTTGTGCCCCTGGAGCGCGCCCATGTTGCCTTAACGGGCACCTCGCTCACCCAGGTGCACAACTACTACAAGCACAAGGTGCTGGCCAGGAATCGCGTCGAGATCGGCGAGTTCAACAGCGTGCTGCAGGAGTACGACAAGCTGATGAAGGAGAGCCAGAGCAGCATGCAGAAGCAGCACAACGAGTTCAACGGCCACGACTTCCTCAACATCCTGGACAACAGCGCCACTGGCAGCAGCCAGAGCATAGGAGGCAATTTGGCCATGGGCGATATGCTGCAGGATATGGGCGGGAGCACGGGCTCCAGCGGCACAGTCAGCTCTCAGCAGATGCTGTACGGTCTGCTCGATGGCCAGATATCGTCCAATACCTCCAACATGACCGGGACCAGTGGCAATGGCAGCACGGGCGCCAATGGGAATGGCAATGGGGCCACGGTTAGCAGCTTTCACGCCACTTTCGAGACGTGATTTCGAAAATTGTTGGAATATTTTCATTACTTTACGCTCTAAACCTCTTGTTAGATTGTTCAATGTGACCCCTATTTTTATAATTCAAACCAGGAGCAAATATCTCAAAGCGAGATATCCCAAGTAATCAAATCTTTCAACTTTTTTATAAAACGACTAAGATCTGTAGGCTTAAGTTAAGATAAGCTCTTAGGAAACGTACTAATTAAATAGCTTTAATTACTTGTTTTGTTTATTATTCTTCTTTTTGCTAATCCTCGACTCGTTCCAATTGTTTTGTCGCCGTCGCTTGGTGAACTCGTTGGTGGTTTCAATTGCCACTAGCCTGGTTGCATTTGGATCGCTGGCTCTGTACTGGAAGACTTTGTCGTGGCGCGTTCTTTTCTGGGCCCAGGCAAGCAAGTCCTTGCCTTCCAGTATGGACTTACCAGTGACGACCACAGAGTTCAGAGCTTCAGTTGCGCATTGTTCTTTGGGAGTCCGTCTCCTTATGGTGGGTTTCTTTTTTGGGCCCGGAGGACCTTCCTCCACCAAATCGGCAATCAAGTAGCAATCGGCATTGGACACCAGTTTTACGTTGTCGGGTGGGGGCTTCAGTTTGCCTATGCAATTGGGTGCATCCAGGGAGAACTCGAATTGCTCTTGGATTATGCCACTCAACCTTTTCCAGATGTGCGTTTGCATCTCCAGCGAGATTTGCAGATCGCTGGCAGGCGCGTCCTGATCCTCAACGTAGCGTTCACTTTTGACCGGTGGTGCATCATTTTTCCTGGTGGCCACCGGCTGCTCTTCGTTGGCTGCCTCGCACACTTCCGCCTTTGGCTCCGATTGAAACATGGCATTTGTGAGCAGTGTGGTGTCCGCCGCCTCCAGGAACTGGCGCATCTGGGCGTCATCCTCAGAATCGGAGTCGCTGCCCCTTGATTTAACTGGCATTCTTTGTAAGACCTTTGAATTTACATTTACATTTTATGTTTAAGCGATAGGTGTGCCGATAACTTGTACGGTAGTTGGGCCTGTCAGTTTCCAAAACGATAAGTATCGATACCTTCGAAAAGCGCTATGGTGGAAAACGAAATTAAAAATTGAAGAACAATTTGATTGCTCATAATTTTGCTGCTCAACAGACTATTTACAGATTTAAATGGCTTGTAATTTAAAAGAATATGAACCTACACTTTATTGTGGTATACAAACTGTTTGTTATTTAAGCAAATTTACAGTGTAGCTCAATTTTTCTCCGTTTCCGGCAAAACAAAGTTGCCGGCTCAAAATCAATCCATTCGAATTAATGCCAGCAGAAAGGTAACGCATTTATTGCTCATACAGGGGACATGTGAGGTAACTTCGGGACATATGTAGGACCCCCACTAGGCCACCGAACTGCACAGTCCGCAGTTGCTTACCGGGCACATCTTCATCTCGACATCCTCGCCCACCCGCACCACGGCGGCCATTCCGTTCTCCGAGTGCGGCGATATGTGGCAGTGGAACATCCAGTAGCCGGGACTGTTCGAGTAGAACCGGAGGATCGTGTAGCCGAAGGCGGGCACCTGGACGGAGTCCTTCAACGGAGCACCCTTTGCGCGTCGCGACAGCGGCGTCTTCTTGTCAATCTGCTCGATCTGGCCAATCTTCTGCTCCCCGAGCACCCCCATTCCGACCACACGGAATGTGTATCCGTGCAGGTGGATAGGGTGCGGCGTCTGCGACAGGCTGGAGATGACGAACTCCACCTGCTGGTTGGCCGGCACCTGGATGACGTTGGAGCACTGGCAGTGCCGTTGGCGGCAATTGAATCCGAGGTCCGCCTGCTGGGAGCGATTGCAGAAGAACTGGCCAACGCCCAAGTTGCGAGTCTGCAGCAGCGACATCTTGGGCATGCTGAAGCTGATGTCGTCCATCTGGAAGCGGAAGCCCTCGCCCTGTCGCACCTCGAACGCGTTCATGCTGGTGTAGAAGGTCACCGATGGCGCCACTTCCGGTTCCGGTCGCTGCGCATTGACATTGGCCAATGATATGCTATTTCCACCACGCGCACCACTCGTATCGTCGCCCAGTTCGTTGAGCGTCTTGCCCGGCGCATCGTAGGCATAGCTGAGGGTGTGCGTGTCCAGCGCCCGGGTATCCGCATCCCTGTAGTGCAGCACCGCCTCCTGGTGCAGCTGGTTCTTCGCACAGAAGCTGTAGCCCTTCACCCGGATCCAGTAGTTGCCCACCTCCTGGTTGGCGTGCAGCACGAAGTCGAAGCGCTCCGCGCCGTGCAGCATGATCCGCTGCACCTCCACCGGCTCGATGTCGTTGCCATCGCTGGCGATCACCACCAGGTCGTGCTTATCGATGCTCAGGCTGATCGGGCAGTTCGAAACGCCTACAAATGGATGAAGCAATGGACTCAAACCTCAAACGATTGCTAAAAGCGCGCTAACTTATGCAACTCACCGTTGAAGATCACCCGAAAGCGATAGCGTCCGCCCCTGACCACCGGAAAGTGGGCGTATAGCGTGGGCTTGGCGGCCTTGACGCCCTTTTTCAGGTTCCTGCCCCGCCCATTGATCAGGATGTTCTCGGCCACGCTCTCCACGAAGTTGTGCACCCAGTCCTGGATCATGATCACGTGCTCCGACATATCGAAGTCGTAGAGATGCGCGTGCGGATTCAGCTTGGGCGGCATACGCACCACCAGTGGCCCAGCGAGTCCGAAGGCCCGCTGGTGCTCCGTGTGACTGTGCCACCAGTTGGTGCCGCCGTGATCCACCTCGAAGCGGTAGCGGAAGGCCTGGCCCGCCTCGATTGGATACTGGGTCACGTGGGGCACACCGTCCATGAAGGGTGTCAGTCGCTGGTGCATCCCGTGCCAGTGGATCGTCGTCGTCTCGTGCATGCTGTTGATCACGTCCGCCACCACGGTGTCGCCGTAGCACACCTCGATGTTCATCCCGGGCAGCTGGCCATTGACCACCATCACCTCGCTCTCCAAGCCATCGGCGTACTTGCAGTCGTCGTTCGCCGCCAGCTGCGCCGCCAGCGCAATCCCGTCGATGTACTCCTTGCCGCTCAGCTTGAAGCGGAATTTGGACTGCCAGAAAACAGAAGACATTATTTACCTTACCACTAAGGTACCCTAAGGTAATGACCGATAGCATAGCTCGTGGCTTTTATAATTAACCAATGTCCATATGCACATCTTCGACAAACAATTGTTAAGATAGGAGGCCTTCCTCGTTTCGACAGCACAAATCGAGTTATGAAATCTAAGGAAGACGTCTTCAATACGTCAACTTCATTTTCCACTGCGTACTTTCAGATGCCTCCTAAGAAACCTCTATCAACTGCACCAGTGCTGTATGCAGGAAAGAAATTTCGTTGCCGAAACAGTGGTGCACAGTTTCCTGGCACAGTTTCTTTCATCTTTATCCCCATCTCACCTGGAGGTACCGCTTGCAGGTCTCCGCCATCGTGTCGTCGTAGTGGACCACCATGTAGTAGTAGCAGGTCATCGGCTGCTTGTCAGCGCAGTCGCGTCTGCAAGGATGCCGCTGGTTGTCCTCGGCCGCCCGCCACTGCGAGGACTCGCCTGCGCCGGAGGAGAGCTGCGGATACATCTGCATGATGCGCTCGTACTTGCTCACGATCCGCTTGCCACTGGCATCTATTGGTGTTATTAGCAAACTCTGATTTAATGCAAATTTTATATAAATTCACTAGGATAAGCTTATTTGTTGCCGTTTTAACGCATTTTATTTGGCATTTAGCTTACATTTATGATTTTACATCCATCTCTTAAATGTTTTAGCATTAGTTTTATGTTTCGTATTGATTGTCACTTTTTGTGCATTTTTCTTTTAGATAAAATACCTGTTGTACCATTTATTGGGACCCAAATAAATTTGTTTGTTATTTAAAAACTTTTTCTGATCCTTGGTATTTAATGTTTTTTTTTTTTATGTGATTAGATTAGAGACCAATATAAGCGGTATAGCTCAATATTATTAATTTTTCAACTGATCCGCATAAAATGTCAATTTAGTTGTTAACCGATTTGTTAAATATCCAAAACAAACCAGAGAGGAATTTTGAAACACCAAGTATTTACTTATTTAAACATTAATTTTTGAATTTTTATTAGATTTTCCATTTCACTTAAGCACCTTGAATGCCATATATTTGCGCGCTGATGAGGCACAAAGTGAAGACCAGTGTTTGCACCAAATTGAATTTCATGCTCGCATCCGAATTTCAACAATATCACTTAGAATAAAAAATAAAAATGTTGCAAAGAAGCAGCCTTTGTGGCTGTGGCTGAGGGCCAAATGTTACTGTCAATGGGCTTCCGTCATTGCTTACCTTTTTGTAAGCAACTCCACCGGGAAAGTGTCTAAAAATTACCCGGAATCGGTTGCTTGTTGCCCGTTGTCGAACATCTCGTATCGGTTAATTGAAGATTGTGCCGCTGACAAGGCGCTGGAAGAACAGAGGCTGCCGATTAATGACACTGACGCACATACACGAATATTTTAGCATGTTCCAGTTGCTAATGTTTGGCAAAATCAAATATGCAGTGCCACTGGCCTAGTTTTTGCATTTTCCAAAAATAGGGAAGGCCTAAAATTACATTTTTAAATGTAATGTTCATCATTTGTGTATTTACTTAAAGCAGCTATTGATAGTTTTGAAAGCATTCGATTTAAACCAAAAATAACGCTATGCTCCAAGTTCTCATTTTAAATCTCAGTTACTTACATTATTTTTGAAAAGCCCGCGCAGCTGTTGAATTTTTTCAATTTGACATTCCGAGAACTGTGCTGCCCATCTGGTCAAGTGCATAGAGTTGCCAATTGACCGCGGGCCAGCTGTTGCGTTTAAAAAGCTGTCGATTTTCCGGCCGGTTTTTTTTTTCTCAAAAATATGCAAAACGTGTTTATAAAATGGAAATTACACCTCATTCCTTTCGTTATCTGACACACCCGTACTTTTGCCTACTCCCCCCCCCCACTTGCAAATTGCACATAGCATTTATCTTTGTTTCTGATAGGGCGATGGGGAATGGGGCATAAACAAGCAGCAAGAGTTGTCAACGTAGATTACACATTTTAATTTCTGTGCTGACGCTAATCAGCGAGCGATTGGCCACCAGCCGAGTTCTGCATTTTTCCACTGTCTTTCAGGGTGTACCAAACACCCCATCTGCCCCGCCAGCCCATCATTACCATATATACATTTGTATCTACATACGTACATATACATTTGTATTGTATTTTTCGTATTTTGAATTTTGTTTTCATTCGCTTTTATCGCACTGGCAATACTGGTCGTGTATGTGTGTGCGTTTGTGGGTGGTGGGGGGTATGATTATGCATAAAACAAACAACAAGTAGCTGCAGCAAAACAACATATAGCGGTAAACGAACCCACACATGAGCAGCAAACAAGTTTCAACGCCGTGCGGTCTCAAAAATCGCGCAATTGGCCGCCATGGAGTTCATTAGCCATTTCTTGCGAGCGACGAGCAGACGCACCGCCTTATTGGGTCCAATCCTGCAGAGAAATCGTAGCGAAATCATTCGAAAACAGTAAGTTTTCCATGCCACAACTATGGCAGCGTGTGTACGTGTGCGTGTGTGTTTATTGGGTGGCGGGGCAGCATAGCGTTGCCACCTACACGCACAGTGATAACGCGGTTGTTTTTGGTGAAATTTCACAACTGGCCAAGATCTTTAATCAATCGACAGGCATCCAGCAAAAACAGATCCAGATCCAGATCCAGCTGCAGCACCATGGACACCACAGTTCACTCCGCCGGCATTAATGAGACCCACCTGGTGCCCATGAGCGTCATCCAGCGACCCATTCCCTCCGTTCTGGACGAGCAGAAGGTGGAATCCCTGATGGAAACCATTAAGGTGGGTTGGTGCACGTACTTTGGGCAAGCAGAAACGGTGGGTTGGGCTACAGCTAAAACGTACCTATGTACCTAGATAAGGGCAGGGTACAAAATACGTTTAGTACTCGGTTAAGATACATGCAGATTGCAATATCTTAGTTAGACCTACAATTTAAATTGCACTATAATGTAAGATAGTTAGTCTACGATTTTTATGAAACAACGTTATTTAAGTCTTGTTATTTTTATTTTGTTCTAAAATTGTTTATTTATTTAGTGCAGTCAATTTAAACCGCTTACAGAAGCAGCTTTTTAAATTTGTACTTTGAAATATGAAAATTTATATATGGAAATTAGAAACAGGTGCATTCTTTATCCAAAACGAAACTTTAAGTGTGTGAACCCAGTTTTGGCAAAAGTTACCAAGTAAAACATACATAAATGGGCCCTGGCTTGAGCTTAAATAGAAAGTTAATAATTTTCACTAAATATACTTTACCAATTGCTTGCAAGTCCCAAGAAATACCTTTCAAGCATTATTTAAAGTTAAAGTTTACCACTGAAAACATGGTCGCCACATTGGGCACATACCTGCTCCACTGGTTATCACACCGGTTATCATTTACCCCTTCCACCGCAGAACGAAGCCAGCGAGGAGGAGGTGCCCCCCATCGACCTGCTGTGGATCACGGGCAGCGAGGGAGGCGACTACTACTTCAGCTTCGGCGGATGCCACCGGTTCGAGGCGTACAAGCGGCTCCAGCGGCCGACGATCAAGGCGAAGCTGGTGCAGTCCACCCTGGGCGATCTATATCACTACATGGGCTCCAGTGCACCCAAGTACCTGGCCTAATCTTTGGGCATTTGTTGTTTCATTGTTCGTCTTCGATAAGCAAGTCGTGAACGCTGGATAAAGTTCGAATTTCACGGCCGAAGCAATAAGAATAGCTTTATTCTTTGTTATTGTTTTTTTTGTTTCTATTTGTTTGGTTTTTTGGCAAACGTTAAATTTGCGTATATACTGAGCTTATCGCTGGACTCTAAATTTGGTTACCTAATCTGCCACTGATACACACACGTAATAATATAATTACCAAGAAGCAAAAGCAAAAACGGGCTTAGATTCCTGTTTGCATTCTGCATATTTTTAATACTTAAAATAAATAATTGTATCATTTTGTATGAATCCATCTGAAGTGTTTCCTTCAGGGGTAATGCTTTGGTCAGCATTTTTGCCTATGATTATGATTGTACTTGTACTCTATTCACAATTACAAACCCTATAGAGCAATCCTCAAACATATTCGAAATGCGCTTGGGCGACCACCTCACCAGAGGAAGGGAGATCTCTCGCGGAGAACCCGCAGTCCATGGCGCTGCCAGTCGTGCTGCGATATCCACAGCTCACGGGCACTCTCCAGCACGGACATAATGGCCGCTCCCTTCCACGCCACCATGCCGGCGTCCATGCCCTTGACGAGGACGTTCACCTCGGTGCCGGTGGACTGGACCTTCTGGCTAATCCGGTGCTCCAGCCAGGCAGCCAGGCCCGGTAACTTGGCACTGCTGCCCACGAGCAGGATGGAGCCGAACATTTTGCGCCTGGTCTCGAAGCTGGACAGCCGGTTAATGGCTTGGATCACGGCCTGGTCCAAAGGCAATACGTGACCCTGGCCGTTGTGGTAGGAGCCGTTTGGGTTCAGCTGCCCCCCACCAGCTGTCTGTGCTCCCGGCTGTGACTGACAGTTGCTGTTGGTCTCGTCCTGATCCACCACAATGAGCTCCTCATCGTCAGCGGTCACGGGCAGCTGAGGCCGCGGCTGGGATCCGGCTCTGTTGGTCAGGGCCAAGCTGTCGCCACCCCTCACACCATTCTTCCGACCCGTCTCCTTCAGATACTCTGCATCGAAGCAGTCCTCGCAGTCGTATTGATCCTGTGCCGCCTGCTGCGTACAAACCGCTTTCGCCCGCCCCGTAATACTCAGCAGCTCCGTGTGGAAGAGGGCCAGTGGTGCCATAAGGGCCTCATCGCCCACCTGTATGGTATAGCGCAGCCACTGGCCGTTCTGTTTGCGCAGTTTGAAGTGCTTCTCCTGGGCGCCACAAACTCTGGCATTCAGATGGCAGAACTTCTCCTTTAGCTCGTCCAGCAGATGGGCATCCACATAGCTCTCCTGCACATTGCACTCGCGATAAGGGAAGCCGCACTTGCGCAGCAGCAGGAGTAGCACCTGATTCAGATCGCCGCCGCCATAGGGCAGTCGCACCCTGGCATCCAGCTGGGAAATGCCGTCCTCGATGCAGGCAATGGAGGTCTTCTGAGCGCCAATATCCACCACACAGCCGAACCCAATGCCGGCGCCATAGGTGGAGGCAACGCTGTCCTGGACGAGGAAGCAGCGCCGAAAACCCAAACGCTGCAGCAGCAGAGTCATGAACTCGCGCAAATGCCGCCGCACATACACATCGTTGACCACGAAGACGGCGCAGTGCGTGCCCAGTTCGCGCAGCGGGATCTTCAGACGCTCCACCAGGGCGTACGACCAGATTCGCTCCAAGTGCTGCAGGCAGGCCTAAAAAAAGGTTCTTCAGTTTAGTTTAAGTACTAGGTGGAGCAGCACTCACTTGCAGCGAGCCACCCTTCTCCTTGTGCACATTCAGCTCGCCCCTTTGCATGGGGAAATGGATGTCGTAGTCACGGGCATCCACTGCGCTGAGTCGCAGGATCCGATCGTCGAACAGCACGGGTGCCTCGCGATCCAGCCAGGGCTGGTCCACTGTTTGCCCACTGGGCGGCGGCACCTTCTCCGCCTGACTGCTCCGATTGAAGTGGGCCAGCTGCTGCGGTGGAGTGGCCACCCGCAGGCGGTTCTTGTCATCGACGACGCATTGCTGTAGAATGCGCGAAACAGCCAGTCGCTGCTCCTCAAACTCGACCATCAGAGCGGAGTTGACCTTGTCCAGCGGCGGCAGGAGCGGATCATGATGTGGCCAATCGCCGGCGGCCACCTGACGCCTTCTGTAGGCCACCGCATGCAGCAGGGTCAGAGGATTCAGGTCAGCCGCCCTTCCGATCCTCAAGTGCTGCGATCCCGGATGGATAACGATGATCTTTGGCGCCTCCAGTGGCTGCGCCTGCGGCTGGGGCTGGCCAATTTGCGGAGGCGCCGGCTGGCGGCCACTGCCGGTGCTGCTGGCCCGAGATCGTCTAGGCGATGGGAGCATCAAAGTCAAAGTCGGGATTGCTTAATTAGTTGCTTCAGCACACATTACTTATTCACTTACTGCATCGTTTGATTTCCGGAATCCGGATCCTTTGAAAATGCGGAAATCGGCGGCAGCAGCAATAACAACAAAACCAGTGTGACCGTACTGAGCAAGTGGAAAACTGAATAAACCAGGAACACAGCAAACATAGAAGTTAAAAGCAATACAAAAATGGGACCGTTTTTACAAAATTTGTGTTTAATTCATTATTGAAATTCGATGCAGCATTTTGGTCACTATATTAAAACGTTTTTTCAGTACATTGTGCATGGTGGCGTTCTGAAAGCCACCTGGTCACACACATTCGAGAACGTGGTTTTGTTTGTTAATCATCATTATCAAATCGAACCGTCTTTACTCTCCATTGTGAAATACGCCATTCCCAGAGTGCCACAGAAAGTGCGAGCGCCGCCAAGCGAGTCCAATCAGCACCACAATGTCGCACTTCACCTGCCTGAACTGCGATGCTCGCTTCGCCAGCGCGGATATGCAGCGGGATCACTACAAGACCGACTGGCACCGCTACAATCTGAAGCGCAGGGTGGCCCAGCTGCCGCCCGTTACGGCCGAGGAGTTCCAGCAGCGCGTGCTCAGCGCCCGCAGCGCCGCGGATGCTGCCCTGGAGGAGCAGAACCTGAGTGTCTACTGCCACGCCTGCAGGCGCCAATTCACCAGCCAGAAGGCGCACGACAATCACCTGAACAGCCGCAAGCACAAGGAGCTGCTGGCCCGCTTCGAGCGGGAGCAGATGTCAGCCAGTGGCGGCTCCGCCAGCACCACCGCATCCGTTTGCACGCGCAGCGTCGTGGAGCAGCGGGCCCATCCCGCCCTGGCCGCCGCAGCCGCTGGCAAGGGTCGACTGGCATTCGCGGAGCGGGTGGCCAAGGCGGATGATGACGAAGAGATGGTCGACGAGGACGACGATGACTTCGAGGACATTGAAGAGGAGGAGGTAGGAGCGCTATGTATATACAGCTCGCATAGACTTTACCTTGCTTTTAGAAGGGTTATCCTGAGCATCTTAGACTCCCATGTGAATGAGTTCCTTAGAGAATCTATGCCTGATTAAGATATAATTTATATTATATCTTACCGGTCTGATTTATAGTTTATCACCTTTGCAATGTATACAGCTTTTTATAAAGAAACTGTATTTTACAGGTGGACTCCGATGAGTGGGACAAGATACCCGAGAATCCGCTGACAGAGCGCGACTGCCTGTTCTGCACACATGCCAGCGAGGACCTGGTCGAGAACCTAAAGCACATGTCCGTGGCGCACTCGTTCTTCATCCCGGACACCGACTACTGCACGGACATCGAGGGCCTTCTGTACTACTTGGGCGAGAAGGTGGCCAACTACTTCATCTGCCTGTTCTGCAACGATCGCGGCAAGACCTTCTACTCACTAGACGCCGTGCGCAAGCACATGGTCGACAAGGGCCACTGCCAGATGCTGCACGAGGGCGTGGCCCTGGCCGAGTATGCCGAGTACTACGACTACAGCAGCAGTTATCCGGATAATGTGAGTATCACGTAGCACAAACCGAACCTATGCATGTTTACCTGACTGAATCTCGGAAAACCATTTAACACGCACAGAATGAAGGCATGGACATTGACGAAGAGGTGGTGCCGGATCTGCTCGATGGCGATGAGTATCAGCTGGTGCTGCCCTCCGGCGCAGTCATTGGCCATCGCTCCCTGCTCCGCTACTACAAGCAGCGTCTCCGTCCGGAGCGCGCCGTGGTCATCCAAAAGTCCGATCGCAAGCTGCACCGCGTGCTCAGCGAGTACCGAGCTCTGGGCTGGACGCAAACCCAGCAGCTGTCCGCCGCTCGCAAGGCACGCGACATCCATCTGATGAAGCGCGTCCAGTCCAAGTGGCAGATGAAGCTCGGCTGCAAGGCCAATAAGCTGCAGAAGCACTATCGCGCACAGGTTCTGATCTAAACATCGCCGTTCGGTTTCTGGTTGCTTTTGGCACCTCCACATGTACAATAAAAACAATTTGGGTTTTGCTTAAATTAAGCATATTTGTTTGCTTTCTATATTACTAGCGATTTCTCGTCGAATAAAATTACATAATTTAAATTAACAATTAAATAAAGTTTAATTTTGATTCGTTTATATAAAGTAAAATTATGTCGTTACGGTTACAGCATAAAGTTAAACATTACAATTAGACCAAAAAAAAAAAAAATAGGTTCTAGCATGTAAAAAAAATGAACTCTGCCAAATCCTTCAAGTGGCCCGCACGGCATCCCCGCCTCAGTCCCGGGCGAATGGGGGCGTGGCCGGTGCTGTGGGCGCGGCGATGAGAGCTCGAAGTGACTAATCAGTAAGAACCGCATGTGAGTGAGTTTTCTTGTGTTTTTCGTGGGATATGAGGGTCAATTTCAGCTAGTTAATGTTAATGTATTTTTATTTTGGGCATGTGTCTGTGGTGCAGTGGTCGTCATCGGGCGTCTTGTCTCACAAAGATCTAAATACCTCATCGCGTCTTAAAGGAAAAGCTCAAACAAAACTCTTCCACTTTGGCGAACTTCTGGAGAACAAATGCACTTCGCTAAATATTCAATCGAAGTTACGTTGCTTTCGTAAATTTAAAAGGATTTTAATCTGCAAGAGGAGCACTTGAATGATACACTTTAAACTTGTCTTCATAAAACAGAAAATTGCTTCAACAAATTAAGATCTTACAAAAACGCTGACAAAAGTATAAATTGTTTGCAAAATCGTATATGTATATACGTGTATGCACATCGTACATAGTATGTACACGTGAAAAAATGTGTAGAAACAAAAGTATGTTGGCAACTTATTTAGGAGCTAGATATTATGAACGCGTAACTTTCTGCTTAGAATATCCAACGTGCGCTGCAGTATTTCAAGTACAGCCGGACAATTCACTCGATTCTCGACTGCTGCACCTATGGTGCTGCTTCGTTGGCGTTTTGATGGTTTGTGGTTCCTTGGTTTGTGGGCGCGGAGGCGTTGGTGACGGTGCAATAAATAGCAGCAGAGAGCGGCAAAGGGCGTGAAAAGTGGTATCGCAAGCGGGCATCTAACGTTCTTCGCTTACTTCCAGTTTATGCTAATGTATAACTACAGGATTCTGTTGAACACAAACGCCCACCATGGGCGACGACGAGGAGGCATCGCTGCTGCTGGCTCCGGTGGCCGAGCTGCTGCCACTGCCGACACTTTGAGAGATGCCCACCTGGGCGGCGGGTCCGCTGATGTGCCGTCTTTGGCCAACCACGCCGACTCCCATACCCACACCTCCAGATCCAATCGCTGCTGATCCTGAGGAGACGGACGACGACGAGGGCGGCAGTTGCAGGGGCACGGGCATGGGCAGTGGCATCGGCAGCAGTGGCAGGTCGCTCAGCGAGCCGAGCGCCGTTCCATATAGCGTTCCGGCGGGCTGAGATGGGAAGAGAAAGGCGGCAGCTGACGGCGGAACCGGATTCTGGCCGGGATTGCCGCCGCCCTGGCCACCGCCCGCCGCCGAGGCGCTAATCACACTCGAATCGGTCATCATTAGGTGCGAGGCAGCAGCTGCTGCCGCCGCCGCCGCAGCCACCGACGACGATGACATGTTGCCATAATAGGGCACCGAGTTGGGCGCAAAGCTGTTCGGTTGCAGCTGCATTATAGCCGGCACCCGCATCCTGCCATGTCCGTTTGGCGGCGGTGGCGGCATCTGCGGCGGATCACATTCCATGGCGTGCGGATAGCTGATGCTGTTGTGGTTGCTGCTGCTGCTGCTGCCGCTGTTGCTGTTGTGGTGGCCCACCATGTTGACCAAGTTGCTGCCGTACAGACGACTGTGGCGTGTGTTGTTGTTGCTGCTGCTGCTGCTGTTGCTGTTGTTGCAGCTGCTGCTGCCGGGACTGATGTGATTCAGGCTGCCCAGGCTGTTGGTGCTGTGGTGGCTATTGGCCAGCGATGGCGGCGGATGGGCGGTGGGCTGCAGGCTCAGAGCGGAGAAGTTGTTCATCGCGTTGGCCGCCGCCGAATGCATAAGCAGACCTGCAAAACAAATAGATTTTTGGTTTTAAATTGGTTTTATGATCTGCGGTTGTCCTTTCTTAGAAAAACCCATGGGCAACTTAGCCATCCTCGGAGAATACTACGCATCGTGGTCTTTTTTAACTCGAAAATGTCCGATATTTCTTCACATTATGTTAATTAATTAAGTAAATAAAGCTTTTTTAACAATTCTAAAAGAACCCCTTAGTATTTTCCAAGGATTCAAGTTTTTTGAACAAACTTTAAAGATTTCTATCCCAGGCGCTTTTTTTGTTGATTATATCATAAGTTTTTATTGAAGATTTTTTTTTCACTTTTTTTTTTGTAATTTTTATCATTTGCTTTGGTTTGCTTTAGTTTCTTGTATGAATTCCTTTTCTGGTTTGGTTTTGGTAAAGTTTTCATTTCGGTTTCATTAATCGTTAATAAATTATCTCGTACTTATTCAACTTAAACCATCAGCTGTTGTATGTTTATATTATATAAATGCCACACATGTTGCTTGTCCATATGTGTGTCGGTCTGTCAGTTTTCTGTATGTGTGAGTGCTTTTTGTGTTTTCTTTTTTTTTGTTTAATTTGGTTTGAATTTGAATTTCATATTTTTTATATCATTGCAATACTGTTTCGTAAAAAAAATGCATTATGGTCTCCCCGATTTTCCGTCTATCTTTACCGCTATTGCACTTTCTTTTTCGCTTTCATTTCCGTTTTCTTTCCAAAATGCAACTCTGCCGAAATAACAATTGGTTATCGTTATCGTTGCAGTTATCGCTCTTATTGCATACTTCGCCATCGCCTATGTGTATTGCTGGGTGTATGCATGTGTGTGTATGTATGGTGATTTTTAAACTTACTCGACCTATAACACTCGCTTTTCGGGTTTTAGTATTTTACACAAGTTTCGTTAAGTGTCTCTCCGGTTGCTGTTAAATTCATAGATCATGGATCATTTTATTCGGGGATAACCTCTAATTTTAATAAATATTTACTTTTTACTTTTATATGTATTTCGTATCCGTTTGTCTGTCTGCGTTTTCGTCTGTGTCTAATAAAATTAATTGAGTTTTTCCGCATAATTACTCGTAAGTGTTATATATAGATGTATGTATGTTAATTTATTAAATGCTAAAGTTCTTCTCTTTAGTACGTACTGATTTAATTTGTTATGCTTGCTATACGGTTTCATTTGTTTTCTTATTCACTTCTTGTGGTTTACTAAACGCATTCATTTATTCATTTACCAATTTTTTTCTGCTATTTTTACATGCCTACGACTTTATACTTTTTACAAACTATGATTTGTGTTTGGTTTTCAACTCGTATTTCGCATATTAGACGCTCTATCGATACTTGTCGCCTTTCGTTTATCGGTTATCGCTTATCAATCGTTCCAATTAAAACTGTTATGCATATATTTAAATATTAACCGCTGTTTTATTTCTGAGAGTGTGTTTTTGTTTCCATTAGCTTTGTTGCCTAACATTTTTGCCTGTTTTTTTCTTTTTTTTTTGTATTTGTAACAAGGCCCGAACTTTTTTGCGATTGCGGCAATGTTAGGGCTTCATAGGGTTAATTTTTTTTGCGGTTGTTTTTATCACAAAAGAAAGCGGCTATCGCTTGCTCACTCGCTCTCCTTCTTCGCTGAGGTTTCGTTACACGAAATCCCTGTAATTCCCAAAAGTTTGAGAAAGAGAGCGAGCAAGCCACAGTTACGTTATCCCTTTAATGCCAAAAAGTGTTCTACCACACACAAAAAGGGTCGTAAAAGCAAATATAATGCGTTATGCTATTTATAGAGTACTCATTTATGTACGTTCGATTGAGAAATTTCAGCATTCATTTAAAGTTTTAAATCAGGGTTTAATTTCGTTAGATTATCTATATTTTTAATGGCATAAACTATAAAAATGCATACTTCTTTGAAAGAATTGATAAGACTATTATTATTTGCTTTTACCACACAGTATCCGCCGGCAATTAAAGGTTTAAACCAAGAGAGAACGATATAGTCGATTTCCCCGACTATCAGGTACCCGTTACTCAGCAAGTGGAAGTGCAAACGATAAATTTGTAAAAATTTTCAGAAATATTGGTGGAAATTGGTAAAAAAAAGTGTTTTTGGGGGTATGTATCGAGGCGTTCATACGGACATGGACAAACTTAATAGGGTCGGAAAGGATTCCTCATATATGTTACGTACCCTTTCACTATATAAGTAACAGGCATAATTAGGGGATAAAAAAAAAACTATTTATGTCTATGTTACAAACTGCGGTTTTCCATTAAGTTCACTTCTTATTACTTGACGTTTGTGTATGTACTTTGGTTACTAAACAGATTCTTTTTCTTACCACTTTTTTGCTTGTGAAATTTAATTCGTTTTTACATGTCTACGATTTTCGTTTTGGATTTATACTTTTTACAAACTATGATTTGTGTTTCGTAATTCGCATAATTCACTGAGATCCATTATAGCATTTTCAAATTTTCGTTTACACGCCACAATTTTTTAGAAGATCAAACAGCAGGGTCGCCAATTTTGACTACAGAAACTCTGAATTTTGGTTAAAGGAAGATCACTGACGATAAGCGTTTCTCGCTATTCTTTTAATTTTCTTAATTAAAATGGTACTGAATGAAGGTCAAATTAACAGTTCAAAAGATTTAAAAAACACTCGAATGTTTTCTTTTTTATGCAAGAAAACCTTGGTTAAACTGAAACTTTAAAACTCTTTACAGATGATTTCAAAAGATAAAAACAAGAGTACATACTGTTGAAATTGTATACAATATTCGTATACTCGAGATTTGAAAAGTGATTTTTTTTTTTTTAAATTATAATTTGCAACGAGATCCCCTGCTGTTCGCTGTTTCTCTCAGTGTCGTTTAACTTGTATATACCTGTACTTAAGCATATATGTATGTATATTAGATGTATGTATATATGTATGGCAGTCATTAAGAAAGTCGTTAAGGATTCCTCTTATTATTATTCTTATGTATTCGCAAACTTTTCGTACAGTTCTATGACACTTTATGCTTAGACTTAGGTAATTACTCTTTAGACATTTTTGCGGTATTAATTTGACAAAAAAAAACGTTAAGCACTTAACACACGATTGTTTTTCATCCGGGCGCTTAAAATGCATGAGCATAATACAAATTACATATTATGTTCTAAAAAAAAAATTGTCGGTACATTGGAATCAGTTGTGAAGGCGCCACATTATTTCTGATAGGAAGAAAAACAAATGCATTTCTTGTGGCGTTCGAGAATGAGAGAGATACAGAGGCGTGAAAAGAGATAGACAGATTGTGTGTGTGTTCTTATGTGAAAGAGATACATGATTATTTACAAAACGCAGT
This sequence comes from Drosophila orena, assembly GCA_005876975.1. Classification (NCBI taxonomy): domain Eukaryota; kingdom Metazoa; phylum Arthropoda; class Insecta; order Diptera; family Drosophilidae; genus Drosophila; species Drosophila orena. The sequence continues at coordinate 10,083,974 of VCKV01000288.1, forward strand.
AGCTATTAGATAATGGATAACATGACCATGTTGCAGCTGCTCCCAAAGTTGCTCCATGCACGTTGCATGGTAGCACAGTTGCATGCTGCATGCTGCATGCTGCATGTCGCTGGTTACTGTTGTGGCATCCTCGAATTTGCCGCCGCAGTCGATGTTGCTGCTGCAGATGTGGTTGCTGTTGCTGCCGGTCATCGGCGATCGTCTGCTGGCATCATTTGAATTTGCATGGGTTTTATTTGACACATATTTGTATTCGAGTGATTGGGGTGTTCGAATAGAGAAAGAAAGGAGTTTATCTTTATATGAGGGACCACAATCATTGGTTGCATTCTTGCTTGCTACTTATCACAAACTTTAGTTTCGTACAACTAATTAAATTCGCACTAGGCGCCGAACTAAAGATAAAACGAAACATTTCTTATAGCTAAGGGTGACTAGTGCAACAAAATGGTAATCATCAATTTGCGAATATAAATCATAATTGCCTAATACAAACAATATATTCAAGTACAAATTTGTTCACAGCTAAAAACTAAATTATAAATACTTTTTGATTGTACACACACAAAACACACACGAAATTCAGCAACTGAAGACTGCGATTCTGAGTTCGCCACCAGGCGCACGCATAAACACAGTACCCACTCGCTGCGAACTACAACACATAACTCGGAGCTATTGCATCAAAGCAGCTCGCAAACAAATTAAATTCATAATCAACATAAATAAAATTCTATGGGACAGGAGCTACAAAACTCAATGGTATCGATTTTTAGAGGCCTGGGATTCTGGGTTTTCAATGTTATCTGCGGCTATAGAACATGGCATCAACTAGAACTTCCATTTTATGCAAGTACGATAAAAAAGTATGTTAGTCATACAATTTAGATAATGATTTATCATAGAACAATTATTAAAATGAATGGGTAGTTAATGTAACTATCTTAGAAATAGGAAATCATATTTTAATGTTCTTTATGCCAATATTTTTGTTGTATGTAATATCCTTTATAATATCTTTATTGACGCCAAACTAAAGACCACAGACTTCATCCAAAACCTCTAGAGTACTCCCCTAATATTTGTATGCCATAAAATCGAACTAGTTACCAAGCTTTGGTTATTGCTTCTAATTAGAATTGGGTTCAACTACGACTTACCGTGACATTGGCCATCAGACGCACCGCCAGGACCCGCGAGTGGTGGCAACGGCAGTGGCAAAGGAAGCGGTAAGGGCAGCTGCATCGCCTGCTGTTGCTGCGCTGCGGAGGATCCCCCGCCGACACTTGAACCCGAACCGGAGGATCCTGAGGCCGTGGCCGCTGCTGTCGCCGTCGTGGGAGCCGCTGCACTGGATGAGGAGACCGCACCGCTACTGCTGTTGCTCGTACCTAGGCCGCCGCCGACGCCTCCGCCACTAGAGCCACCTGCTCCGCTGGATCCGGAGCCACCGGCCCCTGCGTTCGCTGTGGCGCCCGCGCCGCTCGTGTTGGTTGCCTCGTCTGCCGTGCGCTTGAAGAAGTTGTGCTGCAGGGCATAGTAGGGCGTGACCCGTGTCTTGGGGTCAAAGTCGAGCATGCGCAGAATTAGGTCCTTGAACTTCAGATAGTCCGAGACGGAGTGGCCAGGCTCATCGAGACGCCTGCCCCCTGGACCGCCTGTTTCCACTCCGAGGATGTCGTGAAGCTTGCGGGATCCTGGTGGCTTGTACTTCCTGCCGTTCTGATTCTTCTTCAGCACATAGGAGCCATCGGCCACGATCTTGTCGAAGAACTTGCGGGTCTTGTGCGCCTGGTCGAGCAGATACTTGGGCGGCATGCCCAGCACCTCGACGATCTTGTTCATCTGGTCAACCTCGTTGCAGCCGGAGAAGAGCGGCTCGCCGGTGTGCATCTCGACCAAGATGCAGCCCAGTGACCACATATCGATGGCCAGGTCATACTGGATGCCAAGCAGCACCTCCGGCGAGCGGTAGAAGCGCGACTGGATGTAGTGGTAGATCTGTGCGTATTCAGGAAGTACATTGTTTAGTTTCTAGTGCATAATTTAAGGAATCTACACCATCATTTACCCGCTGTCCCAACTGGCAGGAGCTGCCAAAGTCAACGATCTTGATCGCCGAGCGCTTCGGGTTGCACAGCAGGATGTTCTCGGGCTTCAAATCACAGTGAATTATGTTCAGTTCGGGGGTGCTGAGGAAGAGCAGTGCGGTGCACAGCTGCTGGGCGAACTTGCGCGTGAGGTTCAGCGAAACGCCCCGGAAGTTGGTGTTCCGCAGCAGATCGTACAGGTTGTATGAGAGCAGCTCGAACACCAGGCACAGGTGGTTGCGCCACATGAAGTGCCGCTTGAGCTTAACTGCGGATCAAAAAGTTGAAAATTAATTAAATACGGTGTATACTTTGGCAATGGCATATGTTAATCCACATATGTAGGATACACATACCGATGTAGTATTTGTTTTCGGCATCCGCCCGGTTCATCATCTCGAGCAACTTGACCTCGATCTGTGCCTGGTTTAGGAACGGTTTCTTATTCTTAATTATCTTGATCGCCACGTGGCACTGCTCCTCGTGGTCGTAAGCCTTCACCACCTGGCCAAAGCTGCCTTTGCCTGCGGAGATTTAGGAAACATCATTAATAAATAAGTCAAATATTGAGAGATATTTGATTCCCACTCACCGATCAGAGAGTCGATCTCGTAGCGATCCAAAAACTTTTCGCCATTCTTGATTATATAGTCGTGATTATCGTCGTCGTAGCCGTCGTTATAGAGTTTTCGCTCCTTTTTGTTGGATGAGTCGTCGTCTCCTTGCGTCTGCTGGGCACGACGTTTCTTTTTCGCATAGTAAACCTGAAATGAAGTAAATTAATATCATTACATATGTATATTATGAGCTGCTAATGTAATGTACTTAAATGCACTTTTTTTTTAAAACTTATGCAAAAACACATTTTAAGCATTTTTTGTGATATTATGATCATGATTTATATTATTATTCTAATCTATTACATATACATATGTACATAAGGCACATGAAGTAAAGAAAAATATTACAGTTTTCAAAAATAGAAGTGGTAAATTGGATTCTATTGGCTAGTTGCAAGTAATCCCGTTACTTCCACTTCATCAACGACAAATGTAAACACAAAGTGGGGAAAATGGGGAAATCGGGAAATTGAGAGCCCAGACCGGCAAATAAAGAAATGCCGAAAGAGGGCGAAGCCGAGCTGGAAAAAAAGAAGAGAAAATCCTCTCTCCTTTTTCCAACTCACGCGCTCGCACTCTCTTTTTCGCCACCACGGTTTCTCTTTCACGGGCGAAAAAAAGGCTGCAGCTTGGTGAAAAAAGTTGTTGCTAACGCGGCAAGGTGACGGTGGTGAGAGTGAGATAGCGCCACGTTGCGAGAGGAAACAAGAGACAGGGACAGAGACAGAGGAGAGAGCCCCACTCTCTCGAAATCGGAAAACTGTAGCATACAAAACGGCAGCGAAAAGGCATTTGCAATATTACGGCATTTCCAATGGCACAAGCAGCAAACTGCAAATGTAACTGTAACTTCTGTCAAAAGCACTTCAACTGTTCGAGAGCACCTGTCAAATTCAAATACTTGCAACATCGCTAGCTGTCAAATCGTCCAACTGCAGAACTGTCATTTACCAACATCAATATGTTTGACTTTCCATAAAAAAAAGCGAGATTTTGAGATGCAGTTTTAATTTCCCCTTGAATTGATTTCCATTAAGTATACGTTGTATACGTTGTAATACCTACTCAACTAGTAGTTTTCTTAAATGTATATACATATATATATGTATATATATTCCTAATATTCAGTCAGTCAGAAAGTTGAGGGTTTTTGGGGAAAAGTTGCGTGCAACTCATATGAACTTAAGCTGCGTGAAATATTAACATTTTTACGAGGCATGCGACAATCGCCCCACCCACTCAAGGCGCATAATCACCGATTTAGGTCGGCGGCATTATGTCATAGCGTCATTTGACAGTTTTCATGAGAGGCCATCAAGAAACAAGTATTAGTTATTCGGAGGGACGTTCCCGTCCCGCCGAACATTGAAAGCATTGGAAACTTGGCAGGAGAACCGAGACAGTGCGTGTAGCATTTATGCTCCTTTTATTTTTTCGGCTGTTGTCAACCGAGTCGGCGGCAGACGACGTCAATCGAAGCCAACTGCAAATGGCCGGCTACGGGGGCGGTGGCGGTGGCGGTTTTGGGTGAATTGACCCCAGCAGCGGGTCAAGGACAAACGTATCTTTAGCCCAGCTCAACGCCACAAATATCCGCTGTCAGCAGATAGTCAGACAGTCGAAAAAGAAAGCCACAAGACAAGAAAAGCCCCCGACGAAATTCCGATCGTCATATGAGCGTACATAAAGAGACGAAAGAAATCGGGATGGATGCCAAGGTTCCGTCGTAGTGTTGCAGAAAACAAGATTGCAAGCTCATTGGGTTCATGCTGTGAACTTTCAAAATGTTATCCTCTGATAAGGTGGTCAGTTACAGCAATTGGATAGAATATGCTCTTTGAACTGACATGGAATCTTGCAAAGTGATACGTTTAATGATGCCTTAAAATCAGTATTTACTCGTTAATAAATGAAAACAAAAATCATGAGTATTATTAATGCACTATAACAACAAGAGTGCTTTAAACCAGCTCTAATGATCAAAAATGTGATATATGGTTCTTATGTGATGGTTGCAGTTGTAGATTAACAGTTGTGGTCCAGTTGTGGTACACACTCACCTCGTTGATGTGCTTGTAGGTCTTTATCAGATCGACACTCAGCTTGCGCAAAGGTCCTGAGGCGGGCTCCCGAAAGTGGTTGGGAATCCGGGCCTGCATGGCGCGCACCTCCGACGAAGACGAGGGACTAGAGTGCTGTGGAATGAGATCGAAAGATGAGATTATTACTCAATCTGCTCGCTGATGGGTTACAAGAAGTACAGAGATGGCCAGCTAAGTAACCCAAAGCCCAGAAGCTCCGTATGCTGCATGAATACCAGTCGTATACTTTTTGAAAACAATCTCTTAAAGTCTTCAAAATAACATTTTGAACGTGGTTGTTAAACTTCGTAATAAACATAAATACGTTAAGTCTTAATGGCCGCATTAAGAAAGGCAAAACCAGTCCTGAAAACTACACTGCTTTGTTCTTCTGAGGGCGAGGCTTTCTCAAATGTGCCATAAACCTTTCTAATTTCAACTTTTAATTTAAGTGGAGCATGGGAAAACCTTCACCGAAGTGACCTTAACTTTTGCACGGTTCCCTCGAAATATTCGTGGGTTATATCGAAACAAAATAGCATTGATGTATGTATCTACTTGCTTGGATTGCATTCTCCATGTTGGTTTCCTTACAATTTCTACGATTATTAGGTTGCGAAGAAATACACTTTTGATGGATGCCCCCTTGCCTTTAAATTCATGTTTAAGATTAATGGAAAGGATTAAGCTGTACTCACATGGTGCATGACATCCCGGTGCGTGGCAGGCAGATCCTCTGCGTCGACGAATCGCCCGTAGAGGGGGGCGTGGCGCTGTCTTCCGCCCCCGCTTCCGCTGCCCTGCGCTGCATCGACGGCGACGCTGCCCCCGCTGGACCCATAAGCGGACACTAGAGCGAAAGAAACAGAGAGAGCCAGAGAGAGAGAGAGAGAGATCAGAGATGCTATCAGATATCGGCGGGAATCATACAAATATATGTGTATATAATTATTTAGCTGCATTTGCTTGCTGCCTTCGGTGTGCGCCGTTTGCGCTGGTTCATTGACCGGATCGCTCGGACACCGCTCCTCTGCAAAATGCACCTGTTTCCTCGCACACCTGACTACGTCAGCGTCGAGAGTTGCCAAAACGATAATAAAGGCAACGGGAAGGGCGAAAAGTGTGCACACAGAGCAAAAAACAGCTGAAAAAAACACTGCCAATTCCCATTTCAAATGCGATATAGCCCAGAGTCATCCATTCTTTATTTAACTTAAGATGTAATTTGTTCTAAAATTAGTAGTTAAGTCTTTGAGAATGTGGCCATACCAACTTGAATTGGTATGCAAGTAAGCTAAAGATGGTGAGCCCATGATGCTGCCAAATAACAAACTAACAAACTAATTAAATAATTTCTTTTGTTTTCGGAAAAAGCAACTTTTGCTAGCCTTTTTTCCCTGTGTGCATTGGCGGCAGTCAGAAAAAGTTAAAAGAAGATCTACCTTAATTTTAGAACCAGACGGAACTGAACTGAAATTATTACACAATATGCAGGCGCAGATACATAATTCTGCCGTTTGTAGATTCTATTTCCCAAGTTCCTATGACCATTTCACATGCTCACTCTCTTTGTTTTTGATTTTCGCTTGTTGGCTGGTGGCTTGTGCAACAAAAATAGACCCAACGTTATAAACAAGAGAAAAAAAAGCAACTAAAATCGTGAAGGGGTTGGGGGGAGGGGTTTAGGGGAAAACCTGTAAGAGGCAGCAGCTGTGTTTTCGATGATAATCCGAGATATTTGATATTCGAACACCTCTAAATTTTCAAAAACAGGTGGTGGTCGCGATAAGAAAAAACTTATTCAATGTCTATTCATATTCCTCTTACACGGAAAATTCTACTAATCTGCAAGCTTAGCAATTTTTACTTAATTTCAGTTAAACTCTATTATTTGATTTGGGGCTTAATAATATTCTTCATAGCTTAATATGTTTCAAATGATAATATTCATTTCGTTTTATTGCCCAATTTCAAAGGGAAAAGAGCAGGGATTTAATGAACCGACACTAAACGATATTCTGTAGGCCACATCCTCTTCTTTATCCAATGAGCTTACTATTATAATAGATTGGTTGTTCCGCCTTCCTCGTCAATGATGATGATGATGATGATGATCCCTGAACCACCAGCAGATTGCCATCGTACCGATCTTTATCTCGACCGCCCTCCCCCCCATCCACCAGCACCGTGTTCCAGGCACTTTTCGGCAGGAATTTAGAGATGATCTGATGGCCACCGTCGTCGTCATCCGCCTCCTGATTGCTATTTGTTGGCCAATTTCTGACACGATGCTGGCAGCCAATTTGCGCCAAATAATTGATGTAATGAGGCGGATGATGGTGATTGTGGTGGCCGTTGTGTGGATGGTGGTTCAAGCTGCTGCTGGTGATGGTGGTGCTACTGAAACCGCCGCCACCAGCTGCTGCACCAACGACAAATGGCGCCCAATCCTTGGTGGCCTTGTCAACCGGATCGCCGCCATTCATTGACTGCCAATAAACTAGAGCCGTCGACATATCATTCGTATTCGCACTCGCACTCGCACTCGCACTCGCGTTCGCACTACCCGCTTCCTTTTTTTTACAATCAAAAATATATGCCTATTTTATATATTTCTCCCCGCTTTTATTTAGTTTATTTAAGTAATTTAAGATCCATTGGGATCCGGCTTTGTGAAGCGCGATCTGCGTCGCGTGAAAATTCAGCGCAAACTGCCTCAGTTTTTGTTCCCCCAGTTCTGTCCCCAATGTTTGCCACTAGTCGTTTTTGTCGTCTGTTTTATTTATACGGAACCGTGTTTTCTGGCTGCTCTTTTATTTCACTTGGTGTTTTTGCACTTTTTTGCTGCACTTCTGCCGATCACACGAACGAACCGAGCGGCGATAGCGAGATTGCAACGATCATCACGATCTCGGCGTGGTAATGATAATGAAGCAAAGGTAGGGGATGCGGCATCGGAATTCGGTATGTTTACACTAGACTCGTTCAGTGTTGCACAATTGCATGTGAGTGAGTGGGCAATATGAAGATCTCTTTGTGAAATAAGTCAATTCCATACATTTCGACTTTTGTCACACCTCTAGTGTGCGAAAAGCTCAGTTGAGTGAAACAGTGTTGGGTAAATTATAATGATGTACATGATTCACCACAAATGCCTTTCAGTATCTCCCTATTGTCCATAAGTGATCACTTGTTAATCCCAAATGAATAAATCTGTTCTCTCTCTGTTTACTTCTGGCTGGCTTTTTGCTTTTCATCACTACTGTGTTTTGAAAGAGGGAGTTCCGCTTTTCGAAGATAATGGCATTTCAATAATGACAAATAGCGTGTAGGGTGCGGAGTGTGGGAGAAATGTGGAAACGATGGTTGGGAAAGTGCTTGCACTTGTCTCGTGCGCGCAGAGATACAAATATACAATAGTATGCATTTCTTTGTTTCGGCTTTTGCGTCGCCGTCAAGTCGAGGAAATCAAAACAAAGCAAACGAAATGTGAAATGAAAATAAAATGTAATTAACCCCAGGCAAAAAGTGTGTGTGTACAAAATGCAGTGCGTTACAAAACTGTATAACTGCTTGAGCTGAATGAGCCAAAAAAAAAATACTAAAGCGTTTTCGAAACGAAAATGCCAAGTAAGCCAGCCAAACAATTTCGATATTTATTCAGATTGAAATAATTATAAACTTGTGGTATTTAGAGTTATGTAAATGTCTGTCCACACGCCAAACTAATTTGTGTTTTCCATTTCGCCGCAGCAATTATAGAATTATTTGCTTTTATAAACAAATTGAACGCTTGCCAATCGATGGAAGAGTTGAATGATTAATGAGTTCGGGGCCCCTCGAAAAATTTGCAGGAGCGTAGCCACCAGCCTCTCTATTTATAGGGATCCCATTCCATACCATCCCATCCGATCCTCCGTCCCGAAGTTCTCATGTTCGTTTGTCTGTCGCGTCTCGGCCAAAAATAAAAATAGTTGACGACATTTTGCGTTCGCTCCCCGCCACCTTTTGGCCACTTGCATTTCGGGCCAGGAAAGGGGGATCGAAGCCCTACCAACCACCTCCATCGTAATTACACATGGGGTGGAGGGGCACTACGATGACGATGACGATGAGGATTGCGATGGCAATGGCATCCGGAGCAGGTGACTCACAAGAGCAAGTTGATAAGCTAGTGTCGGCAACTGCAGTTACTAGTGCAGTCGTCCACTTGACAACTTAATGAACAGATGGCGCCGGCTTATCGGGTAGTAAAGTCTCGACATATTTGGCAAATAATGGGGAAGTCCCGCCCGGACGAACTTACGGATTTTTCAAAACTAAGCAGATTGGAGCAAATACAGACGGTGTGGGTTGAGTGATAAGCAAACAGTTGTCACATTATTTGCTGTATGAACGGAGTGATCGTGTTGCATTCCTCGCCTGAACAGGCCTGGAAAAGCGGTGGAAACGGTGGGGTAAGGCAGCCGATATTAGATGTTCAAAATATGGCCACTGTTTAAAATTGCATCTGAACCCGTTTATTATTATTACTATCGGTTATATGACCCATTTTCGTAGAATTATTACAGAACACTGCACTGCAACCGAAATCAGTTGTAAATAAAGCACTACAGTTACAGCTGTAATACTGTAATACTCTTTTTTTTCTTGGAATCTCAAGTGTATTTGCAATGGGTGACTTTTATTTGATATAAAATTTTTCACCACAATTAGTCAATTCCCACGAAACAATATCTATATTTCAATAAAAACTAACTTCAAGTTACTCTACAAAAATGATTGCACTGTTTTAATTCCAAGGATATACTTCTCTTACCAAAAAGAACTGAATATAAAATGAGAAACTATGGAGAAAAGTTTATGGAGCGGTGCAAGCTGTGATCCTGTGTTTTTGAAGTGGGATCTGGAGATATGTATACTTACGTTTCTGTTTATTCTTATCCATAACGCCGCCGCTATTCGTATCCTCTAATCTATACATGGGGCTGATGTTTGTTGGTTTTCGGCTGATTAATGAATCGTTACTTGATTTGTTGGCTCCTATGTATTACCCTATATGTATGTACTTGACATACATATACACTTGCTTATATATATATTTATATAGATGTATATATATGTTGCGTTATTTGTTCATACGATTTGGATAGTTTGAAATTGTGTTTTTGTGTCGGATTTTGGTTGTTGTGATTTAGTTTTTTCTATAAATTAAATAGTTTTTTTTTGTGTATTTCTCATTCTTTTCGTTATCCTACGTGTCGTTGTTGTTGCATTATTTATTTTTGTTTGAATTTCTTTACGTGAGTACCAGTTAATATAGATTTATGTATGTGGTATTGGTTAATATATATATTTTCGTATATATTTTTAAATGGGTCGAATACTTTTTGTTTAAAATTATGAACACAAGTTTCAAGTCTTTTGTCGAATTTGCTTTACCGCTTGTCTGCGCTCGTTATGAATTACTTTCCTTTTTCTTACAGTGTAATTGTTCAACATTTATGAAACAAACAAAACAAAAATACGTTTCTCCTGCTGCTGTTGTTGTTATTATTGTTATTGCTCTTTCCGTTTATTTACCGCTCAACATTGCAATTACACACACTCCCAAACAATGGGGCGTGTGTGTGTGCTCTAATGAAAACAAAACACGCACACACACACACACTCACACACACACGAATGCGAACGCACACGCACACAGACGCACGGGGGAAATCTGAGAAGAAAGCAAAAACTTTTGCGATCTGCCTTTCTTCTGCGCTGTTACGTTTGATTTTTTTTCTGTTTATCGATTTGTTAGCTAGCATCTATCGATTTTCTCAAGTTAGTGTACTTTTGGTTTTAAGGTAATTTTTGGCTTCCGCTTTGTTCAACATTTTGCTTAAACATTTCACAAGCACTAATATATTTTTAAAATTCTTTTTACATATGATAATGGTAAATAATTGTCGCCACGCTTTGTTTACAAAACTGTACTGCTGCCGCCGCTACTGCTGTTGTTGGTGTTCCTGTTGTTGCTTTCTGCAATGAAAAGAGAAGACGTTTGTTTAATTAACTAATTGAATAATAATTATTTATAGTGAAATATATATGTATATGTAGATGAATTGGGGAGCCGGAAAAGGTTTGAAGCGTACGGCGCAAATAAAAATAATAAATAATAACAATCTGGCGCTCTCTCTGGTTCTGTTAACGCGCTGTTAACAAGCTCGCTCTCCCAACTCGCTCTCTTTGGCAGGTGAACGAACGACACGCGACGCAAAAAGCATGCGTCTGTGTGCGAGCGAGAGAGCGCGCAAGTTCAACGTGTGGCTTGGCTTCTTTCGTTGTTTTTTTTTTCTTCTGCCGGGGCGCCGCCTCTAATACATACACACACACGCCCACCTCTGACATTGCACTCGCAAAGAACACACACATACGCACCGTGGAGTGACAGCTGTTTCAAGTTCGATTTCGATTTCGATTACTCGTTTTCGACTCTGTTGTCAAGGCGAAAAATTTGGCGTGCATTTTAATTACAAATGTCGATTAACCCCACACGGCACACAATATACGTGAGCAAATATTTTAATTAGCTAAACAAAACAAAACACACACGGGCAAATTGTTGTTGCTGCCTATGCTGCGGTGAAAGTGGCGTTTATTAGCGTTTAGAGGTGCGCTGCTTGCTACTTTTTTGTTTTGTTGCTTTGTTGTTGTTGTTGCTGCTCTTCTGTCGGCATTTCGCGATTTTGTTGCCAAGCAAATGGAATTGACCAGCAGACGACTAGGGTTGCCACCCCTCCTTCAATTTCTTGCTCTGTCTCGCGGCGTAAAGAAGGGATAACAAACGACAACAGCAAAATAAATGCACAATTGTACAGCAGCGGTCACCACTATAGTGACAAAAAAGCATAGACAGCCAAGTTAATTATAATAAAATATGCTGTAAAAATACTTTGCAGAAAACTATGTAAAGAGCAAAATTATATCAACATTCATTGGCAAGTTATTCCATTGGCACCGCCACTGTAGAAATTATTCACACATTTTACCGGCAAAACAGAAGAAAACCAGTTCCCAAATCAGCAAAAGCCACACAACGGGATACAAAAAAGTATGAATTATTCTCCTGGCGTGAATCAGCATCGGAATCAGTACAAAAAAAAAAAAAAAAGAAGGTAGTGCGTCACTCCTGCCTGCACTTTGTGACTAATAAAGTAAGCAAGCGATTCGCAGAGTGCGGATGCGGATCTTTGCAGATCATGTGGCTAACGAGTGTTAACCCGTTGTTGTCAACTGTGATCGACGATCAGCGATCGACAATTGAACGGCTTTCGCGTTATCATTATCAGTTGATGTTCATTTGACTTTTTACTGTTTTCTGCAATGTGTCCGTCCGGGGATCGTTATTTATTTACTATTGCGTTTATTTATAGCGCGGGTGGCAGCAGCCAGTTTTTTGCATGCTTCATCGTTTATTTTTGGGCCAACACGAAATCGGCAAAAAGCAGCAATAAATAGCTGCAATAACGACACACACCCACGCACTCCCACACAAACAGGCGAAAACAATCGAGTAGAAAAGCGAGGCGCACTGAGAGAAACATTAGCCAACTAGTTCGGAGTTCGGTTGCCGCGCTTTCGGTGCAGCTGGCAACCCTGTGCGGCGGCTGGGTGGTCTACGAATATCTTAGCAATCGGATCGCACACTACTCCCCCAACTTCTGGGAAAAGTACTAAAAATTCCACATTAAGATTCCTACCACTACAGGCATCATTCGCAAATAGAGACTTTGATTGTTATCAACGATTTAATCTAAGAGATATGCAAAACGAAAGATACACTGCCAGATTTCTTGGTACTTGAATAATTTGATTGTGGAGTATGATCTAATTTTGTATTCATTTTATAGAAATATGAGAACAAGCTTGGATCAATAAAATGACATCGTTGCATGTATTTGAAGCTTCAAATGAGTTTTACCAGAAATCTATATTAGCAGGCCAACTTAGCGAGTGGCCACTGTAGCGGGGGGTGGCATAAAAAATACAACTTTATGATCGGCGGCGGCCGTTTGACGTCAGAATCACTTGGCTTGGCTGTCTCTCTGTCTGTCGGACTGCGCCAATATACGTGTGGTGGAAATACAGATGTATGTATGTATGTGTGTGTGGTTGCCTGCCGCTCGCGCTCTCTTTCTTCTCGCTTTTGCCTTTCTCCGCTGCCCACCCACTGCAGCCATCCATCGCAGAATGAGGCGAAAAAGAAGGAGAAGCGGGCGGAGGATGGGGGGGGGGGGGGGGGGGGAGCACGTCATGTGGTGACCCAAATCGTTCGTGTGACTTTTTCCATTTGCGCTCGTTTTGTTTAATTCAATTTGCGTGCACATTAAATGCTGTTACTAAACTAATAATTGAAATAAATCATGTCCTCTATTTCTATTTCTATTTGTGTTTTTTTTTGTGGTGGACTCGTTTTTCTTTTAGTGCAACATGTGGGCGATGCCGGAAAAAATGGAAAGAAAACGTTTTATTATTAATACGGCGTACTCATACATATACAAACATACACTTGCCAGAAAAGGTATGCATATGCATATTGATTTTTTATATTTTGTTAATGTAAGCGCCGGTTTTTAAGTGTTTTTCAGTTTTTACGCATACTTTTTCATGTGCCATATCCCGAATTTGTACCCTTTTAATTTTTATAAAATTATATAAGTACCTAAAGCTAAGAAAGTTCTGATATTATTAATAAGAAATGTGTTTATAACATTAAAAAAAATGAAGTCGATATCATTTATACAAATATACTTTTTTTGCCATCAAAGTTATGCATTGAGTGTGTACGCATACTTTTTCTGGCCAGTGTATTTGGCTATGTGCGTGGTCTAGATTTTCTAGGTGTCTACTAAAAATACCTTGTAGGCGTTTTCCACTTCTTCTGTATTCATTAGTATCGCTGATTAGCCAAGAACGTGAAGAGCTAAGGGAATTTGGCAAGGAAATAGTACGGCACCGCTTCCATAACTTGAATCCAACTTTGATTTTAGTTTTATCTCAAATCCGAAGGTCAAATTATTGTAGCTACAAATCGTACAAGGAAGCTGCAAATCCTAATCAACTATTTAACGCATTCACAATGCAAGTCTTGGTACGCATTTTCCATTTGAATCAGTTAACGAAGTACTACTGTGACAGCAACAACAATTGGACAACAGCGACATCAAAACGGTTTTTGCGCTTTTGAAAGCACTTTTTCAATGGAAGATTGTGCAAAGAAAGGCGAAGAATTTATGCTTTCTTTCTCTGCACTCCCCGGAGCCCTATCCCCTATCTCCTATCCCCGTCCCGCTTGCACCCACTGGCAAAGTGCGTGGGGAGGAGCGATAGAGAAGAATCGAAAGCGAAGACGAGCGGAGAAGAGAGGAGCGAAGAGTGTAAATGCCGCTGGCTGGCTAAGTTTATTATTATATTTATTTATGCTTGTTTTTTTTTGTTGCTGTCTTATTTGTTTTTCTGTATTTTTCTTCTTTTTTTTTGTTTAGCTCAACGTGGTTCAAAGTTCAATGACCGATTTTGCCTTTGCCGAAACTGAAGCGAAATGAAATAAACTGAAATGAAATAATGAAGTGAAGTGAACTGAAATGAACCGAAGTGAGGTGAAGTGAGCGGCGCAGTCGCAGAGCTTTTCTTGCCATCTCCCTCCCACAAGCACACACGCACACACACACACACACATTGGGGCACATGGCCACACACAAGGTCAGTTAATAAAGTTGATTTTTGCTCAATACGCAATAGCACAAAAATGTGCAAATAAAAAATATAAACAATATAAACACTAACAAGTTGGCAAGCGAAAATGCAAAATACAACAAGCGGCAATTAAACAATATCCTTTCATAAAATGGTTTTAGTCATCTTTTAGAATAATGATTTTATTAACCATTTATTATAATATATAATAATAATGTTATATATATAATAATAATGTAATATATATAATAATAATGTAATATATATAATAATAGTATATTATATATATAATAATTTATTATAATAGATAATAATAATAATTTGTGAATTATACAATGTCATGCAAGAAGGTGGTAATAAAATATAAATGATGCTGCTGGCAGTGATTCTATTTACTTGTTCAGAAAGAACATAAAATATATACTCATTATTATGTATAACAACTCGTGGGACATAATCCATTTGACATATTGATAGCACTGATAACGACGCGATGAGGCTACCCCACATGCATATTTTCATAGTTTCTATGTAGTTTTCGATAATTACACATGTATATAATCAGATGAGAAAACTAGTTCATAGGTCACACGGATATTTTATGCAGACTGTTAATTGAGTGGGAATACGAGCTCGTATTGTAATGTTTTGGACAACTTGCGTTGTAAACAGTAGTTCTGATAATTTCCCACTTTCCTATGAACAACCTGGCGGTATCGGTCCTCATTTCCGCTACTGTACTAGGTGTTTTGTATGGTAATTGAAAACTGCGCATTCATTGATGACGGATGACGTCGCAGCTTTGACACTGGCATTGAAAATTTCAGTTTCGCAAGCAGACTGCAGTCACCAATCACCAATCACCAGTCACCAGTCGGCAACAACCATGATAATGAATGCAGGAAGAAGAAGAAGAAGAAGAACAACAACAACAACAACAACAACAACAACAACAACAACAACAACAACAACAAGAATAAGAAGAACAAGAACAAGAAGACTACAATTACGATACTATATACTACGTATGTACATACATACATATATACATAACAAAGGAACGGAATGGGCGGCATGAATTTCACTTAATAAATATGTGTCTCGAAAAAATTTTCTTATTCTGTATATCTCTGGCAGCTTCATAACTTATATTGAATCTGACATTAATTATGCGGATAGCATATATTTCCTGACTTTTATGCGTAATTTAATTGTTATATGCACAAAGTTCTGGGAAAACCAGAAAACATTTGAATTCTTTCACAGAACAAACATAAGAATACAAAAGCCAGCCGAATACGAAAATATCTATTAGAGAGCCATCTATCTATATATACTGTATCTACAGATCGTTGCAATTGTTTATATTGCTTCCACCACCAGTTAACTGCATTCATGCTTTCTGTTTTCTGCACTCTGGCTTCCTTGGCTGCACTGATTAGAGACTGGAATAACAATGATAATAACCAAAACAAATGGCAGCACGTGCTTGGCATCTGGTTTATTGTGATAAAGTGCGACTTTTCCCCGACCATCCCGACCATCCAGACCATAAACTACTCCACTCACTTTCTCCCCTTTCTCCGCTCGCCACATGTGCTAGCTGGTTAGCAGGTTAGCTAGTTAGTCGCTTGGCCAGTTAGCCACTTACTTAGTTAGTCAGTTGGCTGCGTCAGCGTCGCAATTGCGCCGCAATTGGGCACTAATGAAATGTTCTTGGTACGCATTTACAATGCAATGGGCGAAGGGAGAAAGGTATGAGAGTTGCCGACTGAGGTGCTAATTACCCATCGCTATGGCAGCCATTAATCCTGCAGGAAAATGGGAAGGCAGGAAAAGCGCTGGCGGAAAAGTATGAGCAACCACTATGCTCAATTAAAAAATCGTTAAAGGGAAAACAAGAGCTTTTCCGCAGATAGAAATGGAATTTTCCACAAGAATACGCTCCGTTCCACAAATAGATTATGGCGCTTGTAGACAGAAACTAGTGGGGTTCAACCATTAATTAAGACGACCTATACCAAAATACTACAAACTCACCAGTTTTGAAATGTGTAAAGTATTGTAAATAACAAATTAAATATTGCCAAGTAACCCGGAATATATTCTATGAAATATCTAGTTTTAAACAGATATAAAAGCAGCAGCCCAAGTCACTTCCCTCAAATTCCGGATCCAAAATGAATATATATCGGGCATATACCGTGCTCGTGATCATCCTCCGCACATTGAGTGTCCATGCGATGAGCTTCGACCTGCCCTACTACGGATACAATTCCTACATGGACAGCTATCTGGACAACACCAACGATGATCTATTGCCCGAGGAGCTTAACTGCGATGGAAATGACAGTTCGGCAACCACAGTGGAGCCACCGCCATATCTGGGATGCACCACAATATCGCCCTACGAAAATGGATGTGAAAACAGGGACAAATGCGACAGGGATCGAGATAGGGATGGGGATCGAGATCGGGATAGGAATAGGGATAGAGATAGAGATGGGAACAGGGATAGAGACAGGGATCGGGACATGGACAGGCATAGAGATAGGGATAGAGATAACCATGACTCCAGTGACAGCGAGATGAAAATGTCGCGTCTGAAGGCCACCCACATTGCCCAGAATGCCGCCCAGGTGGCCAAGGCCGCCAATGATGCACAGGAGGCGGCCGCCCATGATGCATCGCGCAAGGTGAAGATTCAACTGGCCGACAAGGCCATATGCGCCGCCCGTGCCGCCGATGCCGTGCTCGAGGGTAAGCTGGCCATGGTGAAAAACTTCGCCAGGGAGATCCGGGATGCCGAGGCAGTGGTGGAACAGGTGAGCTCCTCGCTGCTGATCAGTGAGACGAACGCTAATGCCGCCTGTGCAGTGGTCAAAGCAGCGGAGGCTCAAGCCGCATCATTCAGGTATAATAATCGTGATACGATTACACTGAACATATTACAAAATTGCACATTACAATCCATCTCGTAAATGATTTTTATATCGATAGAAATATCAACTCTTAAACGATCACCAAAAGCTGCTGTAAATTCTACTCTATTATTAAATGGATCAAATTGTTATATCCATATAACATCCCAGCGATAACATATCGATTTTCTTTTCAACTGATATCGATAAATGCTTCGATTATTATGCTTTCAGGGCCCTGTTGGAGCAGACGAAGGGCACTTTGTCGGACATGGATAACCTAATCCAGCAGTCGAGCACGGATCTCGATGATAAGGGCCAAATGCTGGCGGCGGCGAAGTTGCGTGATGACCGACTGGACCGCCAGGTGGCGCAAGCCAAGTCGGAGTACGAGCAGGTGAAGGAGGCGGCCTGCCGCGCCGCATCCGCCGCTGTGGAGGCCAAGCAAAAGGTAACCTCCTGCAGCTTTCTGCCCCTGCCCCCGACTACTGCCGCCCCAAAACCCCAAGGTGGGTGTAACCACGCCCTCGATACCAACACCTGCAACGCCCTTCTGGAACTCTACAGGCAGCGCCGACGGCAACAACACCGATTGCGGCGGGAGAAGCTGCAGAACAGGATGGATCGCACGTACTATCAAATGCGCTCCCTATATTGATGGGAAATATCTGCTATATCTACAATTCCGTTTTTATAATCGTTGCGAATTAAATTCTCTATTTAGATACGAGTTTTGAGATTGTTCAATAGTTTGAGGGTAATAGATTTTTCCTACTTTTTAGATCGCTTTAAATAGCTTTCACGTCATTGATATATTGTTAGCGATATATGTACAAAAGAGGTTCCTCGCAGAGAGTGACCACTGTAGCTGCTCTCAATACACAATTGTTTACTAACAAATTCGCCTGGCAGTGTCGTAATTCTTGCGAAATAAA
Organism: Drosophila orena; assembly: GCA_005876975.1. Classification (NCBI taxonomy): domain Eukaryota; kingdom Metazoa; phylum Arthropoda; class Insecta; order Diptera; family Drosophilidae; genus Drosophila; species Drosophila orena. Next base: position 10,102,368 of record VCKV01000288.1, read on the forward strand.
CAATAACAATAAGATAGGCAAAGAAAATGAGTGCAAGGCCGAGACGCAACGAAACACGATCGCGAAGAGGAGAAGAAGAATGAAAGGGGAATAGAAGAGGCGATACAGTGGAAAACCCACTGTTTCAACGGAAAAATCACAGCTGCCAATGCGATACTGCCAGCTGTTTGGATTTGTTCTCCTTCTCCCTTTGGTATTTGTTTTTCGGAAAAATGGTGGGCGGTTGGGTGTTAAAAGTGCAACGGCCACAGGGTTGCCACCTTTTGCGGCGCTGTTGCGTCGTTGTTGTTTTTATTGCTATTTTGGCGTCGCTTCTTGGAACTCGAAACGGAAGAGAGTGAGAAGGAGAGAGAGGGCGCGCGCAGCCAGCGAGAGAAAATGAGTGAGAGCAATAGAAGAGAGTAAATTCTTGGAATACGTATAAATTGAATTATAATTTTTAAATCCTCAATTAACACTTTAAGCACATTTAATTAAGGAAGCATAAAACAACCGAACCAATAAAAAGATTCAACTAAATTCAACTAAAAAATCAACTAAATGGTTTGCTCAGCAAACCATTATAAAAAGAGTACGAACTTGATGAGAATTTTGAACCTGGATTATCAATAAAGCCAATGATCCAACTTATTAAATGTTATTTTGAAAAACAATAATATCAATAGTAGTTTAAGAAAATTGTTTACAAAACTATGTTCTAAAACAGCATTTTCCGCGTAAATATTTGTGAATTTACTAAGACTGCAGTCTAACATACTGCACCAAATTGCTAGCTGACTAATATGTTCATATATATAAATATGTTCAATAAATGCTCTAAGCGCGTATTTAACTGAAAAAACATCGAACTAATAAACTAAGGGCCACAAGCCAATTGGACTTTAAAATGCCGGCAAGTCCAACTGGCTTGCCTGCTTGGCGCATAACAGCAACGCTGTTAACGCCTAACAGCACGCTGTATAATGCTGGACGCTTGAGTTACGATTCTCTTTCTGCGCTCTCTTTTTTCAACCTAACCAAGCAGCAAAAACATAGGCATAAAACGGCTTACTTACACTTGATTTTCGTCGTTTTTCTTTTTGGTTATTTTATTTCCATGCATTGGGCTTTGTTAATTTCGCTGCAGTTATTCCACACATGTTTTATGCTACTGCTTTTGTTGTTGCTGCCGATAGTTGCAGCTGCGGCTCATGTTGTTTTTGTTGTTGTTGTTGCCACAGAAAAACATGTTTCACTTTATTCCCCCTTTTCATTCCTTCCTTCGCTTTGTATTTGTTGTTGTCGGTGGCAAGAGAGGGATGTCGATATGTGACGCGCACACACACACTCACGCACACACGCAGCGGGAGTGAGAGAGAGCGATACGAGGCAAACAAAAAATTTTTGCCGTTTTTCGTTACTCGTTGTTGTTGTTGTTGTTGTTGCTGCTGCTGCCGCCGCTGCTCCTTTTTCTATGCTTTCATTTCGAACTCGATCAATTAACAAACTTTTCTCATTTTCCTTTCAATTTTCGCAGCTCTCTCTGCGGTTTTTCATCTTTTCCGCCCGTCTGCCACAAAAAAGAGCGCGTCTCCGCAGTGTACAAAAAAAAAGCACACACGAAATGAGGAAAAAAAAACACACTCACACTCACGCACGCAGCACACGCATACACAGACACGGGCGAAACGGGGAAAATGCTTAATAAAAAGCACTGTGCTAACGCTTTTCCCGTTTTTCCAGCGACCACACACGCCCAGCTGCACCGAATTTATATTATTATTTTATTTAACACGCCGCCTGTGTTTCCGCGCTGCGCATTTTGTTGCTGGTTTTAGGTGTCTTGCTTCCCTTTCAGAGCTGGGTGGCTACTCGCGAGGATATCGATGTATCGGGTGAAATGGTGGTGGTGTTTGCCTGGCTCTGTCGATGTTTCGGGTTCGATAGTAATCGATGGATAATGATGCGATGTTTTAGCGGAATGTTCTCCATAAATGCCTCTCACATTGCCTAATTCGAAATAGACAGTTGTAATTGTGTAAGGTATATTAAATGATTTAAATTTTGAAAACATCTTGCCTATCGAATAAGACCATTCATTTTAGGCATTGCAGGCCAGGCCACTCCATAAATACGATTATGAATTAATCGATACCACTGCGTAGTGGTTGTTGCACAGAATATAATAATATGCTCTTCTAAGTGACTAAGCGAGTATTCGAACCAATCGAGGTGGATTCTTTTTTAAAAAACATTTATTTAAATCAAATATATAGTTTTCGCTCTATTTATAACCGATTCATCGCATTGGGACCAATATGCCATTAACTTATACGCACAGCTTGGGTTGTATTATATAATACATTTTTAAAGAAGTCGAATCCTTTGCAGTTAAAAATTTTATTTCCATTTACCGGCAACTTAAATGTGACTCATAACAGGTTTTAATTAGAACATATGAATGCAGTTGTAAAACGGTGACCTGATTTAATTGCAGAATTAAACAGTTGAGGATCGTAAAATGGTGGCACTGTGAGAATATAATTAGGTGCACAATGATTGAAAATACCATTTATTAGGTCACAATATTTTGAATACACTGCTAGGTGCGTGTTTCTCAAACGATAAATTCCAACTTATTTAAAATTGATGTTCCAAAAGTCTCCCACGTTTATCGCTGTGCAAAGTCAAGCCCCTTTCGGGTGCACGAATTTATGTGGACACTTAAACTTGCAGCTTAATGCCCAAGACTCTAAAACAACGCGTTATTAAAAATTTGATGGCACATCAAGTGCCTATAAATATTCATTTGCAAATAAAAACTCAACATACTTTGGCACGGCAACTGGCGCAGTTCGCACGTCCAGGATAATGAAAACCCAATGCCTTATCCTCCTTCTTTCGCTGTCGATATCCCTGGCTTCCTCAAGTGCAGCCAAGGATCTGCAGAGGTTCTCCGATCCTCCGAGTGACGACAATCCATGCAGTGCGTACCGCATTTGGGTTTGGAGACCCATCCTCGACCGGCTTGTGAAGGTGAACTCCAGCGCGGAGCTGAAGAACCAGATGAACGCCATGGCGGAAACCATCAAGGACCTGCAGACTCGCATCAACCACAAGGACGAACAGATTCTGCTGCAAGCCAGGCAGATCCAAAATCAAAGTGCCAGGCTCAACGTTTTCACAAAGAACATGAAAACTCTGCGAGGTGAGTGGCTAGCCGCCAAGGCCGAGGTCAAAAGCAAAGACATCCAGATACAATTGGGCTCGGAAAGAATCACCCACATGAGCGATGAGCTGCTGAAGTGCAGCCGCCAGGATACGTGTCCCATTGACCGCAAGAATGGCATTTATAAGCTGAAAGTGCGAGGATTGGATGCATTCGAAGCACCCTGCAACTCGACTGGCTGGTTGACCATACAAAAACGATACGATGGCTCCGAGAGCTTCGATCGAACGTGGAAGGACTACAGGGATGGTTTCGGCCGCGTGAGAGGAGAATTTTTCATCGGCCTGGAGAAAGTGCATCTGATGACGCGGCAACGGAAGCACGAGCTGTACATAAAGCTGGGCAAGATTGATGGCTCCACCAGCTATGCCCACTACGATGACTTCGAAATCGGCGGCGAGAGTGAATCGTATGAGCTCAAGTCACTGGGCCTATACAATGGAACAGCCGGCGATTCGCTGAGGCCCCATGAACGCCACAGGTTCACCACCATCGACAGGGACAACGATGCTGCCTATAAGTTCAATTGTGCCGCCGACGAATATGGTGGCTGGTGGTACTACGACTGCGCCAAGAGGTAACTACACATACATAGTATGTCTAAATAGTAATTGGGTAATAATAATAATATTAATTGCAGCATGCTCAATGGCAAGTTCTACAAGGAGGGCCGCTCGGCGAATGGGAAAACCAATGGAATTATGTGGGGCTCGTGGCACGGCAACGATTGGACCTACTCGCTTACTTTCGTGGAGATGATGATAAAGCCGCGAGGCATTTGAGCAAAAATATTAGCTATGTTCAACTGGAGAAATGGCACAAATAAATGAAATGGTTTGATAATTCATTTTGTAGTGGCTCCCAATTCAAATTAACTGGTTTTTGTGAGTAAGTGGGTACAAGGTACGATTTACGGGTACGTGCTCAGCTTTTCTCGCAGTGTATTTCCGTGATATTGCAAATATCTGGCATATTGCGGTATATGCTTTTCCACCGGCTGGTATTTTCGCCGCACCCCGCCGCGGTCACACTGCAGAGATTCAGACAAAAATACTAGAAACCTGAAAATAGATTTACAATTTCCCCCGTAGGCATTTGGCCAAATTGTAAATTGAAAACCCGACCCCAGCCAGTGGAACCGGTGGAACAGGAGGAGCGTCATCAGCAGCGTCACCACGGAAACCAGCGGCAAAGCCACAACAATCACTCGTTGAGCGTGACGAAATTGGGAGCGCAGAGATAACACCGCCGCAGTTCCAGAGTTTCCAGCGGTTCCAGCGGTTGCTTCCAGCAGTGGTGAGTAGGCAGCACCAGTCCGTTCAGTGCTCAGTGCCCAGCGAGCAATTCCGGCGAGCAGACCCCGTGAGATACATGGCCACGGGCCGCGAATGGTGCGGCATAGCCGCACACAAGAACTTAACAAGAAACGTTGCCATTTCCAGACGCAGCTAAGCCCTAGATCCTACACCAGCCGACCGCTCGACGAACACCGATCATGTCCAGCGACGCTAATACGCCCGTCCTGCCCAACTGCATCCGATTGCCACTGGCGGAGGACGAGCTGCTGGAGGTGACAGCCAAGGCCAAGGACTATGCCATCATGCACGGCGTCGCCATGCGTTCGAAGACGGCCTTCAGTTCGGACTCGCTGAATGTGGGTGGTACAGTGGTGACTCGCTAGTGAGAGCTCGAATCCAATGCTAGGGTGCCTAGGTTTTGCTAGCTTTTATTCATATTCTGGACTCAAGGAGCTAATTTTCAATAGAACAGCTGTAACTTGTCATTCTGAGTCAGTTTTTTACACACTTCCTTTAAATATTCATTTCATTTTATGAACAATTCAGTTTATTTTTAATTATGTGTAATGCAAAATGTGATAAGACGCTTGAGTTTATTTTCCAAAAAGATGAATAACTTTGAACGACTAATTTGCATGCCAATGTAATAGCATTTAATCGAGATTCAAGCTAGCGTGTCTCCATTGCAGTTTGCCAGGATACTAAACCCAATCCATTGCAGTTCGCCCCCTTTGTGCTGGTGCCCTCCTCGTTTCCGCGCAAGGAGTTCGAGAAGGCGGTGGCCCTACAGCCGATCATCAATCGGCTGATGCACAATGTGGCCCACGACGAGGAGTTCATCACGACGACGCTGGCGGAGACGATCAAAGTGGACGAGTTCACGGCCAATCTGTTCAACATCTACCGCAAGGTGCTAGCGCACGGATTCACCCAGGTGAGATTCCGTCCGCTGAGCGTCCACTCATTTCCGATCCTCCGCCCTGCGCATCACCATCACCATCACACCCACCAACGTATCCACCTCATCCCCATCGGGAGCACATCTACAGGCAGCCAGTGGGTTACTCGCTAGAATTTATTGGGCCCCTCCACCCGCGGTCGCAATCTAATCGCCCCTCCATAAATCGCCTGGCCATATCCATAGCGGTAGCCAAAGCCAAGAAGTCGGTTGTAGTCGCTAATCTCGCGTGATTTATGCGAGCATCCTGGACTCGCAGCTCCTTATCGTTGGCTTGTAAATCGACGTAGGACAGCCCATCCCTGACCCCCATAACGCTAGCCCTTTGCCATTGCCATTGCCCTTTGTAGTTTGATTTACATTCATTTGCCCTAACGAAACCTGCACAGAAGCGAATTCATTGAACTCTTTCACGTCGCAAGAAGCTTAATCTTTGTAGATCATATCAGAAAAGTGACAGTTTTATAATTTGTATAGTTATAGTTATTGGCCCAGTAACTGATAGGGCTTATTAAATGTAGCTATTTTATGACTAAGGCTATTTTTATTTTCTTACTATTCAATCTTGTCTCAAATCTTATCGAAGTCTCAATTGAAGCATTTAAATGGTGGGATCTATTAAATGATTTAACTTGTTGATTTTGGTCATATTTTTTTTTTTTGTGAATAGCTTGGTTTTTACTTGCAACTTAGGCATTCTCATCACCGAGTATCAAGTTTAGTTGCAAAATTTGCTTTCTGTGCAAAATTTATTTCACGATCTGTGCTTCTCTCGTCACCAATCCTTGCAAAATTTAAAACCTAACCACACAATTGTAAAAACTCTCGATCTCAAACGCAATCTGTTGCTCCATTATCCGTCACTCATTGCATCGCTTGGCTACGAAAAATGATTGAATCAAAGAAAACATCGCTGGGGATGCTGCGCAGCGATCTGATGCTGGAGTCCGGCTGTCCAGAGTTGTCGCCACGGGCGCTGCGAACGACGGCTGGTGAGGATGGTGGTCAGGATGCGGGCGCTGCTGTGGGGCAAGGAGCTGGAGCTGCCGCTGGCACGGGCAGCAAGGAGGAGGAACATCAGGAGCAGAAGGAGCACAGGGAGGTCCATCTGAGCCGGGCCACCAAAGAGCGGGAACGGAGGGCGACCAGCGCTCAATCCGCTTACTGCTGCTGGAAGCAAGTCGAGATCAATACAATAGCATCGGGCTTTGGCCACTTGGGACCAGCAAGTAAAACCATACAAAGGTGCTGTTCATGCGCACAGTGCATCAGCGCAACATCGCACCACACCATCATCAGCAACACTCCCAAAAAACCCAGTATTCCTCCCATGACCCGATCATCTCATCGCATATCTGCATTCCTGCATCGCTTGCATCCTCCGCCTAACCGCACAAAATCACACACTAACTCTCGACGCTCGAATCAAATTGCATTTGATTGAATACTTGAAATCAGAAAACGAACGCTTAACGTCGCCAATCGAAAGAATCTTCCGTATCCGAAAAGAAAAAGCACTAGATCAGAGTTTAGACGAAGTAACGTAGCAAACACTCTGTAAACATTAAGTTCAATTTGAACAAGAAAGTTCCCTTGTGCATTCGTTCCCAAAACATATGTGTGTCGTAGTGTGTGCTTTTGTGTGTGTGTTGCTTTGTAAAATTCTTTGTACCTTAGTTGAAGTTGATTTTGTTCCACTGTTCCTTAGAAACGTATTTATGATTAACCATAGCCACAAACTTTTGCCGACATGCCTGAATGCCCTTCTTTTTGGTTGAGTACTCGAGATTGTCGCCTAGAGTTTTCGTTTGCCGACGCTGCCTTTTGCCCGTTGCCTCCTGCCTGCTCTGTACCCGAGTCGCTCTGCTCTGCTCTGCTCCTGCCTCCTGCCTCCTGGCACCTTGCATCCTGCATCCCGACACCTGCTCCTCCCGACCCGACCGTAGCAGCTAACCCGCCTAACAATCTCCACTCCCGTCAGTGATTGTCCGTTCTGCTGTCGCTTAATCTTCCAACTTATCGTACAGACTTTTGGGGCGTATAGGTCAGAGGTTAGCCAAAGTGTGTATATACTTTAAAAGACGTTTTAGAGATAGCGATATCACAAGATCTGGTAATTTGTCATTTGCAATCAGTAAAGGCCCCAATCGTACATTTCACAACTTGTACGCCTGTGTTTTTAGGTCCCTAGAGGTTTCTGGAAGTTAAGCTCTGCATTTAAATGTTTGAAACAGGCCATTTAAGTGTAGTTTTCACTCATACACGTAGATATTAAACTCGGGCCACATTTTCGCGATTACCCGCTAGCCAAACTTTGTAGACGAAATACACATGTGTGCACGTATGTACATATATGAAGCCCCACATGGAGAGCCCACAGCTGTACTACAGATAGGGTTACAGATAGGAATAGGGACCCAACTGATATAGATACGCCTGGTAATTGTTTATTTAAAGTGGCGGTGAGAGCGATAACGGGCCCAATAAGTGCATTTCTGGGTGCAAAATGTGGACACGGATTTGTCTTGAATTACGAATTCGAGCGAGTTTGCAAGCTTAAGCCTCGAAAAACCGAGATTCTGCTTCTGCTTGGCTCCTCCACCCATGAAATATTAGAACCCAAAACACTTGATCGCACCACGGCTCGAGTTTTCAGCTGTTTATCTATTTGTTAAGCTGTCAGCAATGGTGACGTAAACATAATTATAAACAGATTAGATCAGAGCATGCTTATTGAATAGTAAAAGTATCAGCTGCAAATGATTGTGGGCTAAAAACTCGTTTCTACTTCGTCATGCTTAGTTACACTCTTTATGAAATGGAAAATAGGTTTATTTTGCTTAAAGAAACAGCAGTACACAAATTGTAGTCAGATCCAAAATATGTAATATTAAAACGATTTGAAACCGGCGTCGTTCGGGGCGAAATATTGAGAGACTTTCATTACTTAGCCCTACAAGTTTCTTGACTATACGGAGTTAGTAGCATTGGGAGAAGCACCGTTTCACTGTACCCATCTTGCGCCATTTTTCGCCTCTCTCTTTCTGAATGTATAAATAAATATCCGCACCTGCCTCATCCTATATATGCTATAAGACCTACGGACGAGGATCACACACCATACCTAGATCTATGCAAACAACTACATACACGTACATACATATGTATTTTTTTGAATCGCTTTACCGGCTAAGCAGCTAATCTTTAAGGGACGCACCTAATGTATATATCTTGTATAATGATCATAATTGCAGGCATATAGCATCGGTCTGTTGCGATCCGACTATATGGCACACGTGTCCGAGGGCTGTGCGATAAAGCAGGTCGAGATCAACACGGTGGCCTCCAGTTTCGCTGGCATAGCCACCCAATTGGTGCCGCAGCAGAAGTATTAAGCGCTCTTCTCTCTCTCTCTATCTCTCTATCTATCTATCTATCTCTCTTTACCAAACGCACGAATGCACAAACACACCTCTAAAAGAAAAGCATACACCTGTCTTCCCATCATCCACCCACCACCCCACTCACGCACGAACTACTCACTAATCGCTGATCACTGATCACCGATCACTGATCACTTATCCACCCTTAGAGGTGCCATCTCTAATGTTTGTTGTCCCTCTCTGCATGCAGTTTGATTGGTTATGGCTCCATCCGTCTCTTTCCACACGCTGTAGCTTGACATTTTTGGCATTCACAAGAAACCCCCTTTCCACGCTTCACCCCTTCCCTAACCCCCTTTCCACCCATTGCGTGGTTTTGGTCTCAGTAATTAACACCCATTTGACTCCCTCCCCCCGAACATTTGTTGTTGTTTGTTGCTGTTGTTGGTTGTTAAGAGATCGCCGAATTATGCTAATATCTGTCTCTTTCTGTTCCGGCACTACCCGTCTCTTTCACCCGCGCAGATTCGTACTCAGCGAGCTGGGACATGCGGATAAGCTGCACAATGTGAGTATCCAAAAGGAATACATACTTCTACAGGTTTCGAACATCTATTAGAGTAATCATATATGTATACCTAGTCATCCATAACAATGTTTATACAGCTACTGAACGTATTAATTCAATTAATGATCAATTCAATTAATGCTCTGGGTATTTTGCACTCATAGTTAATGAGTATCAGAAAACTTAAATGATTTGCTTGGAAACCCCGCTGCAGATGCCGGATAACAATGCCCTGGCCGGACTCTGCGATGGCATGGTGAAGGCGTGGGACATCTATGCGAAGCCAAAGGCCGTGATCCTGTTCATCATCGAGGATGTGTCGTACAATATCTGCGATCAGCGTTTCCACGAGTTCTACATTCGCGAGACGTATCCGCACATCAAGGTGCTGCGTCGCACCCTCACCGATGTCCATCGGGAGGGCAAACTGGGCCAGTCCAAGGAGCTGCTCCTGTAAGTGTACATGCATCATTGAACTGTGCTAACGATCCGATCAAACTCACACGCTTGCCACATACCACAGGGGATCCCAAGAGGTGGCCGTCATCTACTTCCGAGCTGGCTACGAGCCCGGACACTATCACTCGCAGGCGGAGTGGGATGCCCGCTACCTGATGGAGACCTCGCTGGCCATTAAGTGCCCCTCCATCCACTACCATCTGGCGGGCACCAAGAAGGTGCAGCAGGCACTGGCCCAGCCAGCGGTGCTCGAGCGTTTCATCAACGATCCGGATGAGATCAAGGCGGTGGGCAAGATCTTCACGGGTCTCTACTCGCTGGACGACAACGAGGCGGGCAACGCCACCTACGAGATGGCGCTGCGCACCCCGGAGAGATTCGTGCTGAAGCCGCAGCGCGAGGGAGGTGGCAATAACGTCTACGGCGTGGATATACCCGATGCCCTCAAGGTAAGTTATCCCATTTTGTTAATAACAGCTAACTCTAAGTGGTTAGTAAGGCAATGAAGAATAAATTGAAATCGTTGTCCTTGTTTCCTTCAGCGCATGTCACGCGTGGAGCGCTCCGCGTGGATTCTGATGGATCTGATTCATCCGCCGCTGACCAAGGGCTATATGGTGCGGCCCGGTGCCGAAATGCCGCCCCAGATCGTAGACATGGTCTCCGAACTGGGCATCTTCGGTGTGGTGATCGGAGATGCGGAGCACATTGTGCACAACTACCAGGCGGGACACATGCTGCGCACAAAGCTCTCAACCGCCAACGAGGGAGGCGTGGCGGCCGGTCTGGGCGCCCTGGACAGTCCATATCTGATTGACAGCGATGACGAGGATGAGCAGAAGTAGGGTCCTCGATGACATAAAGGCTTTCAACGCTGGCATTCCACCTGTTGCCTCAGTCTACATGATTATTTTTGTAAAGTGTATTGTAAATTTTTCACTATTTTTCCTGCCCAAATTGCAATAAATTAAACGTAAAACCAAAAAAATCCTTGTCAATATGCAAACTGGATTTGGGGCTAAAGCTTTGCTACAGTTCATGTAAACTCTTAGTACCTAAGAACTATCACCGTGGAGTAGAATGGGAGCTGGGCAGATGTTGGCGTTCACTACCTCACCGTCTTGCGGTAGGTGGCGTCCATCAGGCGGTCCACCATGCTGTCGATGGGATGGATGATAAGCGGGATGCTGGCCAGGCCCACCAGGGTGGGCACCGTTTTCAGCACGGGCATCGGCGCATTCCTCAGCAGTTTTTTGGTGGCCCAGGTGATTCTAAAACGATATAAATGGGTAAATACTCATTACATATATGAATGCCACATATACAAATGGGTTGCTTGCTTTAGCCTTGCTAATAAAACCCATACCGGCACAAGTTGTGTCACTCGACGAGAACGATGACTTCACTGTCAATCTAGCAACACAAAATTAAAGTAGATGAACCTGTTTTTGCAACATTGCACATGTCATTGTACTATGTACATATACAGTTTCTATACACTGACAATCTAGTTATTACTATGCTTACTTATATAAGATAAGTATTATGCAACTAATGGGAAAATTGAACCCCCAAGACGACGCCTCATTTCCTATTTCCAGCAACAACCATTGAGTCTACGTTTTTGGGTAATTATCTGGCAGCGGATGAACGCACCGATTGATGACCAGCCCGGGAATGGCGACGGACGCCAGCATCTGCCAGCAGAAGACGTCACCGCCCTTGACGGCCACTTCTCTGGAGGAAGCCCCCTCCATTTGGAGGCGCAGTGCCTTGTCGAAGGTGTCCGTGCAGACATACCCGATGGCCATGCCGTAGGATGCGGCCACCAGAGATTTGGGCACCAGCGGGCGGAAGGACTCGCCAATCTCGTTGCTATAGCCTGGAAAACCGGGAAAATTCAAACTCACATTTCAATGGATCAATCGGAGGCTTGCTCACCCATATAGCGAATAAAGGTGTCCCGGTAGATGTCCACATCCTGCATAACCGTGGAAGTTTTCTTCGTGTCCTTATCACGGCGGATGAACTGCTTGTCCTCCGCCATTGTCTTCACTGTACCTAATCACTGATTGTTTATGGTTTTGGAATGGCGTAAGTTCTATTGCAGTTTGGGTTTTCGATAAATTGGGTAATATGACAAGGTATCTGGTTCCACTGATGCAAAATCAGCTGGCAACTGGGTTTCCTAAAAATCCATTGGACTCGATTTAGTAAATTCAAACAATGTAGCGCTTAAATAAGCGTTTTACTGTTAATAAATTAGGAGTCTTAAAAACAAACGGTTTACATAAATATTTTAATTGCGCATATCGATAATGTGTTATCGTTGTCGATTGCCATAGCTGGGAAGAAATAAGCTAAAATCAGCTATTAATGGCGATAACAATGTGAGATACATTTACCTATGGAATATATTCCTTGCTGCTTCAACAACATCAACCTTATTTAAGTCTTTTGATGACAATTTCATATATAACAAACGTGTACTGACGACTTTTAAACTTTTAAACAAAGTGCCATATATAGAGAGTATTTGTAAAGCTTACATGTTTGATAACATTCAGAAATAAGTATTTAGATGGAGTTTGAAAAAGCGCGCCAAGTGATTTCATCTTTTCAAGTGTGACCATGGCAGCTGCACCACGGCTTATGGCCTGGCCCCCGCTGTGGTCACACTGAGAAAAAAAAAACGACGTCATTCGTGTTGGAATTCCAACAAAGTAGTCAAGTTTTCATTTTGTTTTTACAACTGCCAAACAGCAAGCGAGTTGAACAGGGACTATTGCCGGGATTTCAGGAGCAAGTCAGCCAGCATAAATGTGAGTAATGTCCGGTACATCCCCGCCATCCCCTCCGCAGCCTTCCCGCAAGAAGTTGGCTACTTGTGTTTTTGTCAATGCCGCTGTATTCGAGCATTAGTCATTCCCAGAAATTCGATTTTGCTCGCGAACTGCGTCACCGAAGGACACTGGGCAGCGAGATAGGAGTTACCACTCCTCCAAGGGGTTAATTGGGTAATCATCGACATCGGATTGCCAGCGAAACTCATGGTGAGAGGATAAATCCCCATGGGGAGGGGCTATTATAACCCGCAATATATCCAAAAACCCACCATGTTCCATGGAGCCATTATGTTCATGGAGCTTGGCATCCCATATGAGTTGTAGTATCGGGTACTGATAGTGAGTGCAAAGACATCTGTGGATATACATAGACCAGATCCAGCTGATTTTTGCATAAATCGATATGGTAACTATAGCTATAGTCTTGCTATATATTACTATATTTACATTTTACTCCATCTGGCACAAATCGATTTATCAACTCAACTCTTAGCTAAGAAATAAGAGCCTCAGTGGATAGTTCCTTTTGTATACCGCCCATTAAAATGCCAGTAGAAATAACGATGTCTGAACGCTTATATCTTCCAGCACCATGGCAGCCGGAACCACACTGCAGAAGGCCATCGATCTGGTGACCAAGGCCACCGAGGAGGATCGAAATAAGAACTACGCGGAGGCACTGCGTCTGTATGAGCACGGAGTGCAGTACTTCCTGCACACCATCAAATGTAAGCAGTCTATCAGTACATGTAACATGCATTTATACTCACTGAATAGAAGCAAGTTAATTCCTAACCATCAAATTGCGATCTTTCGAACAGATGAGGCGCAGGGCGAGAAGGCGAAGGACTCGATACGGGCCAAGTGCCTGCAGTATTTGGACCGGGCCGAGAAGCTGAAGGAGTACCTGAAGAAGGGCAAAAAGAAACCGATCAAGGAGGGCGGCGAGTCCAGCGCCAAGGACGATAAGGACAAAAAGGGCGACAGCGACGACGAGGACGGCGATGATCCCGAGAAGAAGAAGCTGCAGAGCAAGCTGGAGGACGCCATTGTCATAGAGAAGCCAAAGGTTCAGTGGTCCGATGTCGCTGGCCTGGATGCCGCCAAGGAGGCGCTGAAGGAGGCCGTTATCTTGCCGATTAAATTCCCGCAGCTGTTCACCGGCAAGCGGATACCGTGGAAGGGCATCCTGCTGTTCGGCCCGCCCGGTACCGGTAAATCCTATCTGGCCAAGGCCGTCGCCACCGAGGCCAATCGCTCCACATTCTTTTCGGTATCCAGTTCGGATTTGATGTCCAAGTGGCTGGGCGAGTCCGAGAAGCTGGTCAAGAATCTCTTTGAACTGGCCCGCCAGCACAAGCCCTCTATAATCTTCATTGACGAGATCGATTCGATGTGCTCGGCGAGATCGGACAACGAGAACGACAGCGTGCGGCGCATCAAGACCGAGTTTCTGGTGCAGATGCAGGGCGTGGGCAATGACACCGATGGCATTCTCGTCCTCGGCGCCACAAACATACCGTGGGTTCTCGACTCGGCCATTCGGCGGCGATTCGAGAAGCGCATCTACATTCCGCTGCCGGAGGCCCACGCCCGCCTTGTCATGTTCAAGATCCATCTGGGCAACACCACGCACGTGCTCACCGAGCAGGATCTCAAGGAGTTGGCCAGCAAAACCGAGGGGTAAATAAGTTTTTTAATGCAATTTATAAGCACTTACATTGCTATTAACCCATTCGATACACTGTCATACAAAATTGAGCCAGTTTTTATTCTGTTTATAATAAGTATATATAGCTAACTGATTGATCTTTTGTTCTGCAGCTACTCTGGCGCGGATATATCGATCGTGGTGCGCGATGCGCTTATGGAACCTGTGAGGAAAGTGCAGACCGCCACGCATTTCAAGCGGGTATCCGGTCCAAGTCCCACCAACCACGAGGAGATTGTCAACGATTTGCTGGTTCCGTGCTCGCTTGGCGACGACGGCGCCGTCGAGATGAACTGGATGGATGTGCCCAGCGACAAGCTCTTTGAACCGCCCGTGACCATGGTACGGCATCCTTAATAATCGACCCTTTACGCAGTGCCTTTAATCCTTCTTGAACTTTCCCATCCAGCGCGACATGCTTAAGTCCTTGTCCCGCACGAAACCTACTGTCAACGAAGATGATCTGAAGAAGCTGCGCAAATTCACAGATGACTTTGGGCAGGAGGGCTAGACACGATGCCCGCCAGAAATCGCCAGCACCACCAGCTAATTCTAATTGTTGCCTATTGCAAGCATTCAAACATGTTTTACTTCTGGCTCTCCTTAATTTTATTTATTTTATATATATATATATACATGCGATATATGGTTAATTTGTAATTTAAATTTGACGTGCGATTGCTACAGAGATAAGGTACATGCAGTGAGCGATATGTGTGTGGATCTGTGGATTGTTGTAATCATACTATCACAAAGTCAATGTATTTTTGTACTCTTAATGTTAAGCGATAGAAGAAACCCGAAATCCAGCCTGAAAATTAAACCGACACATAAACCGAACGCAATATGAGTGTCTGGCGCGCTTGCGCAATACTTGCGACGGACACCTGACCAGAACGGCATCGAGCAGTGGAGAAGGAGAAGGAGAAATAGAAGGAGGAGGAGAAACAGAAGCAGAAGCAGAAGCAAAAGGAGCAGGAGCAGGAGCAGTTGGAGGAGTTTTAGTGCAGCCGAGCAAACCTATTTAACTTGTAACGTACCAGAAATAAAAACATCCCGGGAATGCCAATTGCCAGTGAATCGTTGCGGGGAATCCCCGGCAGCGCAAATGACCCCATTTCAATGTAAGCCACCAGGTGGGTGGGTGGCAAACGGACGGACCGAAGAAACTGAGCAAAGAGAGTGCCAGCGATTTCGGTTTTAAGTGGCGCAAAAGAATGTCGAGTCTTAGCCGCACATGCCCCACATGCCAAGTGCGATAAGATCTTTCTGCACCGCCAAAGGCCCACCAGCATATGTGCGCTCGTTTCTGGCCGATCGGCCAGATATCGGGCATACTGCGAGCGGCGACCGTTAGCGCACAGTGGGCCTTGATTTATTTGTATAAAGTAAACTTGAGAAACTTACTGGTACGAGCACTAGCTTCCATGGCCTAATTATTCGACACACTTTTCTTACACTGAAATTGCATTATTATTTTACTGCTTTTTCTTCGCATCGGATCCTTATATATTTTAAGAATATTTTTTTCCTTTGAAAATATCTTTTTTGATTGTAGATTAAAATAGTTATCAATTTTTTTTTGGTTGTATATTAAAATAGTTCTTAAAATCCTTATCGATGATAAATTAAAATAGTTCTCCATATTTTGTCACCATTTTAGTTCATCGAAAATAAATGATATAAAAATCGAAAAATCTTTATTGTAGGTTGATCAAGTTAAAATATTTGTAAAAAAATAAAATATTTGAGAGTTTGAAAATGTATTTTTAATGTAGCCTAGTCGAAAGGTGCGTGGTGGTCATTTTAATGAAAACTCAATTTTCAAAATGAATTTTATTATCAATTCAATTGTAAGCTCACATTTTTCGGCCATCTGATCCACTGTGCGATGCCGACAGCAGCCGAGCAGCGATTGTGGGCCTCGGCTTTTCGACTTCGCCTTCGGATCGCTGAGTTTTCGCGTTCGGATTGTGAGTTTTCGAGCCGGGCTTTGAGCCAGAGTTTCAGTTGATCTTCGGCCGCAAAGGCTAAAGGTTTGAAAATTGTGGGATCGGTCCGCTATACTCTCTCGCTACATTTCGCCCGCACATCGGCAGTTCCGTTACGTGAGTGCATCTTCGTCGTCTGCGCTGCATAAATCGAAAGATACAAGCCGAAAAGATACAGATACACGGCAACAAAGTTTCTTGGCTTGTTTTGCGCAACTTTGTGAAAAGCTTGATAGAGCCCAGATACGAAAAAAGTGCGTATTTGTTGTGATTTGTTTTTGTTTGGTTTGGCGTGCAAGTGGCTTTTGTTTTTCAAAGGTGCATTAATTACCTGGCTCATGGGCCCGGCCCTTACTTACACACCTTATTTGATATCTTTTTTTTAAGTGCGGTCTGTGGTGCACAGAGGATAATATTCACTATTTACCTCGATATAAAATAATGTCATGTTTATAAATGTATTTAATAAGTAGCAGCATTACTTAAATCCCCTTTAAATTGAAAAAGGGATTATTAGGATATTTTGTGGATTTTGTCAAATGTACATCCATGATATGCCTAAAAATATATGTATAGAACGTATAGTGTTTTTGTTACTAAGTAATAAATACACCAAAATTGTGAAGGTTTGATAAAGTGTTACTAAAATATAATCATATCTGTGCTATATTTTGCCTTAAGCTTTTAAATCAATAGTATTTGAAAATAAATTAGCATCAATGTCTTTGAGATATAGCAATTGTGTAGCTGCTGAAGCCAGTATCGTGTAGCTGACTTGAAGGGGCGCTGTTAGGAGGGCCAGCAAAAGTAGGTAGACGTTTCTCGCAGTGCATATGGGCTGCTGCTGCCCCGGCGAAGCGCAACTTTCACGCGCTTCAGGTGAAAACCGTGAGCCGGGTCTCAAGTAAGCGAAATGAAGAAGAAGTCGAGCTGAAGCCGCACAGCAGCCGAACTCACATGATTTGTTGTTATTTTCTGTGTAGTTATATTTGGTGTTGTTGTTGTTGGTATTGTTGTTGTTGGTGACTCTGTTTTTTCCCCACATTCGCATCGTTTTACCAATTTTTTTTTGCGTGCTTCGCTTTATATTTTGGGCTACTGTTTTTGTGTCAGTCGCCGCCGTTTTGCGAAACTATTTGAGAAATGCATATTTCTTGCGGCTTAAATATGTGTCCAACTGACTGAGTTATGCGCATGAAATGGCTTTCATCATCATCTGTAGCCACTAACGTTTTTCTTCGAGTGTGCCACTGCTTGCACTTCTCGCGCTGCACTGCTTGCATCCAGTTTGCTTGGTTTTTCTTCTGGCCACCAGGTGCATATTATGCATTATTCGATTAAACTTGTTTGCAGACGCATTAACATCAACACCTGAGCCCCCCCAACTCCTCGGTCCACCCTCGGGGATCAGAAAAAAACTAAAAATCATGCTGACATTGACACGAATTGTCGCCGCCAGCAACAACTAAAAAAACAATAAGAAAAAATCTCCAAGAGCAACAAACAAAAGTCAAATCATACTGTTTAAAGTTGAAGTCCAAGCAAAACTGCCAACTTAAAATTTATGACTAAGATCTGTTGTGTGTGCTCCACAATTAAAGTGCATAAAATTCCGCCAATGCCACTGGCCAACAGCAATGAATTATATTAATTTGGCTTACAAATTTGTATTTGGTCAATTCAGTGGCACATTGCACCGAAAGAAAACGGTGCATAAAAGGGGGTGGTTTCGAATTTATTTATATGCCATTTTGCTCCACTAACTTGCCTATTATAAGTGTATAATTATGCAAATTTAGCTTAGTGGTTTTTATCACATGTTTTTCGTTCAGACAGTGGATTATCATACAAAAAGTGAACTGTAGTTGTATCGAAAATAAATGGAAAGGGGTTGAAATCAGAGGGCTCTGAATTTTATTAATTTACTCTTAATCCCTGTAACTTACAACTATTTCTTTTCGTGCCTGCCCATTTGAAATTGCATTTGAATTGGTTTGAAAACAAACCGATCGAAGACCCAGCGAACAATCAACTCCATTTGATTGTTGGTTGTTGGTTGTTGGTTGTTGATTGAATCGATTTGGCCGAGGAACAAGGTCGTTTACCACGCATATCATTAAATGCAAATGGGCATTATGTCTGCTAAGCGCTGGAAAATTTCCCCAAGTGATTTAAGCATAATTTGTTGGATAATAGCTGCGTTAAATGTGCTTACCCTTGTCTTGATCACTTACATCAATTTCGGCTTTAAGCTTCAATACGCCTGTTATACGTGTGTGTGTTTCACCTTTTCACTTGTCTATTACCAAAAGTTCACAGTAATGAAAAGTATAATTGCCTGGAAAGGAGAACATAAAAAACCAGCGCAAGCAAATTAAATTTCTTTTGTTCTTGACAATGCGGAGCGTGGCACACAATTAAAGAGAATCATTATTTTTAATCTGGTGTGTTAATTGTGGCTGTCATTACGTTGGCCATGTGAGTGGAAAGCCACAGATAAGTCAGAGTTCTAGATTTTCCGGCTAAGATTCTGGGAAAACTCTGCTCAACTGCGCTAGAGAAGTTATGTATCTTCTGTAGAGAAATGCACAGATACCTGTGTATTTTAATATATGATTATGATAATATATAATATTGATTATTGGTTGGCATATATGATTAAATATAATATATCTCTCATATATCGAATTTGCTATGTTATGAATCATTTTATTATTGGGATTTTGTATGTATAGCTAGCATTTATTTCTCGTCTAGCAAATACATTCTGGTCGTTCTCCCTGCTTTTCTTTGTCGGATAAATATCCCATTGTCGTTGGGTAACTGGGCCAGAAAGTTTCGTAAGACTAGAAATGATATAGCAGTGCCTGATTAGGTCAACTCGTTCCATGAACCATAACTGGCAACTTGATGCTGTCGCCGGGAAATGACAAAAGAGTGCGCTGGTATTTGGGTTCGGAGTATGAGTACACTGTATATACTGTGTTCCCGAAAACTGTGTCACCTGGGTACAATGTACACTTGTAAGCCAAGTCCATTGCATGCATGTAATTGTGCTAGTTTTTTGGGGTTGTACCACTCCGCCATTGCAGCCAGTTGATTTATGGAATATTGCTTATTGTTTATAAGCCGCCGCTGCTGTTCTGCATCGCCAATGAGAGTTGCGTGGCCCCCTCCCCCCTCCCCCCTCATTTCCCCGCCAACTCCCACAAAAAAGTTCTGTGCCTCGGGAGGCATAAAAAGCAACTCGAAAACGACCACAAATAGGCGCCGCTAATTGCCTGCAGTAATAGCAAAAAACATTTTCTTTATTATTATCGAAAAACTACACTTGACAAACTTGTTGCACTATCGCAGATTCAAAATGCTTCTATAGCTGAGCCACTTTTTGTTGTATGGTTATACAATTTTGCAAAACGTTCGATTCTATAGCTGATCGGAAACTTTTTGTATTACTTTTTATTACTATTATACGTGTATTATGGCTGTGCTAGTTTCTCGCAGTGCACTGCCTACATTGGGTTGAAAATCCCCAAAGACGCGAGCGGAAACTTTATGCATTGCTGGTTTTCGGTTTATTTTCTTGGCCCAGCTTTTGGCTGTTTTGACTTGAATCGGATCGGCTTCCTCCCTTTTTTTTTTTTTAAGTTGCTGGGTCCGTCGTAACAAACAGGAAACTATTTTATGCTGCCATGCGAAAATTGGCTAAGGAAATTTATATGTGTATGTGTATGTATTTTCGGGGCTTGGGTTTTCCTTACTTCATTTTAATGTAGCGCTTGTTTCTGGCGATTGCAATCAGGCGCTAGCCATCGGTGGCAAGTTCGTTGCCTAAGTCTTTCGTTTGCCAAGTGGCATTTTGATTCAAAAAAAATGAAATATTGTTAAGCGAGACAGGAATACCCTCGTTTCAATTCGCTGCAATTGATTAAAATAACACTTTAGGAAGCATAAATAAATTGCCCAAGCTTGAATGCCTAGTCAGAATGGTAAATCAGCAATTCGTAACTTGTAAAGTGCATGCAAACTGCGATTGCTTTGGAGCTTTTACGGCCAAAATGGTTGGCGAAATTAAACCGGGAACCTACGTGTATAAATCACTATGGATTTCTTCATAATCTGTTCGATTTCTTGCCACGGGCTTGTCGAGCATGGAGTAATAATAATAAAAGTTATAACTATTGCGCTGTTTCTTACTGCATTTTATCGACTTCTTTTGACATGTACATACATACATATATGCACATACTTGTACCATCCGTCTGTATTTCTTTGGCTTGACAAATCGATCAAATGGCTTCATGCGAATTTCGATTGCACAAAGGCGGGCACAATGCGTTGGCATTATTGTTTTTAGCTTGGTTTTATTATTATTTTTTCTGTTTCTCGCCGCCTGGCATTTGGCAATGGCGAGTGGCCATTTCCATTGTCCGCCATTCGCTTGGCTCACGTCCAGAGTTTAATGAGACATGCCGCCGGCTGGACGGACGGTCGGTCGGTCATGAGGTAGAAAATACAGAAAAACACTCCACTCCACTCCACTCCTTTCCACTCCACTCCATTCCCCGGCAGCCCAGCTACAAGCTGCACTTTTCCTTGGCATGGTTCGGTTTTCTCAATCGATTTGCAGACTTTCCCAGCCAGTTCTCAGTTCGTCTCACTTTTTCCCACTCAAATGGGACCTGCACATACACATACATGCATGCACAGATGGAAATCAATAGTGTGCACAAATATTTCCTTAGCAAGGCTCACAACTAGAGTGAATATAAGCAATAAATAAACTGCTATATATTGTATATTGTATTTTTTTATAACATTTTTTTCTGTGCATTCTGAGCTGATCAGTGCAAGTTACTTGCAACTTTTCTCCGTGTGCAGATCGTTCTGCGTAATGAGCTGAATTAGCCGCCAAACGCGAAAATGAGCAGCGGAAAGCGTCGGAGCCGCCAAATTGGGTTAATCTATTTGAAAGTGGAAGCGTTGGCCGCAGCACCACCAGCTTGTCGCCTCCATATACACGTACATATATATTATATATTTGTATACTGCCAAAGTCGCATAAAAATCAACATCTGATGGTGCCCATGCGAAAGTCGCCTTAGAAGCATTATTTTGTGCGTTACTTTCCATTTTGTTGGCGATATTCGTCTGCCGATGCTGGCTGACGTTTGTCTCCGCTTTCTCAGAAACTTCACCTGTCTTCGTCTTCGCCTTCGTCTTCGCAGTCTTTCTATTCTTTAACGGTACTCGTCGTTTAATTTCGCTTTTCGCCGGAACCCATCACCCATCACCTTTGAGTCTTCACACGATCCGAAGCGAACAAAGGGCCCAAAATACCCCATACCCCCTTCCATTCCGCAATTTAATGATAATTATGTGCTGGCATCCGTTGGCATCGGCTGGGCTCAGTTTATTGGGGCGATCGCTGCAGTCGCGGAAAGTTGAGGAAATTGTTATTAGCAGGATGCGACCAGCTCGAGGAAAAGCTTTCTTTAATGCCATACATTTTCACAAATTAGCCTGGCTTACAGGCATTACCTACACAGTTGTAGAATAATTTCTTGCACAAGCTTATTAGAAGCGAATAATAATGAAGCGAGCTTGATTCAATTTCCATAATGTATTCTGTAGGTATGCCGAATTTCCTACTAAAACATTTCTAAATTTTGCTTTGCTGTTTTCGAATATTTGTGGTTTTATTAACATAATTTTGCATCTTATACTTTTTGGAAATGTATTTGAATCATCTGACATCTCATTTAAGCATAAACATCTTTTATGTTTGTGGTTCCCAGAATATAAATTTGTATTTATATTTATTTATAAATTCTTTTGTATTTTGAACATGCAGCATTATTATTTATGGTTTATCGCCTTGCAAAAATGACAATTGAGGCTAATAAAAGGTTGGCAATTCTTGGCAATCGTCAGTTTTTGCCAAATCATTCTCCCAAAACTACCCGTTGCATTGCAACAAGTGCATTCGATGTCTGCAACACCGATGACAAAATATTTTCCTGAGTTCCGAGTATCTGGCCAAATCGTTTTGTTTTTCTTTTTGTAAATGTTGCGCAATCTTTGGTCTGTAGATGCTAATTGATAGATCACGTTGGTCGCCCAACGAAAGTGAAATGTTGTTGATTGAAGACCGCATTTGTTAATCGATGAGGGAAACAGTTTAAGTGCGGTTTTTTTCGTTTCTGATGCCGCACCAGATACAGATACAGATACAGCTATAGATACAGATACAAATACAGATTTAGTGTCGGTTTCAGTTTCAGTTTCGGTTCCAGTTTGGTGTTTTTATGGGCAAAGGTTTTCACTTTCGTTTGTCACATCGTTGTGGCTCTTTGCCTGAGTCACATCCCCAGCCCATCCCCATGCAATTTGGGGCCGAGTAAATTAGCCAAAAGTCAACAAACGGCGGCGGCACTCGACTCTTGAATGTTGACTTTGTCCGCCTGTTGACCCAAATGTGTGATTCGGCCAAAAAGCGGTCGGGCGGGATTTGGCGGCCAGAATCGGTCGGCAGTCAAGTGTAAGGTCAATGGACTAGATGTCGGGCACACAAGCCGCAAGTTGCAAGCTGCAAGCTGCAAGTTGCAAGATCCGAGTTGCAAGCGACACGAGACGGCCGCACATGCGCAACATCCTGTTCGGGCGCCACTGCAACCGGCCTATTATACAATGGTAAATGGCTGCACGGAGCGAAACACAAAATCAGCGCAATTGGCCCATCGCAATTCGCTGGCTTACATACATGCTAAAGTGAGGGAAATTTGCATAACCATCTAACAAGTAAAGTAAATATGTGGGAATATGCGTACATACACGTGCATTAAATATATATTTAATTTGTAAAACTAATATTTAGGTCTGCAACTTTATGTCCAAGTAATAATAACATTTCGTTCATGTTAATATAACCAATGCCTAATGGCATTTGTATTGCATGCACTTTCTGCAAATACGATATACGTGTGTACTATTTAAATAATTTACTTGACGGACTTACAAATGCCACCAACGAACGCAAAGTACATTAAATTTGAAAGTAATACTAGGTTGGGATTAGAATTAGGTTTAATGGGGAAACTGGCTTTATGATGTTACCACGTTTTTTCTGTGTGCAGCGAATACGTTTAAAGTACATGAGTGCGACTCTTCTGATTGCAGGCAGCCGATCGCCAGCCATCAATCAGGCCATCAATCAGTCAATGCCGCTTGTCGCAAATTGGAGCTGCTCTCCCTTCTCGGAGAAAGCCAAAGTGGCAACCTGAAACCTGGACAGTGGACCAGTGGACTCGAAGGGGTTCGATACTCGGTACTCGGTACTCGACTCGATACCCAATCCCAGTGGAGTTTGGCGACAGTGTCGGTGTCCGTGTCGGTGTCCGTGGTGTCTGCCTTTTGGCTAAGTCAGTCAGTGAGTCAGACACTCGAATTCGTAGTCATAGTTATAGTCACGACTGCACAACCACGTCTGTATCCACATCCACATCCACATCCACATCCACATCCACATCGTCATCGTCATCGCCTTGGCTTTGCTTTTCTGACTTTGTCGCCCGGCAGGTTCACAAATAAGTGAAAGTGAATTTGTTTATTGTATATTTTGCTATTACCAAAGCGAAAGAGACGCATAACACCATTGAGACAACCACCATCCACAACTGGCCGGGCACTGCAACTCCATTCGGGCAGAGAGACACTCCTTGGATGTCAGCACATCTTGTGGGAGATTCAATCAATGAAGTTCGTCTCAGAACAGCTGCAACTGGAACCGCAAACGAAATCAGTATGCTAAGTGCCAGCTACATCATCTTGGCGCTGCTCATGTGCCACACGCTGAACGGTAAGTATACGCCCCGTGGGCTCCATTAACTAATTGCCAGTCGGCGGCGCGAAGCCTTAACTAATTTACTTTGTGTGCTCGACTTGTATTTGCTCTTAACAAGTGTCTCTCCGCACACACATATGTATATGTATATATAAACACAACTATATAGTTGTATATAGTTGTATGTGGGTGGCGCGGTGATTGTGTCAATTGAGAAGATGTTTAACGAACCACTTCAATGCGATGATTGCACAATGGTCCAGAGCGCATATTTTCAAGGGGGAATATGTGTACTTATGTGGTGGTTACACCAGGAAAAATAATGGCCTATATGGCACATACATACGTGTATACCGAGTAATGATAGATATACTTTAGAAGAATATTTTGAAAGTATGGCAAGAGTAAGAAATTCGGTTATATGATGGATTGCTTGTGCTTGCCAATTTCTTTGACAGCTATTTGCATTTCATTGAATTTATTTTCATCTGTGTAGTTTTTTATGCTTACAAGTGTCTGAACGACTGCGTTGCGAAGGTAAAACCAATAAAGCCAAGAGCGGCCAAGATTAGTTTACCCTTGAGCCGAGCCATGGCCTGAAGATCTGAGGATCAGGCGTTTGAATGTTTCCATTTGTAAAATATATTCACAAACGGATTACTTTTATTCGATCTTCGTGGCATGGAAAGATTGCAGTTAATAGATCCTTGGCAGAAACTCCAAGAGCAAGCATGAGCAGTGTTGGAAAATATAATAGAAACACGTTGGTTGAATCATTGATTTTAAATTTTGTGCTTAGAACGAAAACAAAACTCTTAAAACTAAGAAAAACTTCATTTTTATGAATTATCTTATAAAAATAGTTGTAATATTAATATTTAGTGGTATGTCCTTTATTTTTTATAACTGCTGAGCATTGAATTCACTAAATGGGCGCAAATTTCGGGGTTAATGGCATACCACCCTGACTTAACTTTTTCCCACAGCTCTTCCTTATTTTTTGATTTAAAACCTCCAATTCTTCTCTTTAATATTCCCCATAAATGTATAATAGAAACTTATTCTTAAACTTTTCAGATATACGTTTACACGTATATCTTATAATCGTATATAAGTAAATAGCGAGCTTAAATAGAAACTCAGTTGAGGTGTATGGATGCGGATGCCATGTCGTAGAATGTGCACTTCTCTTTCCAGTGCAACACCATCAGTTTTTTAATTATTTCATTTATATTTCTTATAGTCGCCTTAAGTGCTATCCAGTAGTACTTCCCCATTTCCTTTCCTGAACCCTAGAAGCTCGTTAAGCGGGCGACGCGTGTTGACAACTTTGGACTCAGCGCTTCGTTAATACCTTTTAGATTCGGCGTTAGGGTGTTTGGGTGTTTGGGTATTTAGGAATTAGGAATTAGGAATTGGGAATTAGGAATTAGGAATTAAAAACGCAATCACGCTTCGACGATCCATCATATAAAGCCGCACACGAATAGCGTAGCTATGTAATCCGCATGGCGTGCGTTTTGATTCGACTCAATTCGAAACGAATCGTTTTGAGTGTGGAAACGTAAGACGGAAAATTAAAATTGAAATAATACACGCGTTGTCACCGAAAAGAAATTTTAATTCGTTGTCACCAGCTTATCGGCTTGGGAAATTAATGGTTATATCAGGGCACCACAGCACGTACACTATGTACTTTAGGGGCTGGGCCTAACTAGTTATGAAACTTAGGGAAACTTGAAATGCTACCGAAGAATAGTGAAGGAATTTGTGAGACGAAGAGAAGTACAATAATATAGCATAACCGATTGATGGGTATTTAAGGTATAAACACCATGGGATGCACTGTGACAAACTGGGAAACGCCCGAATCGAATATAAATCTAATATGTATATGGCAACGATCGTGCTTGCCATGCACATAGCAGTATTTACGGAATTTATTGCATTTCAATAAACGTGCTCAATTGATTCGCATTTGTGTGCCGTTTGTATGTATGATATTTATAGCCATCGCCCAGGAAGTGGCCAGAACTGTGCCCACCGCGCCCACCGCGCCCTCGCCCGCCCATTTTGCGGAGCTATCGCAGGCGGTCCAGGATCAGTTGGCGGAGCACGAGGAGCGCCAGCGGGAGCGAGTGCGTCGTGGTCACCGCACCCGGAGGGCAGTGAAACGGGTCTGCTACGGCGAACTCGGCTGCTTCGAGGACTCCGGCCCGTTTGCCTATCTGGAGATGCTGCCCTCGCCGCCCGAGGAGATTAACACCAAGTTCTACTTCTACTCGACGCGCCAGCGTTCCGATCGTCCGCTGATGGAGCTGTCCTTCCTGAACATGACCAATGCCTTTCGTGGCAAGAGGGAAACGGAGATGAGCACCTCTGCCCCCGAGGGACCAGCCAGTGGCAGGTCATCGGTCGCCTCGCCCCCAAGTCCCATGACCGCTGCGAACGCCACGTTCACCACAGAACGTCCTGGTGGCGGGCAAAAGAAACCCACACCATCCATCGATGACCTCGAGGGATTCGATGAGCTGTCCGTGCGGGTAATTGTCCATGGATTCGGTTCGGCCTGTCCGCATGTGTGGATTTACGAGATGAAGACAGCTCTGATGGCGGTGGTAAGTACATTTATGCACTCAGTTGGCAGTCTTAATACCACTTGCCCATTTCCAGGAGGACTGCATTGTGATCTGCGTGGACTGGGAGAATGGAGCCACCTTTCCCAATTACGTAAGAGCGGCGGCCAACACCCGTTTGGTTGGCAAGCAGCTGGCCATGCTGCTCAGGAATCTGCAGCAGCACAAGGGCCTCGACCTGATGCGCACCCACGTCATTGGATTCAGTTTGGGGGCTCACGTATCCGGATTCGCCGGCGCTGAGCTGCCGGGTCTGTCGCGTATCACAGGTCTGGATCCGGCGGGTCCACTCTTCGAGGCCCAGCATCCGAAGGTGCGACTGGACAGCAACGATGCGGAGTTCGTGGACGTTATCCACTCGAATGGCGAGAATCTGATCCTGGGCGGCCTTGGCTCGTGGCAACCGATGGGCCACGTGGACTACTATCCCAATGGTGGTCGGGTGCAGACCGGCTGCTCGAATCTTTTCGTAGGCGCTGTCACCGATTTCATATGGTGTATGTACATTTTAGCAATATTATTTAGATTTACTCTCCTGACTGAGATACCTAATCCTTTACAGCTGCCCAGGCTGCAGAGGACGAGGAGGGACGTTCCTTGTGCAACCACAGACGAGCCTACAAGTTCTTCATTGACTCGGTGGCGCCACGCTGTCTGTTCCCCGCCTTCCCCTGCGGCAATTACGACGACTTCCTCAAGGGCAGATGCTTTCCCTGTGCCCAGGATGATGAGGATCTGGCCGAGGGTGTTCCCAGGTGCGGCAACATGGGCTACTATGCCGATCGCTCAACGGGCAGGGGTCAGCTGTACCTGCTCACCCGCGAGGAGGAACCCTTCTGTGCCCACCAGTTTCAGCTGCAAATATTCAACTCGTTCAACGATCTGCCACTGCGCACCATTGGTCGCCTGGAGGCGATCCTCGAGGGAGATGGTGGTCTCAACGAGACCTTCGAGATATCTGAGTGAGTATGATGGAATATTCGGTCCAATTACCTGTTCGCAACATTCGCGACACCTGCAGGAAAGACGATGCGGAGTTCTTCGCCGGCGATATAGTGTCCAAGATTATTGTGCCACATCCGGCACTGGGATTCCCCACCACACTGAGCCTGCACTACAAGTCGTACAGTGGGTGGTTGAGCAAGGGCCTGCCCCACTGGGACATCGACAAGGTGGTGCTGACCGACAGCTTCGGTCGTAGCCACTCCCTGTGCCGCCCCTCCACAAAACTGAGCAGCGGCAGTCCGGTGCGCCTGCGCCTTCAGGCGGGCAACTGCGAGCTGGACAACCAGGAGGACTATGGGGCGTACACCACCCAGCCACCGGCTGCACCACCTGCACAGCAGGCGGGAAATCCCACGGTGGCAGTGCCCACCGATGTGCCCGATTCCAGTGTCCAGGAATCCGGCTTGGCGGCATCGGTGGATGGGGTGGAGAGCGCCAAGCAACGCAAGGACATCTTCAATTTGGGCACCAGCTTCAAGTTGGCCCGCAATCAGACTTATCCCCTTGACCAGGGCGACGAGCTGCCGTGGCAACCAATTCTGGTGGGCAACTCGCTGGATAACGAGACTGCCGAGGCCGCGGAGTCCAGTCGCAGTCTCTCGGACTCGATTGCCGGCGAGATCTTTGAACCGGTGCTAAAGGATCGCCGGCTGGCGGTGAATAGGGGACGGAATCTGCAGGATTATGCCACCACCGACAGTCCCGAGATTCTGGAACCCGTTCTGAAGGCCACCACACCGCGTGTTAAGCAGGGCAAGGATCTGGACTTGTCTGAAAGTGAGGTGGCTGCTGGCATGGTCACAACACTGGGCGCCATTACATCCGCCGTGGCGGGCTCCTCCCGTTTGCCCGCCAAGACGATGGCTCAGGTGGGCACCGGACGAACTCCGGATCCGGATGAGCCGCAGACCGTCCAGCTGCTGCCATTCCGACTGGGCGAACTCCTTCAGCGTGCGGAGCGGTATGCCAGGGAGACCCTTCTACCGCTCATATCCGTGCAGGCGCCGCGCTTCTTTGGCTTCAATGTGACGCCCCACGATCGGGAGCCAGTGCGTCCGGGGGAATCGCGCAAGCCACGGTATATTCCAC
This sequence comes from Drosophila orena, assembly GCA_005876975.1. Taxonomy (NCBI): domain Eukaryota; kingdom Metazoa; phylum Arthropoda; class Insecta; order Diptera; family Drosophilidae; genus Drosophila; species Drosophila orena. Next base: position 10,131,363 of record VCKV01000288.1, read on the forward strand.
GCTACGAGGAGTCGGCCTTCCTAAACACAAGTTCCAATGCCAGGAGGCGATCGCAGAAGGCCTCGCGCCGCTCGGCAGTGCAGCAGAGAAACCTCTTAAGACTTATGCGAGCACGATCCCACGGCCTCGAGGACAGCGAAGGTGTTACGGATGAGCAGCGGGAGGGGCAGCGGGAGCAGCGGAACGAGGTCAACTACTACACCAATGTGCTGCAATCGGAATCGCGGTCGATGCGGCCCGAGGCACCGGAATACAGACCCGTATTCATCGATTTGCCCACCTATAAGCCGCAAACAGCCGCAGCATTTTCCACCTCCGCTGCCGTTTCCGCTCCGCTGGCATCCGCTGCCGTTTCCGTTTCCGGTTCCAGTTCTGGTTCCGGGTCCGGTTCCGGTTCCCTTTCCGTATCGAGGGCCAGAAGGCGTGGCAGATCACCAAAGCTAATTCCCTAATATTCAGACATTCAGCTGCTTTCCCGCCATCGGGGATGAACACTTTGTGATATGCACACCAGATCGTGGCTATGGCACGGCTCCAGAACACCCATCCCATTTCGATCCTAATCCAATCTCAATCCCAATCCAGAACACTCATTCGCATTGCACCCATCCCCTCACACTGTAAATATTCGAACGAGTAGAGCAAGCGAAGGTACCTTCGAAGGTACATAGATAATGAAATGGAATTTCAAATCGTGGGATGTTGCATCGTAGCATAAGATATTGAATGTAAGAATCTAGATGTGAGACATGTAGTTGGTAAGATAAAGCCTATTGGCGAGGTATCTCGACCTTAAGATACCAGAATATAATGGTTGCATTTCAATTTTTTTGGGGTTACATTGCCTCCTTAACTGGGTAAGATATATTCACATATTCATACATATGCACTCCTTTTTTTGCCAAATAAATATTAATTAATAAGGTTAAAGTGTAACCAAGTGATTCCATGTAGTTCACATTTACAGCACTTTTCTGTTAGGGGGTACTGTAAAGTTTTGAAGTTAACAGCGATCAACTGCTTGAAAGCAGCGCTGTCGACGGTTCACAATAGTTAGGCACTGCTTGCGCGCTGAAATTCAAAATGAAACGCGATCGTTTAATTTTTCTTTTAGCATAATTTATTTTATATACTTTCCATTTAATTTGTTTTATGTTCATAAAGTAACGTGTGTCTGCCTCTGTCTGTGTAGGTGTGTGTGTGTGTGTATGTGTATGTGTGTTTGTGTGTGGCTTGTTTGGTTTTCATATATTTTTATTATTCACTTAAATTTGTTCGTTTTGTAAGCTGCTTTAATTTGAGATCCAATTTGGTTGGTTTCAATTCACAATGATTGTAAAAATTGATTTTCGGCTTTCGCTACCCTTGCTTTTAAATTTATCGAAAGTCAAATGGTAGATTTTGAGCTTGCTGGCCTTGTTCGTTTGTTTGTTTGTTTGTTTGTTTGTTTGTTTGTTTGTTTGTTTGTTTGTTTGTTTGTTTGTTTGTTTGTTTGTTTGTTTGTTTGTTTGTTTGTTTGTTTGTTTGTTTGTTTGTTTGTTTGTTTGTTTGTTTGTTTGTTTGTTTGTTTGTTTGTTTGTTTGTTTGTTTGTTTGTTTGTTTGTTTGTTTGTTTGTTTGTTTGTTTGTTTGTTTGTTTGTTTGTTTGTTTGTTTGTTTGTTTGTTGGTTGTTGCGTATTGTGGTTTTGGTGTTGTTTCTCCTTGTGTTTGTGTTTGTTCTGTGTCTGTTTGCCTGTGTTTTGCTTATTAGCTGTGTGTTTTTATCTTTATCTGGTTTGGTTTGTTTTGGTTTCGTTTTCTCTCGTATTTAATGTATAATAATCATTTTGGTTTCTTTTGTTTTTGGTTTAACTATTTATAAAACATTTCATTTTAGAATCTTAACAACATATATATACATGTATATATATATTATATACATATATATATATACATATATTTTTTATAATTGTTGCGGCGTTCATTCTGTTATAATTTGATTTACTTAAGTGTTATTTATGTATACGTTTAATATGTAAATTTGTTTAGCATTAATTCATAAGTAGTTTTTCCATATGCCCATCTCTGTTCTTGCTGCTATTGGTTTTTATAATTGTTGTTGTTGTTTATTATTGTTGTACGCATAATTTACATGGAGTGACTACCGCATTCGTAATGCTAACTCTTATCCCTTCTATCCCTCTCCTTGCATCCTACATCCCATATGCCTCCCACATACATATATCTGCTCTATATATCCTGACTCCTCCTACTTGATCTGGGCCTAATACGTTGCTCTCTGTGTGTGGTTGTGTGGTATTATCTAGGCATAGTTATCATCTTTACTTGCATTTACTTTTATTGTTGTATTTCGCATGCTTGAGCTAAATATATATTGGTTTTTTGTTTGGTAGTTGCACTTTATTGAATCGAAATGAAGACTCGGAATGGAATCGAAATCGAAATCGATAATGAAGACTGATTTGATTTGATTTAATTTGATTTGATTTGGTTTGTTTTGGTTTGAACTGAACTCAACTGAACTGAACTGAACTGAACTGAATGGTGTGGTCTGGATCTATCAAGTATATATGTATGTATGTCAAGTCCGACCAATCGAACATTATACATAGATATATGTCTGCAGTCCCGCGGCTTGTGTGTATATACTTGTTTTTATTTGTTGTTGTTCTTCTTGTTGTTGTTGTAATCTTTATTTGTTTTATTCCAGTCTTTGTTTTTATTCATTTAATTCACTTCTCCTCCGGCTTCTCTGTCCACCTCATCGATCCTGAAACGAGCAACGAAGGAATCTGCGATTCCTGGACTATTTGGGGGGTCTATGGGGGGGATCTATTGGAGGGGGCAAGCTGGACTTAGCTAGACCTTGCAGACTGTACTTGATCCTAGGCATGCTACCTCTGTCATAATTAAACATAGTTCTCTCTTCTCTTCGCTTCCCTTCTTCTTCGCTTCTTCTTCGCCTCTTCTCCGCTTCACTTCCACTTCCACTTCCGCTTCCACTTCCGCTTCCGCTTTCTAATACCCTTAATTATTTTGGCAAGTTATCTTTACTTTGTTAATAGTTTTTTTGGTTTTTGGTTTTTTACTTTTGTTTTGTGACTCTTGTTTTTGGTTTTTATATCACTTTTAGTTGTAGTCTGGCCAAGTTGGTTCCTCTCCTCCTTTTGCCCTCAAATTATCATTCCTATGCTGCGGTCTCTCTGCATCTTTTCGTTATTTTTTTTTTGGTTTTTAATAGTAAGCTTAATTTTCTTAGCGATTTCTCAGTTTAATATTAGTTTGTAAATTACGCTTATAAAAAAAAAATATTTTGAATTTGGTTTATCCGTTTGCATGACTTGAAGACGATATGTTTTTAATTGTATTATTATTTGTATGCCTATATAGAGATTATTGTGTAATTATCGTAGTTAATATTAAGAATATTTTATATGCAATCTTGTGGTATTTTGTTATTGCTCATTGGGCTTATCTAATCGGTTGGCCGACCGAGAACTTCTCAACGAATCGAACGAACTAAAACCAAACTTAACTCGGACGTAGGTCCGTGAATCCAATAATTCATTAATCCACAAATTCTAAGATCCGCTAATACATAATGCTAATGGATATGGCCGGGACATTGACATGAGTACACAACATGGGATACTTCAACTTTTGCGACTAGTATATACATATATAATATAAATATTTGTATATAAGTAGGGCCGATCGGAGCATGAATGTGTGTCTGTGTTGTGTGTGTGCAAGCAGGCGTGTTTCTTTAAGGCCAAATCAAGTATACGTAAGAATGACTTTCGGTTCTAGTTGATTCTCCCTCTCTTTCCCGCGCCTACTCGTCGCTTAACTCGCATTCTCTCTCTCTCTCTCTCTCTCTCTCTCATTCGCTATCTCTCTTATTATTTTGCTTTATCTTTATCTTTTTCTCTTTCGTTTGCTGTGTGCGTGTGGACGGTTTTCAAAGCTGTAAATTGATTCGATTTATTTAACGTTATTTACTCCCCGCTCCCATATTTTTTGCTTGGTTTTCCGTTTTTTGCGGTTTTTTTCATTTTTCGTTTTTACATATTTACAGATTGCTTCGGTATAAATATTGGTTTAAATTCTTCTTAATTACAACAAGCAGCAAATCAATAAAAACTTTTTATTCAGTCGCATATCTAACAAAAAAAAAAACATATTTATATATATATCCGAATATATATAAATACCATATATGTATGTGTGTATGCCTGCGTTAGCTTAGTTCTCGACTTGGTAATCCCATCTAACCCATCTTAAGCTGCAAAGTTATATCATCGTTATCGTTATCGTTATCGTTATCGTAATCGTATTGGTTATCCTAACGCAACGTATCCCTCACCATCCAAATCTTCTGGCTTGTGAGATGTTTCTTCTGTGGTCCAAAGTAACTTGTGGGCTCCCTCGTCTGATTCTCCTCCCTCCATTTCGATTTTCATAATTCGTTTTGGTTAGCAAGAGCAGTAGAAGCAAAGCTTTGTAGGTAGGATTCTAGGTATATAGAAATTTAGATATGGCTTCGATCGATCTATTTGCACGCTGACATTCGGCACTATGCACCGCACAGTGAAGCAGTGGAAGCAGTTCAAACGTATTTGTATCTTATGTTGTATAGAATTGATATATCGAATGCGCATGCAAATTGAAATTGATAATTTTGGTATTACCCCTAACGATTTTCCTATCCGATTTCTTTTTTTAGCTTTTAGATTCCTTTTTCCTTTGCCGTTTTCTAGGAATTTGACAAAAGTTGTTGTCTCTAGATTGAACGTTTTTCAAGTGAGAAGATTTCGATTGTTATCAAATCACAAAAATCAGGAAGACAGCGAATCAAGTTACAACTCATGAACATGTTTTGTGTGAGCTATTAGATCCTAAAGCTTCTGTTTCTGTTTCTGTTTCTGTATCCGTATCTGTATCTGTATCTGTGTGTTTTGTGCGTGCTAGTGGAGACAAAAGAAAGACACATACAACATGCAACAGTTCTGAGGAATATATAGGATATACTGCATATCTCTCGAGTTGATAACTGAATATCTTCCTAAGGGAAGACAAGCTAAGCTAAACTAGGCTAGAAACTATAATAGACTGTATTCAACCAAACGAAAGCAGGTCCATGCACGTGGGCATCACAAGGGTCTCTATAAGAGATCATAGCTAGTACTGGATGAGCCAGGATTCTCCTACAGGTCTCATATAAAATTAGCAATTTGTTTCCTCGTTTTTGGTTTCTTGGTTCCTAAATGGAAAGATCAGCGCGGTTTCTCTTAGATTTTGTTCTTGTGGCATTCTTTTTTTTGTGGCTGTTTTCGGTTGTCTGTATTTGCTAAGTTTAATTATTGTTTTTGTATCGTTAGCAGCTTTCCTTATTTTTGGTTTTAGGTTCGTTTTTGTATTCCCTTTAGTTAGCTATGATTTTTGTTTTTGCTTGGTTTTGGTTGTTTTTTTTTTTGTCGTTTAATATTTATTTTGTGTCTATGTCTATTTGTTCAGCTTCAGCTCTGACTCACTTATTTACAAAATAGCAGTTTTACTTTAGTTTATGTATATTTAATTATATATGTAAATGTATGTATATATTTAATATATATTTATTTATATATAATCTTTGTATTACTCATTCTTTAAACTTAACGGCAGTTTTGATGTTTTTAGCATTATCATGTGTGTCTCATGTGTCTATGTGTATGGCTGTGTTGGTTGTGTCACCGAAATATAATATTAAAACAGCGCTCGAGTTATATGGATGTTTTTTTTTTATAGGAAAATGCTAATGAATCATCGGACCATGCTTAATTGTCAATATAAGCTAGGGGCTTTCTATTCCATAAACATGAATAATTAATTAATGAATTTCCAAGTAAATTATTGGCAATTAATACGAGGAAAACGTTCCGAAACCAAATCGGTATCCAAAATATTGAATGAAACACATCAACCGAGCACTGTTTTAACGACGATTACCCGTCGTTTCATTTTCCTCTTATATTTTGCCTTGCCTTTAGTTTGCCTTCCGCTACTTGTTGCTGTTGCTGTTGTTGTTTTGGTTTAGTTTGGTTTTTTTTTTTTTTTTTTGGTTTAGTTTGTTTTACTAATATTCTGACTAATATTTAATTAATAGAGCATAATTTAAAGATGAAAATAAAATTAGCAGATATTGTATGTTGTTTGTTTTTGTCTGGTTGTTGTTGTTCTTTGTTTTTGTTTTGCTAGCTTCTAAAGAAAGGAAGAAACTCCAATTAGATTAGTCTACTAAGATAATTAGATTTTGGTTTTGTTTGTTTTTTTTTCTCGTTTTTGGTTTTATATGTTTTGTTTTGTTGTTGTTAACGATTGTTAGTTGTTAATTGCTAAATTTGAACATAGGTATCAAGTAGAGTTTTTTCTTTGAGTGTGTGTGGACGTGTGTGAGTTTCTTCGGTGTCTAGATTACCAGAAGGAAAATGAAAGGAGAAACAAGGAAATCCCTATAGAAGGCCAGTCCATATTTGACTCTTTTTGGTGTCTACATATACTCTAATTCAAGCTGAGTGAACTGGCACTGTGTTTGTGTGTGTGTGTGTGTGTGTGTGTGTGTGTTGTGTCTGTGTACATTTGCTGTTTAATTTACAACTACGTTGCTTACTAATTATTATAATTATAATTTAATTGTATTTATTAATAAAATTCTAAATTAGACTGCTTTTGATGACGTTTCTGGCATCCAACGTAGCATTTCACTGCGCAAATTTCGTCCATTTTCCATTTGTTTGACTGCGAAATAAAGTCAAAAGAGAACGATAAGGACTAAGACCAAAAAATGCCATGTTGCCTAGATATAATTTTGCCATACAGATATAACTTTAAAGGACAAGCATGTGCTACTTTTTAAATATTTAATTTTCTGATTTAGTGCTACAATTTCAAAGATCTTGCATATCATAAAAAAAGTTAGACAAAAACAAGACAAAAATAATCCATTAATTGGCTATGTTTCGGTTTCTAATTAATTTTTATTATTTTAGCAAAAGTATTACTATTTTATGAATATTTTCAAGTGTCAAACGTTATTGGCGCCCAACATGGGACCAATTACTTGGCGCCCAACGTGGGGCATTGATTATACTTACGCAAACCAATACTCACCTAGTAGTCAGACGTCGGTCTCAATACTGACGGCCATCGCGTTATTGTGCCTTAACTGTAAACTATTTGTGCTCCTTAGGCCGTTCTGGCTCAGCTGCTGCTGCTGCTGCTGCGTCATCTGCTGGCCGTGTGGCGACTGCGACTGCTGCTGCAGCTGCAGCTGAAGCTGGAGCTGTTGCTTCTCGAATGACTGCTGCGTCCTGAGAAACGGCACCATGTGGCGTCCCGTGTGATCAGTCAGACCTGGCGTGGTTGCATCAATGCCATCATCCAAATCCATGATGTCCGACGACGATTCGGAGAGTGAGGATTTCTTCAAATGTTGACCTATATCCGGGGTCGTGGATCAGATACAACGATTAGCAAGGGGAAATTATATGTGTTGCTCAGAGTGGGCGGGATTCAGGAATATGGGATTATTTATTTATTTTTTTTTTTTTTGGGATTTTCTTAACCGCTAGTAGTAGTAGTATGTACCTAGTGCACCAGGTAAATATGAACAACTTGTAACGTGGTTGAAATTTTGGCTCTGCATCTCCTCCTGATCCGTTTCGCGGTGATAGAAGTAATTGAAATTACTGACGATAACCGGTACCGGCAGTGCGATTGTCAGCACACCAGCGATCACGCACAAAGAGCCGACAATTTTGCCCCAGAAGCCGACGGGCCTGGATGCATTTTTGTTGAATGCATTCGTTTGTTTAATGGCAATATTTGTGGATTCGATTCATGTTTGTCAATGGTCATTGTCGTTGGGTGTGTTCAAGTTCGAATTGATTTGTATATTTAAATCGATACGATTCGATTCGTTTCGTTTCGTTTCGTTTCGTTTCGATTCAATTCGATTCGATCCGTGTTTAAATATGCAAATTCGTTTTAAAGTCATTTGAATTTGGTGTGTTTTGTTGGTTTTTGATTTGGTATTGGTATGAAGAAGAACGTAGAAGAAGAACGCAGTATGTAAATCAGGTGGTAAAAAAACAAACAAGTAGAAATGAGTTATAAGTTTTGATATATTCGATATACTATTCTAGATAGTGGCTTAGATTTGGGGTCCCGAGCTCGTGGCTCTGGGCCCAACTAAAGTGTTAAAAACTTGTTAAAAACGCAAAAAAAAAGAAAAACGTGTCACAACAGATACATATGGGTTACTTAAACAAAGCGATACGAGTTGGGTTTACAAATGGTTGGCTGGAGACGTTCGAGTAAGTATCCGTGGGTGGGGAGGCAGGTGAAAAAGCGATTACTCAACTCAGGGGAAAGCAAAAGTCAAAACTATAAGCTCAACTAGGTATTGGTATATATAGGTATAGGGGTGGTATTGTTATTGTTATTGTTATTGTTATTGTTCTGGTTAATGGTATTCGTATACGTATTTGTATGCAAACATCGAAAGCAATTTGTTGGCGGCAACCAAAATCGGTTACAACAACCAGCTGAGTGGGCTGGGGGGATAACTATGAACTTAAATCAAAACCAAAATTTTAAACCGTAAATTAATTTCAAAAATCAAGAAGACGAAATCATGGTGGCATACTATTTATACTTATACATATAGATTGATGGGTGGATTGCGGGTTGATTTGGCTAACAAAAAACCGAAGCGTACTTATTGCCAAATGGAATAAACAAAATGTGCCGGCGTTTGGCGTCGTCGCTGTTAAACTTGACATAAAATGAATATACATAGATAGATAGAGATGTGTGGAAAAACCAAAGCAAATCGAACCGATCCTCGCTGATCCTCAGGGATTCGGGGATCGGCGATCGGTTAACGGAAAGGGATAGCAAAAGGAGCCATCCGCTGACTGCTTCGGCACACACACACACTGACACAGCGGTGGGGCGCGTAGGTGGGAGGGAGACACATAGCTGTAGCGACTGGCCTTCGTGTTCTTCTCTTCTTCGTCTGGTTCATCTCGTCCAATTCTTCTTCATCATGATCGTCGTACGGAACTTGCTCGCCTCCTTCGGCTTGGATCGTCTCGGATCGTTTAGACTGTCTAACTGTATGTTTTGAACTGACTGTACTTTTGGGTGTATGATAATTTCGATTCGATAATTTTTCTTTCGATTGTCTTTGGGTGTGTCATGACTGTGCGTGTGCCTTAAAATTTTTGTTTTCTCTTTTAGGATGATCTTGGCGAGTGGCTGATGGGTGGGCAAAGCTGCTCGGCAATTCTTCCGACCAAACGCCAAATTGCCGTGCAGCAGTGGGTGTGTGTGTATGTATTTTTTTTTTTTTTTTTTAATTGGGACGTGTTCTTTTTGATGTGTTCGTAACATAGAGATTAGGTATAGTTAAGCGATCGTAATTAGGCAAAGAGTAGTTGCTGATATAATGCTCATTCGAGTACTCGAGTCAAGGAACGAAATCAAAATCAAAGCGAGAGAAAAAACGTGTTCAAAGTGAGTAGAAAAGCCAAAAAAGTTTCGATTTAACTCCTTAGTTGGTGTATGCATTCCTGTGTGATAGTGTCTGTGTGTTTTGAGTGTGTTGGGTGTGTTGGCTGTGGAGATATAGGTAGCAAGTAAGTTGTATTTTTATGCAAATGTGCTAAGCGTGCGCCGTTGTGTATATTTCTTGCTTTTTTTGCAATTTTTTTTTTTTTTTTTTTTTTTTTGCTTTTGATTTGGGATTGCTTTGCTTTTGCTTTTTGTTTGCTTTGATTTGCTTTGCTTGGATTTGAATTTGCTGGCAGATTGCGCTTGACGCGATCTGATTCTGGTACTGTCGCGATCTCAATATCGATTTTCGATTGTTATTCGATTTCGATTGGATACAGCAACTGATTGCACATGCACCGGAATCGGGAAGCACAGGGAAACGGGACTTAGGAGCAGAAGCAGGAGCCGCACAGCCTCAGCATTTTGAGAGGGCTGTTAGATCTTCCTAGTTGTTCGTTGTTGTTCTAGACGCTGATGTTGTTGCTGCGGCAGATGCTGCTGCTGCAGATGCTGCTGCTGCAGTTGCTGCTGCTGCTGCTGCTGCTGGCATTTCTGGTTGCGATAGCGTTAATGATATAGCGATAACGGTAACGGTAACGGTAACTATAACGGTTACGGTATAGCAGGATAGCGCAGGAGCGTCGGCTGAGCAGGTGCAGGCGGCTGAGCGCTGAAGCGATTCTTACAGTTTTACATTCGGCGCAGGGGGGAGAACGTAAGCAAAAGTTTACAAAATATTCCATATACGATTATATCAATAATATGGTCAATGCTTATACATAAATCGAGAGTGGCATATAGCGCAGATCCGGGGGCATAGGCAAAATCAAAATGAAGATTCATACGCATAAAAAGAAAAAGAAAATAAAGAATATATAAACGAATATGATTAGTTAAAGTCAAAACATAATATAGAATATACATATATGTTGTATATATATAGAGAGAGAGAAATACATATATGGAAAAACCGACTGAGACTGGGCGCTTTTTTCTTTTTTGGGGAGCGAGAGAATTTATATATTATAAATATATTCATACCAGGTATGAGTATATCAGTAGATATGGGATAACCGGGGGTTTTGGAGAGGGGTCTCGAGGGTTTTTCAACTCACCGTTCGCTGGAATAGCATTAGCATCGCTTTGACTGCCGGGCCGGATTTAACCTGTTTGGACTTCAACTTTCCAAGATTTTCAGTAAGTTGTATGGGTATTCTTTTTTAAGTGTACTCTCGTTTCTTTTCTCACTCGATTCATCGCTATATCTGCGATATAGTGTGTGCTCACGGAGATATGTGTGTGTATGCATTTCTTTTGGGAGAGTGTGGGGGGGAGGTGGGCAATAGAGCTAAACTACGCTAGGAGATGTCTGCAATGGAATGTGCTACTGGCATGTACTGTATATATAGCATATTTACTGTGGATATAATGGTTAATGACTCGGGTATGTGTGTGGGGTTGTCTGTCTGCGTGTTCGACAAGAAAAGGGGAGGTGCCAAGCCCCCCTTTTCAGAGCGAAGGGTCTGGACTTAGATCTAGGTAGGTAACTAGAGCCAAGGCTTATAATTATAATATAAGATAATTATGATAACTGTAGGAATAACGTATTGACTAACTTGATCTAATGCCATCCCTTGCGAATAGGCCTACCCAAAAAATAATTAGTTAGAAGTAGAAGTAGAAGTACGAACACAAAGCAAATACTACCATCTAGTCTAAAATGGATCAAAATGGGGCTTTAGGGACAAGTCGGTAGGGTTATTGCCTAGGAATCGATAGATTGGTATGTATATCGGTTGAGATGGTGGTAGATTACAGCTAGAGTTGTTCGAATGAATTCGAATTGCGGCATTGCTTGCGTTTATTGGTTAATGATTTCTTGGAAATTTATTTATTTTTTATTTTTATTGAATAACGATTATAAAACATTTCATTTTTAATCTTAACAACATTTCCATTTTTGTTTTTTTGTTTCGATTTGTTTTTGTTTTCATTATGCGTCTATTGTTTCTTTCGGTTTAATTTCTGTGTGTGAGTTTCGGTTTTCGTTTTAGCTTTGTAATACCTTATCGGGCGTAATACTAGATTTTTGTCAATGGGATTTATTGCGACTGTTCTTCGTGCTCGAATCGAGTTTGTATTATAAGTACGTACATACATATGTATGTACACGTATGTATGTATGTATGTTTGTTATCATCTGCTCTAATGTATTTACTTATTAGTGAGTGGGTCTTGTTCTTTGGATCTGCATGATTGTTATTATTATTCAGAAATTACATATGCTATTGCTGGATGCTGAATGGCTGCGGTTCGGGTGGAGTTCTTCAAATTGTAAGTTCGATTCGATTCGATTCAGTTCTGTCCGGTCCGGTCAGGTCCGGTTTGGTATTGTTTGGTATTGTATGGTATTGTATGGTATTGTATGGTATTGCATGGTATTGTATGGTGGTGTGTGGTGTTGTGTCTTGAACTTCTAACTAAACCTAAACTTATTTCCTGGTAGGTTGAATCAAGGCCAAATTAGAATTGAAAATCAATTAATTTAAATGTTTTTGCTTTTGCTTTTTAAGTGTACGTTTTTCATTTAAATCTCTATTTGCAGTCTTTGTCCTTAATAGAAATGTTCTTTCTTTTTGTTTGTTCTTGAAGCAAAGAAAGATTTTATTATTTTTTTTGTTTGTTTCCTTTTGTTGGTTTATGTTTTGATTTACTCGCACATAGCAAATGGTAAATGTGTATTGTTTCATTATAGTCCGTACAATCAAAATGGTTTTCATTATTTTTATATAAATATTCCTTTTTGTTTACGTATGCGTGTTAAGATTTGTTTGTTAGGTTTGCAATTAAATTTAATGGAAAACTTGAAAAGATTGTTTTTGGTTTGAATAGAACTGGAGAAGTCGAATGTTTGTTGTGGCGTGTTAGTATTAAATTCCAAAATAATTATGCATCATAAGTTAGACTTTTCCTTTTGAGTTATTCGAGGTTTTCATAACTTAGTTCTTGCTTTACAACGATATGTTTGCTTCTTCATCTTCATCTTCATCTTCATCATCATCATCATCTTCTTGTTCTTGTTTTATTGGGATTCTATTTACTAATACATCGCCCTAGGTTTTTCGAATTCGCTTAATGCATATAGCTTTGGATTAAAGTAGACTAGACTAGAGTTGAGTTGAGTAGAGCGTAGAGTTGAGTAGAGCATAGTTCAAGCATGTGAAAGAAATAATTAAATCGAAAGAAATGCGCTTTCAGCTCCTAAATCATGTACGTGTGTACGTGTGTGTGTGTGTATGTGCTAGTATGTAGTATATATGTATGTATGTATCTGGGTGTATCTAATCGGTTAGCGTTGAACGACTGACTGATTGACTGATTTCTGATTACTGATTAGATAACTCAACTGCAGCTGGGAGTGATTGATATGCCAAAGACGAAACTTAAGTTGAGCTCACACAAGATACTGGTACATTACGAAACGAAATCAAATACGTATTTACAATTTAGAACTTTTCATTACATTTGGTTTTTTGAGCGCCAGCTAATACAATTACAATACAATACGAACTAATAATACAGAACTAGCGTGTTTGCTTCAGACTAGATCCTAGATCGAAAGGGGTACGGTTTCCCGTTTCCGTTTCCGTTTCCGGTTTCGATTCCGATTCCTTTTCGACTCGACTAACTACGGATCTAAGGCCAAAATGCAAATACCAGAAAACATATAGGTACATACAAGTATGGAACGGAACGGAGCGAATCGTAATGGAATGAGACAGATTCGAATAGCGAGTTGTATACTATTTACAAGGGGGAACTTAAGGTGGTGGTGGGCACAGGGGACTGTGCGAAATAAAAAACGGTTCGAAAACGCTTTTCTCAATTTATTTGCTTCGATATCGCTTCTTTATTGTGGGTTCGGATCGGATTGGATGGATCAGCATGGGGTTCAGTTTTCCTAATCTCCTCATTGTTCATCTTGCATATCGAGTGTCTTTGGTATGTTCAAGGTTTTGGGTTTTTCGTATTTTAGTCTGCGCTTAGTCTGCGGTTAGCTAGCTTGTAATTCGGATGCAGCATATGCATATGTCTAGATATATGCTACATGCTAAATGTATCTGTATATGTATATGCTGTTTATGTACAATTTGAAATTGTTTAGAATTTTACTCGTGTACTTAGCTCAATTTAATTACATTAAATTTTTTGTTCATTTCGAATTAATTGTAATTTATTTAAACATATAATAACATTTCTTTTGCTGAACACATTTATTCCAAATTTTTTCTGTTTTTTTTTATTTGTTTCTTTTTATAATTTGTTTTTTTTTTTTGTATTTTGTTAAGCTTTCATAGGTAAATATTAACACGATTTTCAATTTCTTGTTCTCCATTTTATTTGTGGTTTTTGTTTTGAGTTTTTTTTGTTTGTTTCATTATTATGGCTTATTTTGTGATTAAATCAAAGTCTTAAGATGTAGGACAAAATATGAACATATAATTGTAATAATAAAATTAAAATAAAGTTATAAATTCAGCTATACATCGGTAATTCTTATACTCATTTACACTTATATTTGCTAAATTTATTCATTTGTCTAGATTAAGGCTAGGAAAAAAAAACAACCTTACTTTACACTCGGCTCTTTGTATCGCTATCTGGATTCATTTTCATGTTCATATATCATGTGTTTGGTATCTGTTATCGTTTACCTTTATCCGCTATCTGGTATATTGTATTTATGAAGCTAAAATCATTTCAATCGATCAATCTAAAACATAAAATCTAATCTTAAGTAGGCGGTTTTCTTTTCGTTACGCTTCATTACCCTCTCCTCAATCCTCGTACGTTTTTGGTGTTTTGCTAGTTTCATCATCTTCGACTGGACCTTTATCATTATCATTATCGTTATCTTTTCTAATGCTTATACATCTCTTAAATCTTTGCTTTCTTACAGAGACAGAGAAACTACGTACAGTACAATTAGCTGACATTTAAATGTTTTATACTCATTCATTTCATTTCTTTTATTATTTATTTTTTACTTAATATCTTTAGTTTTTATTGGGTTTAACGTTAGGATTTCTATTTGGTTTTTGTTTCCTCTTTTTTGTACAAAACGCTTTCGCAAGATGTATTTGTATTTGGAGAGTATTTACAGTAGTTAGCAGCCACAGTGGGAATACCCTATTTCATTGGGATTCTGGGTAGCGACTATTTACACGGTGTCCACGCTTCGTTCGGCCCTTTATATCTGGCCGCCACTGTGGCACCTTGGAAACGTTGCATTATTGTTCGCCTTTTCAGCTGGTTCTACTGAATTGCTAGGGGTTGCAGGGGCGGGTGCAAAAAAAAGGGGCAATATTCCCATTTTCAGGGGCTGAGTCTACAAAGGGGGTCGAATCGGCCAGCTTACAATGTTCCTTAAGGCACTTTGCTCTGCTCTGCTCCTCCGGATCTTTTTGTTGGCTTGGGACTCTGGAGCCCCCTCTAGATCTCCGCCCCTGGCATTGGGCACCGCCCCGTCCATATCTATATGTTTATGTGTGCGTGTGGTGAGTACGTTTGTGTGTGTGTGTGTGGACGGTTTTCGAAGCATTTTAAAATTTACACTCAAATATGATCGGTATCTTGTTGTCATCATTGCTATCCATCAATTTATATCGACAAGAGCAACCCTTCCTATGTACATGCCTCCCATATATAGGAATCCATATATATGTATGATAAATATTTATCTATGCAGGTTTATTCACACACATAAATATATATCTTCATACTATAGTGTCTCTGTTATAATACATTTAATGCAAAAGTTGAATTCGCATAGTTCAGTCAACGATTTCTTGTATTTTGTTTGCTGTGAATGGGGGCTTCTTGTGGTGGGAATGGGGTATAATGACCAACCCCCGCAATTCAGTCAAAGAAATCATCGCTGGAGAGCCCCGTTATTTAGTTAAACTTTTACCATTTGTCTTGATATTTTTGGTTTTCTTCTTGTCGTATATAGTTTGCATTCATTACAAAAATCATAAGAGCATTTTCGGTTTTGTTGTATCTCTTGTCGCCACTTTATCTTTTGGTTTGTGATATTTTTTTTATTGTGATTGAGCGAATCTGTGACTGGGGAATACGAGCAATCCATTGGATGTTTTCATTAATGTTCTTTCGGTCTGTAGTTAAATTGCAGTCGTTTCGCCTTTCGAAATTCCTTTAAGCAATCGTAATATTGTACGAGTGCGTTAGTTGTTTCGCGTTTGCCTTTAGTTCAATATTTGTACTTTTTATTTCGTTTTAATTCGGGGGGATCGAAGCAGAGTTATAGCTGATATGGGTTCAGTTAGTTAATATGTGTTCAGGTGAGAGAGGTTAGAAGTGGACATAGGTGGAGGGTTCTGGATTTTTCTTAAGCTTTAGTCAAAAAACAAAGGGTCTTGAGTAGTGTTACGAACGATATTGTTTAGGTTACGCACATAATACATCTATCACATATAGGTATGTGTGTGTATATGCTTAGTTGGTTAGTTCAATTAGATGGCTAGCTGTCTAAGTTAGTTACACGATAGTATTTCCTGTCACATTTAAAAAGCAGATATTGCCTCGGGTTTTATGGTTCTTCTTTCTTACTTTTCAGTTAAATATAACGGCAGTTTTACTATACTTTTTAGTAATGCATGTGTGTGTGTGTCCGTTTCGGTGACTTAGTGATTTGTAGATCGTAAATCTGCTTTGCGAGTTTACTGTCTTTTTTTTGTAGCTCTTCAAAGGGACATCCCTATATATGGACTTGCTTCACTGTGCTTGGCTTTATTATTCGTTCTTTGGATTGGAGTTCCATCAATATCCTTGCTAAAGTAATGGCATGTGAGCATTATGATTTTATTGCATTATTTACATTTTCCATTTGCTCTTACAGCATGATCGACTGATTATTCAGCTTCGGTTCTTGCAAATTTGATCAAACTCTGCCATCACTTCTTCGATGTTTATGCTGTTAAATCTCCCTTCTGTTTTGTAGTGTTATTTGTCAATGTTTATTAATTCTTGGTTTTTTGGTTTATGCCTTACTATTCGAATTTATTGGTACTCTCTTATCGTTCATTTCTTGCTTTTTTGGTTTCTCTGGTTTGGATTTGAATTTTGTTTTTGTGTTGTTGTTTATCATTAAATGTATAATTTAATTAAATTAATTTAGGTTTTAATTTAGATTTAATTTAATTTAGCAATAGATTAAATTGGTTTTTGTTATTTGTTCTACTTAAATTAAATATAAACAGCTTTTGTAGTCGTTTCTGGCATCCAACGTAACTCCTGTCAAGGCCAAATTTATACCACGTAACGTCTTTTGCACTGATTCATTCGTCATACATATATACATATAGATCAAACATATGGTAATACATACATGGGGTTCGAGACGTAGGCAAAGGTTTAGGTTTAGGATTAGGTTTATACGTAAACATAGGCAAACATGTGTATCGCGTAGGTAGAGGAGCGCGCCACGTGAAGAGAAAAGAGAGAAAAAGTTATGTTCTAATCAAATCGTAATTCAATTCAGTTCAATTTATTTGATCGGATGTTCGCACTGCACAGAGAAAATAGTTTATGGGTTTCAAATTAAAAGTTGTAATTATTAAATATGTTGTTTTCGATATCTAAGGGGTCCCTTTAAAAACCCAGTAGATTGACTAAATATGTAAATGAAATATTCCAATTATTTAATTGATATAAGTTATAACAAAACATGGTTTTACCATTTGTGTCTATGTGCATTACTTTCCACTCCTTTTGAAGCAAAACAAGCTGTTTCCGCTGTGGCGCATTAGTGGCGGCCAGTGCGAACGATCCGTTTTTTGAATTTTGCATTTTGCTTTTCGCATTTTGCAACACTTAAACCTAGTAACGCTCTACGAGTCAGGGTGCACGGGTTCCGGTGGTGGTGGGTTGTTGGTGGTGTTTGGGTTGGGGTCAGATAAGTGAGTGTGCCGTAGCAAGATATAGATAGGTAGTGTGGCAAAGATGGATGTTTTTGGGGATTTTTGGTGGTATGGTGAGGGGTAGGTGGGTCAGGTCTGTGCAGCAAGCGAGTGGCGTTTTTCCAGCACTTACCCAGTAGTCAAACGTCGGTCTCGATACTAACGGCCAGGGCATTATTGTGCCTCATGGTGAGGCCGCTACTGCCGCTGCCGCTCGTTGCTGCTGCTGCACTTGCATTTATTGTGTGGGACTGTTGCTGCTGCAGCTGCTGCTGCTGCTGCTGCGTCTGTTGCTGCTGCTGCTTGAAGCCGTTTTGCTGCTGCTGTTGGTACAGTTGCGTCTGCGTCAGCTGTTGCAGTGGATGCTGCAGCTGCTTGTCGATCGACATCGACAGTGAGGATGCTACCGGTTGTTGCTGCTGCTGCTGCTGGGCTCCTAAAAATGGAGCCACCGCACTGCGTCCAGGATGCGTTTCTGTCAATCCCGGCGTGGACTCGACACCATCGTCCAAATCCATCATATCCGATGAGGACTCAGACAACGATGATTTCTTCATGTGTTGACCTACTTGGTGGTTTGTATGCATTTGTTTAGTGTGTTTTGTCGCAGTGTATATCACGCGTTGGCAGACAGAGCGTGTTTAATGCGTGTGGGTGTGTGTGTGTGTGTGATTGTAGATATGACGTTTGTACGTGAGTTTGATTTGAGGGGATTCACACAATGCCAGGGATGCAGGAGCGGATAATTTATTTTTTTTTTATTTTTGGATGGATGGGTTCGAGGTCGATTTGAATTTGGTTTGGTTTTTGGGTTATCGGGTATTAATTGGGGAATTATTTGTGTGGAGGTCGCGTTTCGATATTCGAATTGGCCATACAATTGACGGAATAAAGAGAGAAACAAAAAGAAGAGAGAGAGAAGAGAGAAAGAGGAGATCACACATACAGTTGTAATGCATCGGTTACAGTAATGTTTTTTGCTGTAGTACTCGCTTACACACAAAACACACACAGTACGTGCACGTTGGTTGTGGCACCGCTGTCAATACCACATACCGCTGCCCCACCGACAGGGTTGCCACCCACCGGCGCTGCAGCACACCACCCACCAGCCCACCAACCAATTGGTTGTTGTCCCGGGGAGGGGGGGTGGTGGGTGCGCGGCAGTGCACAGAGAAAAAACATAACATCTGTTTCATATTGTCATCTCGACTTTTTCAGTCATGCAGTCATACCTTAAACTATGGCAATCATCTTTGGCATATCATTGTGAAAAGATCACATTCTGGATGCTCATTGAGTTAAAAGAGGGGATATTGGAAAACAACCTCGTTTTATAATGTTCCCACAATCCCTAGGATAACAACTTAAAACATTCAACGTTTGTAATTATAATAACAGGTGCTATACCAATTTAATAAATCGTACCTCTTTTATTTTAATATTGGTGTAGGTTATTGTTTTCTGGATGTTATGGTCAAGCTTAAGTACATGTATATGCAAAAATAGTTTGGGGCATTACATAAAGATTCAATAATCAATGATATGCCTCAGATCAAAGGTGGCTGTGTAGAAATCGATGATCGATTTGTGGTGATATTTTTTCTCTGTGTGACAGCGTGTCTGGTTCGAAAGCAGTACCGGTACCCATCCGCTTGAGATCCGTACCCTTGGTGGTGCCAATCGGTAGGATGGTTGGATGGATGGTGGGTTTTCGGATTCGGATTTGACTTGCTCGGTGTTTTCTTTTTGGGGCACACGGCACTGCCTTCGGCTTCAGCATCGGCATCCACAATTCGTTTCTTTCTTCGTAAATGTTTCTATTTTTATTCGACTGGTTCTACTTTTTGTTGCTCTACTTGAATTTGTGGTTGGGTTTTGGTGGTTCTGTCGGTAGTGGGTGGTTCGTATTTTGGGTGGCTTGTTGCGAGTTTTTCATATTTTTTAAAAATATTTTTTCTTGGTGAGGACGGTGGGTTTGTTTTGGTAAATGCGAATCGAGTACAAGGTGGTGGTGAGGATAGTAGGGTTTCGAGCCAAGGCCACATATCATATGCGGCACAGAGCGATAGAGATTGCGAGACAGAGGGGTGGCTTCGGTTCGGAGTGGTGGTGGGGGTGTGCACACACAGTGTTGAACTTACCTAATGTACCTGGCAAATATGGACAACTAGTAACGTGATTAAAGTTCTGGCTCTGCATCTCCTCCTGATCCGTTTCGCGGTGATAGAAGTAGTTGAAATTGCTGACGATGACCGGCACCGGCAGTGCAATGGTCAGCACGCCAGCAATGGCACAAAGTGATCCCACAATCTTGCCCCAAACGCCGACGGGTCTGTACCATCAATCAATCAATCAATCGTTCAATCATTCAATAAATCAATCAATCAATCAATCGGTTTCACATAGTTCACAATTTTTCAATTCAATTTTTCAATTTCGAATTCGATTTCAATCGATAGTCGTGATCGTGTGTCAAACGATAAACGATACAATTACAATGCAATTTTCGATTGGCAATCATTTGCACATACAATTTTTCCGGGCGATTTAGGGTTGCATTTTGTTATTTTGATTATTGTTATATATAATTTTTTTATGGTAAGATATTGGTGCAATTTGTTGTTGGTTGTTGGGGATATTTGTTTTTGGTTTTGATTAACAATTGATATATATTTTATTTGAATTGAGAATTTTTGGAGTTGGTTGGTTGTTTTTTTTTTTAATTGATTTTTGGTATTTGTTTGTTTGGATGGAAGCGAGCGATGTTAACGAACGAACGATATAAATAAAATGAAAATACAAATATATAAGAAATGTAAAGTAAAACTCTCGTTTTTTCTTAGAATTTCATTTGCGTTGGGTTCTTTTGTTTTATCATATACATAGACGGTATGCATTGGCAAAATTATACGGCATTACGCATTATATAGATACAGATACAGGTATAGATATCGATAGGTATACGCTTATATAAGTAAATATTTATAGAGAGGAGGGCTTGAGTAGGCATTAGTCTAGCAGAGAACGTTCAAATCAAATCAAAGTGGCGCAAAGAGTACGAAAGTCGAAAGAAGAAGGCACAACACTTAGAACAACGGGTGTGTTAAGCGTTTATATGTATATTTGGGTATATTTCGTATTTTCTGTACAGTTTTTTGCTCATTTTTTCTGTTTGCAGTTTCTGAGGCGGCTTGTTCATGTGCTAATATACAGACATAATTATTGCATAAGTGCGAGCAACTGGCTCAGGTGTTAAGGTGTGTGTGCGTGAAAGTGCGTGTGGGGGGATGGGGTGGTGTGGCCTGGTGTGTGAGTGTGGCGAAAACTTTTTCCGCATCCTGTGAAAGTTGGAAAGTGGGAAAAAAGGTGGGGGACTTATTTTCGGAGGGGTATCATAGGCAATTGGATTTGGCAGGCGGCTGGGCTTTGTTGCTCATTAGGCGGCTGTAGCTAAACTTTTGTGTCTGTGTGCGTGTGTGGATGACGGCGCCAAGTGTGGGTGTGTGTTGTGTAAGTGGGTAAGTGTGTTTATCGGGCACATGCAGCATGCTCGTCCTCTTCTCCTTCATCCTTTATTTTTTCCTCCAGCTTTATTGTGTTCGTTGTGATGGTATTTAGGGGGTTAAGCTCGATAAACTGTTTGGCCAGTAAATGAAGTTATCGTTATCGCTCGGTGGGCGTGGTTCCATCAACTAGTGTTTGCTCGCGCGTGTGTGTGTGTGTGTGTGTGTGTATAGTTCTTGTTCTCGTGTTAAATGATAGTGATTATGGACGGCACTGTACTATGAAGTTACAGCGACCGGTATGAGAATAAAATCGAGTTCAACTTATGATGACTTGTTTCGGTATATTTCGATGTTATTCCGGTATTGTTTGTGAACTAAACAACGACACAACGTTACATAGGTAATTTGCGATACGGAAATAAAAAGCGATATACTTAAGGTCGGCGCAAAAAGAAAAGAACTGCTAAAAGACTCATTATGGAAACGCAATGTGATGACAACGGAACACGCGAGAGAGCGAGATGGAGGGTGAGCTAGTGCGAGCGAGAAAGAAAGACTGATGCCAAACTGAAAACCATCAAACGATACAAAACGGAAATGAATGGAACATAAGAGTTGAGACAAAGTTAAATACAAAGACAAATACAAATACGAATAGAAGTCGTTATAGACAAATACGAATACAAACAAACAGCTCAGCGAGTCAAAGTAAGAGACAACAACGTTTAAGTTTGGTTTTGCATATAATTAATCGGGGAATACGGAACTCAAAGGGTTAACAAGAAGTACAGTTAGTTTTGGATACATTTCGGTAAATAGCTTTAGTGGGGTTAGCGTTTTTTTTGGGGGCGGGCTTTTAATAATCACACATAAGGCAAGTAACGAAACAGTTGAAAATGAAAATTAGAATAGAATACAGAGGTGGAACGGAGAAGGAATGGAGCGCCCAGAAAGGAGGCGCTCTCAAGGCGGGAACGAAACGAAACGAAACGATAACGGAAACGAAAAGTGAAATCAAAACTGGAGTTATCGTAAACGTAATCATAAAAGTTAGAATTGTATAGATTTGCATACGTCATGTCACCATATCCAACGGTGGTCATGGTAACGACCGCCCACCAAAATGCATCGGGTATGGACTTGAAGAAGGAATTTTCGCTTCCAGCTTCCGCAAAATAAACCGCCGATGAGAAGAGTACGACGCCTAAAAAAATTGATGGGAGAAACATTGCTTTGCATTGGTAATATATTCTTTTATGATTTTTTGTTGGTGTTATTTATTCATTTTTATATTCTTTTTTTTTTTTTTTTGGTTTCAAAATTAACATTTAACCAAAGAGTGTTTTTTTTTCAAAGTAAGTCTTTTATGTCTAGATGCGTCGGAAGCTCGTCAGGGTGGTGTACGTATGTGATGGTGGGGTATTCGTGTTCCAAAATACATTTCGCAGCACAGGTACGGCGGCATTTGTTTATGTTTATGTTTCAGTTTCAGTGTTTAGATTTTAGATTTCGGTTCAACTTAAAAGAATTTTGACATATTCACGTGAGTTTTTCTCGATCGACTTAACCACAATCCGGCGGCATTCCCAAGCAGAAAATCAGGGCTTACCTCGTGGGCTCGCTTTTCTAAAACACAATTAGGGTAGGGGGACATAGAGGAGGATCAATGGAGGATATCGGTTTCTGGTGAGCCTCTCGCTGTTCGCATTACTGCTATGGGCCCAGAAATATGGTGATACTTTTGGGGGTCGAGCAAACGGCGATAGTGGACCATAGATCGAATGTCTTGATAACGAAATTAGACTCCATTCCTTTATTTTATTTATACGGGGCTTGTGGGATGCGGAGTGGGGGTATGTAGGTACATACTAAGGACAAACATAACGCAAAACAGATGAGAACTTAAAAGGGAATGGGAAATGGAAATGGACAGCGACGTAAAACGGATAACTGATCGTGCCACAGAAGAAACACATAAGAAAATCAAAATAAAAATGAGACAAAACACACGGGGAGGGTGGGGGGTAAGGAGTAGGGGCTTCAAGGTCCATAAAAGCGAGCGATCACCACAACATCACATCACATATATGGCATATGTATATTCACATCGTTCTTTTTTACACAGACCGTATTTTGGACGGACACAACTGTACACCGGGCACAGCCTGAGCACGGAACGTATGGGAATGGAACCACCGTTTTGCCCGACTTATTTACATTAGCATTAAGATTGGCGAAAGCAACAAACATCAATGACACACATAAAGCGTTAGAGAGACATACAGTTGAGATATGGGAGAGATAGTACAACACTCAGTTACAAACACTCAGACAAAGAAGAGAGACAGACAGAGATTAAGAAATAGAGAGAGAGAGAGATAAGTGTAGATATAGAAGGCGGGACCGAGAGTAGCTAGTGCCGGGACCACACCAGTGTGGAGCTGAAACGTGGGCTGTACCTCATATCACCATATCCCACCGTCGTCATGGTCACCACAGCCCACCAGAAGCCGTCCGGTATCGACTTGAAAAAGGAACTGTCGCTGCCAGCCTCCGCGAAATAAACCGCCGACGAGAACAGGACCACGCCTGCATTGCGATCCGAATGCGGATCGTTTAAATATAAAGATCAATCGTTAATAACAGTGCAATTAAATTATTTAGTTATTTTCTGCTTGGGAATCGGTTGGGGGATGGTCGGGGTTGGATCTTTTTGGGGCACAGGGGCTGATACGTATGTATATCTGAATCCCGTCAGATTTCAAGGTGGATTGGTCCCCTTTTTTTTTATTAGTTCGTTAAAACAACTACAAGATATACATAAGACTGTGAGCATGAGTTGGTAAATGTTTGCGGTTCTTCGCTTTCTCTTGGGGTTTAGTGCACGACAAAGAAAACTATATATGTATATATAAGTATGTAATTAAAAATGTTTTAGACATGTATGTATGTATAAGTAGTTAGAAGTGTCTATGTGGGTGTGTTTGCTTGTGTGGGTGTCACACGAAAGTTAGCAAAATATTACAAAGGCGTTAACCAAAAATTGGCATGTTCCTCGGCTAAAACCGAAGTACAGAAAGGGCAGAGATCAGGAATCGTTGTCTACATCTCTGCGCTTTCGCAAGTGACGGTGTGTAAGAGAAAGAAAGAGAGAGAGATACAGAGAGAGAGAGAGAGAGAGACAGATAGTGTGTGGTGTGAGAGTGTGTATATTAGTTAAGTTAGTACGACTACTTGATCGGTGGGAACTAGCTATACAGAAGATTATTTATTTTCAGAGAATATTATTGCTTTGTTGATTTTTGGTTTGATTAGAGTTAAACATGAAACTAGCTAAGTACTCTGTACAATACAATATATATACGTTATCGGTTCATAAGTAGTTGTAGTAGGTAAGTAGTCATATCAATGAAATTCCATACATATATATCAATATATCGATGTATATGTATATGCGTACAGCTAAGGCTACACTACGGCAAGACAAATGATACGTTTACGGAAACGGAAACGGAAACGATTGGAAGGCAACCATCGAAAGTCTATTAGAAATATCAGTATACTAAACACGTATATATCAGTTAAATATCGTATTTAGTGATCAGCATCTGCACTGGGGAGTCTGAAATTTGGAAAGGCAAAGAAAACGTATCTAACATAACATAACGTAACGAAACGTAACAGACACAAAACTGAACGTAACTGATATATACAAAATATTTATATATAATATTAAGATATGCAGATAGTTGAGAGTATTTAGATAACGATATATTGATATAGATGTGTACATGTTCATGTCGGTTTAAATATGGTACACTATAGATTATACATATGGTATACTTATGATTAGTTAATACGTTAATCGGTCAACGGATACAACAACAAACTATAAGCTAGAAATTACCAACTAGAAATTGAGAACTATAAGCTAAAAACTATAGAACTAAAAGCAAAATTCAAACCACGGCACAATCTGTGGACATGGACATCGAAACGACAACGTTAATGATGAGTACGGTTTACGGATTACTGAATACGTATAACGGTTACGGTTACGATTACGGTTACTGAATACGGTTTACGAACAATTTAAATGCGATAGAACATGAACAACAATACAAAATATATATAATTCATTTGATACAGATGGTTTTTAATTTCGCTTGATCTTTCTGTTTGTATAGGGTTGTAACATATATCGATCACCATTTCTAGTTGCTATTTATTTTGTTTGGTTGGACAATTTCATTGCCAAGAAGTTTGCCAATTTTAAGGCATTTTCAACGCAGTTTGGGCACACACAAAATGGGGAATCAGAAAACATGGAAAGGATTTGAGGTAAAAATCAGTAAGGATAGATAGTTTGGCCATGACAGCACATAAAAAAGATCAAAGAATTGAGTTAGATCTGCGCACAAAATGCTTGATAACCTTAAAATTGCCAACGACTTGAACGCGGCATTTTGGAGAATCCCAAAACGATTCGATGCTTAATACAATCGATCATTTTTGGCTCCCTGGTCTGCCGTTCGCACTTTGTCAAAGTATATCAGGAGTAATAGACTAAAATTCGAGTACATTGAGAGACATTGCTGCTGTTTATCCAAAAAGCTAGCCAAAACCAAACTCAAATTCAAATTGATATTCGTAATACAAAACGCAAATGAAGAGAACTCAACGAACGTATCCAAAGTGAACGATACTTAGGGAGCTTTGTAGCAGATCTGGGGATAGATCGTAAGATCGGGATATAAGATCCGGTGGATCGGGTTGCTAACAACGATCGCTGCTCCATTGGTTGATAGTTCGCACCTACTTAGCGCTAGGATTAGACGACACTAGATAAGTAAGATATACGTAATGGGTGAGTTATACAAGTTATACACCTAGGTAATACGGATACACGTTCTAAGGGCCTCCCTCTATTTTATTTATTTATTTAGCGTGTGCTTAAGAGTTCTGGGTATGTGTGTGTATGATTGTAACTATATAGGTAGTATGACTAGTTTACGTTACTTTAGTTTACTTTAGATTAGCTTGATGTTTTAGGTCTAATCTCTATCGTTTCGGGTATTCATATGGGTGTTTCGTTTAGTTGTTGGGACGGCGGGGAAGGGCGTGTCTGCAGATACACTATATCTAGGTATGTATACTTGATATAAGCAAGTACCAGGGGCTCTCGTATTTTCGGTATAACTTAGTCTTAGGTCTGGCATTTTTGGCTTACGCCGAGTTTAGTGAGGCAACTCAAATTGAAAATGATAAGTTCTTAAAAAAGCGTAACACTTTTCTGTATCTGTTGTTTTGTTTATTTGTGGCTTGTTTGGCTGTTGTTGTCTGTGGCGTAATGAAATATTTTTCGCATTTTTTTTTTTTTTTTTTTTTTTGGTTTTAGGGTTGCAGGTTCATGATGAGCGGTAACATAAATGTGCTGGCTTGAGGCAGACGTAAGCATAGATAGATATATTTATATATATATGTATCTTTTGTGGTTGTTTTAATTCGCGATCGTTGGACGATTCCGCTGTAGCTATATGTAGTTTTAGATCTAGTTACTGTAAGTACGTGTTTAAGGACTTTGGGACAGAGAGAAGTAGTTGGAAAAAAATCTTTTGAGGAGGCAGGGTAGCGAGGGTAAGTCTGTCTGGATGGTCGCAGTCGTTTTGCAGTATTTCTCTTTTGTTTTTGATGTTGTTTGAATAAAACTCGTAAATCGATAAGTAAATGTGGTATGTTGTTTTTTTTTTTTTTTGTTGGCTGTATGGAACTTACCTATAAATAAGAAAAATATAAGTAAACCTAATTCCCGCATTGAGGCTTTCAGAGTTCGTCCTAATATTTGTAAACCCTTCGAATGCCTAGATAACTTAAATATTCGAAATACTCGAACTAATCGTATCACTCGTAATATTGCCAAGGACATAGCCTGATTCGATGACTTGTCCTAAAAATTTTATCGAAATATATATATATATATAATAGGTGGTATGCATATATATATGTGTGTTGGTATGTACTGGTGTCTATCGTTTATATATATATGATGGATGTTCATTTACATAGATCGATCGTATGTTCGTATTTAGAGGTGAGTAAGCGGATGTTGGATTTTGTGTATGTATCGGTAATATACAACAATGAACATTTCTTATCGATAAACTGGTAGTTTGGGATAAGTTGGTTGATTGCAACAAATGAAAAGTTTCGACTGAAAGTTATGTGTGTGTATTTGATTATTTTTTTTTTTTTGTATTTTGGGGCGGGCAGGCAACCCCTTCGTTATCATGTCAGGCAACTCATAAATGATGATGGCAACATTTATTACTTAAATCGGTTCAACTGTATATGCATGTGAGTTTGTGTGGTCGTGTGTGGGTGATTAATATCGATATTTTTGGTGTAGTTGGCATTGGGCAAACAGAAATCTCATACCTGTGGACTGACTGGCGCTTTTGGAAGATTTAACGTATCCTCCTCTTCGGCAACGACAGTCGCTAGTGTTATAAAGTACGGAATGATGGCGATTATGTCGATAACATTCATGACATCCCTGCAGAAATTTAATTTGTTCGGACATGCGAGGAACCTGAACACACACAAAATCGATACAACGACCAGCGATTGGTTTGGTTTAAAGATTCACACAGACAGCGCGATAGAGAAACCGAGAGCAAGAGAGAGAAAGAGAGAGGGAGATTTGTAAGAGAGAGAAAGAAGATTTCAGATTGAAACAGTTGAATTAAACCATGAGTGTCGAACAAAAGCAAAGCAACAGACAGAGAAATATAAGTATAATAGTTGTATGTAAAATATACAAAAATTATACAAAAAAAAAAACAAGAGAACGGAAAATCAATCAATGTTTGTACTCAATTAGAAACATAGTTTTTTTTTTTTAAGAAGGATGGATAGAGAGATATTGTATTCGAGTTCAAGTTCAAACTAATATTTCTCTTTCGTTCGCTTAGCTTATAACTAGGTGTATGCATAAATAGATTTTTCATGGAAGAGAGCTGCCTACCTGACAGTTAGTTCAAATGTAAACCAAATAATACATAACGTTTCTATAAGGAAGAAAGGATCTGTGATGTCAGGCACCTCGTCTTCCTCGATTTTTGTGCCATTTGTTGTTGTATTGAACACCTGAAAGTATGGTACACAGAAACATAACAAAAAGAAGGAAAGAAAGATATGGATTTATATCCCTTGGACGTCCTGCGTTTTGGCTTGATTCGTACGCACCTTGTAATGCTTAAATTCGGGTAATGTTTCTAGACAAAATATAACAATTGATAGCAATATAACAAATACACTAATTATGGCTACAACTCTGGCGGCTTGCGAACTTTCTGGATACTCGAAGAGCAGCCAGACTTTTCTCTGCTTCTCATTATCCGGTAATGGTCTTTCTTCCTCTTTAATAAAGCCTTCATCCTCTCTGAAAATATAAAATAGATTTACGGTTTATTGTTAGTACAAAACGAGCCATTTGATGTGGGTCTAATGATGTGGGAGTGAGGTTAAGGTGTGTGTTTGAGTGTGGCGTTCGTTGAGTATTTTTGGTATATTTTAGGCACAGATTTTTTTTATTGGTTCGCAACTCTAATCGGAAGCAGGCAAAAGGCTTAAATCGAAAGCTAAGCTTGAGTAAAAATTAAGTAATAAAGCCGTAATAGAAGCGTTGACTCATTTATGGCATTGGCAATTAGCAAGGAGTTAAAATAGATTAAGTAGGCTTCTTCCTGCTGGGATCCTTGATCGTCCTATCCTCGGTTGACATTCCGCTTTCCATTTCCGCTTCACGGGTCCGGCCACACTGCCCCCCGTGCCGTATGAACAAAATTTTAGGCTGGTGGTCAAGTGATTAACATTCACTTTCGCAATCGCAGTCGATCTCGGTCCAGAGTCCAGTCCATCTAGATTTGCGTTTTTTTTTTGCTTTATACAATTTGCTTCCAGTTTGCCATCGGTGGAGATGCTTGAGTTCTCAGGGAAAGCGGTTAACAAGGCACAAGGCATTAAATTATACTTAATTTTACTGTTGCATGTGTGGTCATAAAAGTATTCTACATATTTGATGACTCCAAAGCCAAAGCTGTTCGTTTAGAATACTTCGTTCTATTGAGAATTTATTAATGCATTGTACAAAGGCTTTCCCCTTGAACCGCACTTTCAGCCAACGCAATATTTATGTATATATTGGTATGTTTGTATTTAAGCCAAGTCTAATTCTATTCTATGTCTATGTTTTATGTGCGTGTGTCGGTCTGTTTGCCGTGTT
Source organism: Drosophila orena (assembly GCA_005876975.1). Classification (NCBI taxonomy): domain Eukaryota; kingdom Metazoa; phylum Arthropoda; class Insecta; order Diptera; family Drosophilidae; genus Drosophila; species Drosophila orena. The sequence goes on from VCKV01000288.1 coordinate 10,160,732, forward strand.
GCATGTCTCATTACACTGATTCGATAAAAAAATTTGCCGTGCTACCAATATAGAAATAAACCGAACCAAATTGTTGTCCTATTTATATTTGTTTTGTTTTAGTTCTTTGTTCACATTTTGTTAGTTTTGTTTTGGTTGAGGTTTTGTTTTAATATTTGTATTGCATTATTTTTTTGGTAGGGGAGTTTGGGAATTTCTAGTGGGCAACACGTGGGCTTACCTGAATTTATTAATTGCTTGATCACCTAATTCATAAAATTTTATTTCTTCACTAAATACGTCTAAAGGGACATTGACCGGTCTCCGTAGTCGGCCACCTGTGGATGAACGTGATGGGTGTGTATTTGTTTGTGGGATGGTGAGTTGGTGGTGGTGTATGAATAAAGTCAAGTATTCATTGTTTGTTGTTCGGCGACGACGAGGATTTATAGAGAGAGAAATAGAGAAACATTAGCCATGGGTTGCACAAAAGTTGCATTAGATTTTCGGGCAAGGGGTACTATGTGAATGCACTGAATGCTTACCACTCTGATAATAGTATAAAATCGCATCGAAGCTCGGTCGACTACGGTCAAAAAAATATTCATTTCTAAGCGGGTCAAAGTACCGTAATCTCCGAGCTGGATCCCCAAGCAGCGTGTCCGGGAATTGATTTAACGTACGTAGTTGTGTCTCAAACCTTAATCCGCTTACCTGGATTGGAGTAGAGCAGCGGTAGAAGTGGGTTAAGTTATGACTATCCACTATTCGGATTGGTTACTCACATTTATAACGACTCTTTCGCAGAAATCATGATCGTGAGGAATGGGTTCAAAGTGTTGCGGTCCGCCACCAAAGCCATGACCAGCCCCCCCTTCTTCGTCTTGACTGCTCAATTTGGGCAAAGACCTACGAGTTGAGAAAATAATAGAAGTTATTAAAGCATTGGATTATAAACGAGGCGCACAAGAAATATGTATATATTAGTATTCACATATATAACAGTATTCACATAATATCACATTAGTAGTTAAAGTAATATTAGCTTTGAAGGGATGAAAGGTACCTCTATGATCGGCTTTAGGCAGAAAATGCATATGCTGCCTTTAGTGGGGCATTTGAGAAGAACAGAAAAAGGTCACACTTAATTAAAACACAATTAAATATATGCCATATGAATCTCTTAGGTATGGAGTTTGAGAAGCGCGGAGGAAGGCGCTCCGCATTTTTCTAAAGAGCCTGTCACGCCAAGAGTAATTACTTTGCCATTACTTAGCCTACAGTCATTTAATTTACATTTGACTTTCTTTTTAACGGAATGCCGCGACTCCATTATTCAATGCCCTCGATCTTTAAGCTCTCCAGTGGCCTGGTCTTTAATTACTTATCGGCTCGAATCAATTTCCAGTAAGCCGTTTCCATTTGGCTTAGGCCTTGTTCAAATTAAATTCATTGCACTCAAAGTTTATATATGTATATATAGATATGTATATATATATAGTGGTATGCGTGTATGCCGGCAATATACTTATGTTTACACTTGTAATTGACATAGTATTACAATCGCATATAAAAACGGCCCAGCGAGGAACCACAGATACACCATTATTATCGTCATCATCATCATCGAACCACTCACACTTGCACACACACTTACACTCACACTCACACTGCCTTTAGTAGGGCATTTGAGAAGCACAGAAAATGGTCACACTTAATTAAAACACAATTAACTATATGCCATTTGAATCTCTTAGGTATAGAGTTTGAGAAGCGCGGAGGAAGGCGCTCCGCATTTTTCTAAAGAGCCTGTCACGCCGAGAGTAATTACTTTGCCATTACTTAGCCTACAGTCATTTAATTTACATTTGACTTTATTTTTAACGGAATGCCGCGACTCCATTATTCAATGCCTTCGATCTTTAAGCTCTCCAGTGGCCTGGTCTTTAATTACTTATCGACTCGAATCAATTTCCAGATGCTATGCCATTGAATATTCAATGGCCATGCATATTGAATGGCCGGCGGCAGACGGGGATTTTCAGATTCACTTTCTCGATTTCAAATTGCAATTCGCAATTTCGTTGCCAACCCATTTTTGTATATACGAGAACGAGTGGGTGGCTACCCAGAAGATACTCGTAAGCTGTTTCCATTTGGCTTAGGCCTTGTTCAAATTAAATTCATTGCACTCAAAGTTTATATATGTATATATAGATATATATATATGCAGTTGTATGCGTGTATGCCGGCAATATACTTATGTTTACACTTGTAATTGACATTGTATTACAATCGCATATAAAAACGGCCCAGCGAGGAACCACAGAAACACCATTATTATCGTCATCATCATCATCGAACCACTCACACTTGCACACACACTTACATGCTCACTTACACTTACACCCACACTCACACCCACAGAACCACCCATTTGCTGGCAGAATGCCCAACATTTTCCGCCCTTATCGCTGATGTTGCTGACAATGTGCAATTGTTGCTGCTGTTGCAGCTGCAATTGTTGCTGCTGTTGCAGCTGCAATTGTTGCTGCTGTTGCTGCTGGCAACTTTTTGGCGTTGCATGGCAGGTTGCCGTTGCCTGCTTTCTGGCGCCGTGCCGTGGCATTTAATTAAGCGTGTAAGTGCACTGGCCCACCTCCAAAAACCCATAGCCTTGTCCTCATCCCCATCGTTATCCACCACCCACATCGGTTATCCCCTCCACTCGACTGAAATAATGGCGAGCGCCTGCCCGAACAAATTGTTTGTCGGCATAAATCTTTCCCGGCTGCAACTCCATCTAGGCACAGCGGCTGCTTATTCATATTTATGGTCGCACTTGCGGTCAGCACAATAATGGCATTATAAATTCCCCTTCATAGCTTATTTGTTCACCATAAAATAAAGTAATTTTTGTGTCCGATAAACAGATCAACACCTACGTGTATTTGCAACTTGAGGCAAACTACACCACTTAAGTTCGGGCTTTTGGGAAATCATTTACATCTATGTACATCGCATTATCCAATGAGTTCAAATAAAATACATTTACTTTAAATTGGATCAACACTTATTTGTATCTAATGAGAAGTGCAGAGGAAGGCCCTGCTTTTTTTCGGTTTCATCATTGAAAAACCATTAAAATAAAGTTACTTATCGTCGTAAGTAATTGAGTGCGCCACTTTAAAGTGGCACAATGCCCCGCACTTAACTGACGTATAAATTGTTAATACCGTAGGCGTTGGCATTCTATTAACGCGGTCTATAATTTCGTAATGATATGCGGCTTATGTACCTTTAATTGGCATATTGTTCGGTGTGACGTCAGCAGCTGTTGCAAGCCGCATAAAATAGGGTGCAAGGTGAAAAATGCCGGTTCAAGCGAAATGTCAACAAACAATTTAGGCCCTGGTGAGCTGGGCTTCTGTTCTTAGCCGACTTTCTACCATTTAAACCATCTCTCGTATAACCCATGTATAGTGTAGTACATGGAAGCGACTTTCTTGTTTATCTACCATATGCAAATTTACGGTGGAAAATTTATGCATACGCTTACGCTCTGTCTCTGTCTCTATCTCTGTCTCCCTCATCCATTCTGCGTTTGTGCCCGTCTCAGTTGCACTTGATGGCGTGTATATAGGTCAGCGGCACAGCCTGATGCGGCTGTGACGTCATTGTCGCCTCTTTTCTAGATGCCGCCGTTGTCGATGTGTCGGTGCTCTGCTGCAGCGACCTATTTACAAGATACATACATATGTATCCGCAAGTCGCTACGTGAGTCGAGTTGATTCGAGTAGAGTCGAGTTGATTCGATTAGAGTCGAGTCGATTGAAGTCGAGTCTCACCCACTTCCGCATTGTTCTGCAGGTGGATTGCATAAGACGAAAAGCTGCAACTGCAACTGCAACTGCAACTGCCACTGAAACGGAAATGGAAACGAAACGCTGCTGGTTGAAGTTCAAAAATCCAAGGGGAATTTCGTTCTGGGGATCGCGTTCTCCCCCTTTTCGCCACCTGGTGTGTGTATGTGTGAGTATCCTGGTATCTGGCATGTGCACAGTGTTTGGTTCTGTGTATTGGTGCCAGTTTCTCTTTGTCCGGTCAAGGCAACGTCAGCCTCAGTCCTTAGACCTCCCAAGACCCCGAGAACCGACAACCGACAACCGACAACCAACAGCCGACAACCAACAGCCGACAACCGAGACCCAACCTCCAGTTCTCCTTTTTTGTGGACTATTTTTAGAAGCGTCAACAACGGCATGCTGAAATTTATGAATTAATGCGATGGCGAAAGGAAATTTAAGGCATGCACACGCACACGCACACACTAACACACACACACACACACACACCGAATGAGCCTTGAACTGGGGGAGTGCACTTGCACCCATTCGCCCAGTCGGTCCTCATTGAGGATTTGCTTATGCATGCGGCACATTCCAGCTGCGCATCTGCAAGTTAATCAAGCATTGGGACCGCATCTGCGGATTATTTTCGCCACTTAAGAAGCGCAGAGGAGAGCCCCGCCTCTAATGGGGAAATTAAATGAGCTGTATATATTAGGCTTGGCCATTATCCGCTTCACATACGCGCCATCCCATAAGTGCGCCCATTGAGAATCGCCGAGAGGGGCGAAGGGTGGAGTGGGTGTAAGTCCACATAGAGCTGCTAATAAGGCAGCTAATTGATATGATGGAAACACTTGAAAATTCATTCACTTAAAAGGCACAGATACACAGATTGATGGGCTTTGATGCATATTTTCCGTCATCTAAGTAAACTTCTTGAGAAGCGCCGAGAACGGCGCTCTTTCTTAGAGAAAGTGTCAGAAGTTTATCCACTTATTAAGAACTGTTTTAAGATGACGCAAACATTTGATCATCACTTTTGATTGATTAATAATGACATGTCCGCCTACACATTTTCATTCTTGCGAATGCTCTAAAAACCAAGCCTGATAACTACTTTGTTCAGGCGCGACTCTGTGTGCGCCCGAATCGATTCCCCCAAATGGGAAATAGCATTGATAACCCCCCCTCCACTGGGGTCCGTACATGGGCGTACGTGGAGGGGGTGGTGGGGGTCGGACGAGGGGAGCGTGTCAACATGATTCAATCAACGCCGCCAAACGAGAGGCGCCGCAGGCTTTGCAAGGTGAATGCGAATGCGAATGCGAATGCGAATGCGAAACTCGATTCGATGCTGACGTCACAAACGGCATTCGACTGACAAAGTTTTGAACCTGAATGTGAATAAATGAATATGTACGTGGCGCTCTTTGGATTAAGATCTTAATCCAGATGGGCAATTACATATTTTACAGACGTTCAAAATGTAGCATTAAAGTCGTTGCACAAGTTGAAAATCTTGAATCAATAAAACTTTCGCTCAACTTGAAATTTCCGGAGTTTTCATTTGATATATATATATATAAATCCATTTATCAAATCCAAATATCCACTATATGCATCAATTGATGATTTCCTTGAAATCGTTGTGCACTGTGTAAACACTTTCCCCCGTTATTTTTGTTTCTGTTTTTTTTTTGGATTTTCAGATTTGCATTGCATTTCAGCAATTTGCCTTGGAAATACACCTGCCGTCCGGAATTGCACCCGGACTCTTATTTGCAGCCGGATCCGGATCCGGGGCCATCAATCGCCAGACGGGGGATTCACGGGAATCACGGCCGCCGCAGCGTTGAATTATGCAAATCCCTGGCTAAAAGATTCACGGACGGATAGCTGAGCTGGATAGTCGGACGGACTATCCGGTAGCCAACTAGTGACTACCAACTGCTGGCCTGCCCTTCGGTGACCTTGGCCAGTTGCGTGCACAATTTGTGTGGGCTGTTGGTATGTTACTCGTGATTTGCATTTTTGCAGCACATAGAGTATGGGTATACGTGCATGTGAAATAATATTAGAATTTTATTTGGGAAAACACATCAAAGGATATTTGTTGGTTGCATTGTAAGATCGTAGGATAGATGGTATGTAGAAATTTTAAACATATCTTTGGCACTTTGCCTTCTCATTCTCATTCGCATTCGCATTCTCATTTTCCGTTTCCGTTTCCGCTTGGTTTTTTATTATTTTTGGCAACCATTCCTAGGTTCAACTCGTGTGCACCGACATGCAAGCCGTTCCTCAGCTAACAACAACAACCCAAGTGGTTGGAGAAAGTGGGGTGGAAGTGGGGTAAAAGTGGGGTGGGAGTTGGGTGGAAGTGGGGTGAAAGTGGGTGGAAAGGTGGGCGAAAGCTTGTTGCCTGTCGCCTACAATTTTCTGTTCTCTGTTTTCGGTGCTGTTTGCATTTACCAATGCACGCGTGGCCAGAAAAGAATGAATGAAAGGGCTGTGTATTGAAAATGGAGAAGGCGTTGGGGAAAGTTACGGAGAAAGGGTACTGGCGAGGCGCAAAAAATGCTGGAAAAGTGTGCACGTCAGGCATTTTAAACATGTGCCGCTATTTGAAACTTTTCGTCGCTTATTATTCGAAAAAGGCAGGCTTAGCTTAAAGAAAAGTAACAATGGAACGGGCGGTGGGGAGTTGGAGCGAGTGGTGGGGGACAGGATACAAAAAAAGGACAGGAAACGAACTTGTTAAGCGCGCAATTTAAAAGCGAAGCGAACTTCTCCAAACGTGAAACTTTTCAAATGTCTCAAGTGCGTCAAAGGAGCAAGAGTTAGCGGAGTGGTTGTCAAAGGGTTGGAAAAGCGGGTGGAAAGGTGGGTGGAAAGGCGGATGGAAAGGCGGGTGGAAAAGCGGGTGGAAAGGCGGGTGGAAAAGCGGGTGGAAAGGACCTGCAGAATGGACACTTGACTACGGAGAGACAGCAGGAGATCGAGGACCCTTAATAGAGACTCTCAAAAATGCAATCAGTTCATGGCCCTTCAGAAGGCATAAGACAATCAAAGGGCTCAGTGAAATATTCATGAATCGATATTCATGGTTTTGTAATAGCGGAAAATCCTCCTTAAAGCGTAAATTTCAATAAGAGTAATTCAGCTGATAATTCGAAGTCTAGTTTGGCGGTCTAGTTGGGCCATACTGAATCATTGAACTAGTTTTGTCAAGAGATTCTACTAAATGACCACTAATTAAAGATGGAAACCTAATCTCCACTCATTGTGGTAATACTTGATAACAAAAGATAACATGTGATGTATATGGAATGAAATGCAGTCTAATCTCTATTGATTTACAGAAGTGGTACATGAAATGATTTGGGCTGTACGAAGAAGGTTATACACGTATGTATGTCTTTGAAAGTGAATAAAATGTTTCGAATTTCATTAAGTTCAAAAAAACAGTAAAATACCCCAGGGGTCAAAGGTTTCGCAGGGTAAAAGAGGAGTAGTTGACCCACAACCTTTTCTTTCCCCTTCCAGCACCAAGTTGCAATTCGAGTTAGCTGCCAATTGTCTTGGCCACAATCAAAAGTAATCCCCATTCAATTTGTTAAGTCCCCAAAACCGTTTAATACATATCAAACCCCCCCACCCCCACATCCCCACCCCCGCAATCCAGCGCTTTGTGTGGTTTTAATTTTAATGCACCGCAGTATTCGGAACTGAGGTTTTTTTTTTGGATTTCGGTGGCGAAAGTCAAGCGAGTGAAAGCGAGATAAAGCGAAAATGGCGAGACATGCATGTGTGTGCATGGTGGGGAGGGGGGTAAGGGTTTGGTCCTTATAGCACACACTCACACACACACACCTCCCTCATTGTTGGCTGTGTTCGGTGTCCATTGTTCGGTGGCTTTGTTGTTCGTTGTTTGCCGCTGACGTTGACGGCGCTTGTCGCTGCCAGCAACAACTACAACTGCCACTACACGTACTACCACCCACACTATCGCCAGCAAAAAAAGCAGCAACAGCAACAGCAACAACAGCAACAGCAGCAACAACAACAACAGCAGTCGGGATCAAAAGTCAAGAACAATGACAGCAAATAGCAAGCGGCAAGCAGCCAGCAGCGGGCAAAAGTCAAGTTGCAAGTTGAAATGTGCGGCAATTGTTTGCTTGGGTAAAAGGCAAAGTGAAAGTGTAAGCCTCGTCAATCAGCAACAACAAGAGCAGCAAGGAGCAGACTGATGTGTAGGGACACTGGACAATGTTTTGTATATCTCGAATGCCAATGCTTTAGATTTTACCCAAAAAGCAGAAGTTATCTTAATTATCTTAAAGCTTAAGATATACGCACAAAGAGAGCCCTTTAAGTATATGCTAATTTTCAAGAAAATACAAGATTTATTCAATGTAACTTTTATAATTTGCTTTTTGCTCACTGCAGGTTACACAAAAAGTACTGGGTGTCAGCGATTTTGGTGGCTTGAATTGCTTTCGCCAGCGACGGGCATCAATTTACCAATTTAGTTAGATGCATTGGATTCGCTCTTCATTTGTTCTTGAACTTCTGCTCGGGGAAAATGCTTTCGCCCCACAAAGGAAAGCCAAAGAGGCGTAGGGACAAGGGGGAAAGGGGGAAAGGGAGCCACGAGGACACAGCACATCGTTATCGATGTCAAACTCATGTCAATTCACTGAGACGATTACAGGATATCATCAAAGGATATTGTTATGTCTCAATCGGCTGAAAAGGCAGCGGGGGGAAGCCTGAATGAATGAATGAATGAGTGAATGAATGAATGAATGATGGTGAGTGTGCTGGTGTGATGGCAGGGGCTCCGGTCTGGGGCCATTGGAATGTTAATGATATTGATGCTGTGCCACTTTTGTGTTTGCCGTTTGGGCAGCTGTCAATGTCACATTGCGCATACGCCGCATTGACCCACCCACCATTTCGCACCGCAGTGGCAGTGTGAGTGTGAGTGAGTGTGGTTGTCTGTGTCTCTGTCTGTTTGTGCATCTGCATTCACATTTACATTCACTCTTCTGCGGCTGGCGCTGCATCATTTGTCATTCATCATCATCGCGTAGGGATGCGCGCCCTAGGGTATGCAATGAATTTCGTGACCGGCGGTTGACATATTGCGTCCCTTCAACATTTCAATTTGGCAGGCTAACTAGCACTCCATGGTTTTACTATCTTAGCTTTTTTAATATAAGTATCGCACTGTAAATCATTGTATATCTATGAAATGCAAATTTTTTAGTGGTAGTTCAACTAAATTCGTAACTATAGTTATTAAACGAAAAGTGGGATCATATTGTGGAATATTTCCTTATAGCATATAAACATATACATAAATATTCAGCAGATTGTGAATATATTTAAGTTTCGTCTAGAATATGTAAGAAAAAGTTTATAAGGATATCTTTGAATAAGCCAGTGACATGGTTATGGTTTTCCTCCATGTTCATAGATCTAAAGTACAAGCAAAAAGTGCACTTTTGCGCAGCTCCCCGATTGTTTGCTTGAGATAAACGCTATGGTATCTGGGTGAGCAGATCGTACAAGGACCTTACCTATCGCAGAGAAGAGGGGGCGAGGCGTTGGATAGGTTTTCACCGCTCAACGGCTGCTCCTGGCGCGGTCGCAGGACCGGTGTGAGGCCCCATCGCTCGATGAAATCGATGCGGGAAATGGTTGAGGACGAGCAAGTGGTGCGAATCGCTAATTGCGCCAATGCTCAGGCTGCTCGGATGGCGTATCCTGGCCGCGCCCTCGACCTCGTCCTGCGGCTGCTCCACTTTACGTAAATCCACTTGCGATGCTGGTGGTGTGGTGGTGATGGTGGTGATGGTGGTGATGGTGGTGGTGCTGCTGCTGCTGCTGGTGGTGCTGCTGCTGCTTCTGATGCTTCTTGTCCGGAGCACCTTCTGTTATTTGGCGAGCTCCTGCTCCTGGGTTTTGGGCACCTCCGTGCAGCTGCTTCTGGCCATTAAGATTGCGTTGGCTCCTATTTTGGCTAGCATTTGGCAATGGCTTGGAAGTCCTTTGGGCTTTTCTCTATCAATTTGGGCTAGTTGAAGACGAGTCTGGGATTTTGTTGTTCGATATTTGTATTTATATTAAAGTTGCTTGTTTTGCTTGGCTTTTCGAATTGTTTTTCCTTTGGCAATTAGGCAATGCACTTTCCACCTTATTGTTGACATTGCTTTCGGCGTTATTTGTCATATACATATGTATATATACTTTTAGCTGCAGCTTAACATTTATTTATTTATATTAGTTTTATGTTGCTCCATTTGTTTTTCAATCAAACAAAAAAAAAAAGATGAATGCACACACACACGCACACACACATGCACGAAATCGTGAACCGGAAACAGCAAGTGAAAATGGCAATTTCCGCTTTTAGAAAGCACTCATACAAGTTTTAGCTTGTTTTGAATTTATTGGGTAAAAATAGGCTGCCAGCAAATAGCCAGCGAGATGTCCTTTACCTATTGATTTTTTGGAGCCCAGATTTTTGAAATTTTTTTATGTGCGGCATTTAAAGCGTTTTTCATTCAGCCCTCTACTCTCAACCTCCTGCTCTTTTCCCCATTTTTTGTTTGGAGTAATTGCAATTGATTGCGAGTGGAGAGCAATCTGCTGTTTGTTGTTTTTGGCGCGACTTTTCGATTGGGGAACAACAACCTTGAACCTTTCGCTTCGGCTGAGAGAAATTGGGCAGCAGAATTGATTGGGGAGGTAGAACAGGTGAACTCGGGACACACACACATACACACACGGACATGCACGCACACACACACATATCCTCGAATGTAAATGGCCCACGCCTTAACTTATTTTCGGAGGTGTTTTATTTTAGATTACTGCACGCACACAAAACAACAAAACACAACAGAAAAACAACATTTGCACGGGGCTACACACATATGTATGTGTGTACACGTATATTTATGATATTTTTAGAATTAAGTAAGGAAGATTTATTCTTTGATTTGCCACACGGGCCTGCTTTTCATCGTTATTTCTCGTTTTCTTCTTTTAAAGCAAATGAGGTGAAGGGAGCGGACTTATCCCGCTGGTCGCTATATGCCTGTCGCCTTTCGCTAGGTTTCCAGTTCGAGGACCAGCAGAACAAACAACTGGAAGAGCGCGCAAAAACGTGGCCCGGCACAGGCTGGGAATGGAACGGTGGCGCGTAGCGGAACGGCTGGCAGTGGGACGCGAGGAACGGCGGAAGTGGCACGCACCGAAACGGACAGCGAGGCGAAAAGGACGAAAGGCGACGACGAATGTTGGGCCATAAGTGGCAAGCGAGAAATTGAAGCGTGTAAGCGCTTAACTGCCGATGTAATGACACCGACGCACACACACTTACGCTCTCTTGCGCGCACACACACACACACGCACATACACGCGCACGTGTGGCGTGTGTGTATAACAAAATAACACCAATACGAGGGCAAAGCTCGTGAGTCATTGTAAGGAGAGTAAGAGAGGGCGAGGGCGAGGGAAAGAGAGTGAGAGCGCGAAGGATGTTGAGTCGAAAAGGGAAATTCTAAGGCCCTGCACAATGGGAAACTTGTTGGCGGATTTATGCAAACCCATACACACGCACAATTCAAGTGAGCGAGCGAGCGAGAGAGATTGCGTGTCCTGGCCGCGTTTGCCGTTTGTCCGCTGTGTTGTCTCGTTTATTGGCGTTTCCTGCTTCGCCCGCTGCTTCGCTGGCTTCGCAGCCTAGCGTATTGTGCGCTTTTCCATTATCTTTGCCGTTATTATCAGACACCTCCGCTACACCTATCTCCCACTCTCTCGCTCCCTCTTTCAGAAGTGTTAAGCAGCTGTCCGTTTTTTTCTTGTTTGCTATTGCGTCTGCGTGTTTGCCGTATATACATACATATATACATAGATATACCAGTGTATATATGTGTGTGTGTGTGTGTGTGTGTGTGTGAGGGTCCTTTGGGGCCGGGAATTTTGCTAGGCCGGGAAAAAGTGAACCGGGTCCCCATTGCCTGCCCATTTTCATCTCTTCGCATCTCTCACGATTTTCGTTTCCTTTGGCTTTTCTATTTTTTCGGTGCGCGCAGTAAATACTTAACCCCCTCCCACAACAAAAGAAAAAAAAAACGTCAAGAAAGGTAGAGCGAGAGAGAGGGGACGAAGGAGAGAGAGAGAGAGAGAGCGAGCAGGCCAGAAAGAGACATCAACTCACGCCTCTGTTGCTGCCTTTGTCTTGTCACGCATTTTGTGGAACTGAACTCAACTCAACTCCAGTTAACTTCACTTCACTTCACTTCACTTTACTTTTCCCTAGTTGGCCAAACTAAACTGAAGTTTTGAGGACTAAGGACATTATGGAAGAAGTTGCACAAGTACCAATACCCTAGACAATTCAACTTTCAGACCTAGTAGCACACATACTTCGTATAACCATCCAAACTAGCATTGAAACAAAATTTAAAACAAACGCCTTTTCACGCCTAAAACTAAATTAGCAAGAAAAACTAAATATTAAGTATAAATTAATAAGAAAAACGAAATATTAAATATAAATTAATTTATTTTCAAATTCCATTAAACCAAACCGTAACAAAAGAACACAGATAGTTAGGGCTTTTTAGAAAAAGTTAATAACATTTAGAATTTAAAAGACAGTAATATTATTTGCGAATTCATTAGAAAATTATAAAATACAGTGAACTAGAAAGAAAGAATATATAACAAAATTGACCATAACACAAAAACATAATAAACTAAATTAAAATACATACGATTCGTCCATTGCTGAATCGACTTTCACAAACAAGTTAAATTTTTTATTTTTAAATTACGATTTCGATTCGGGCCTAGTTTTTTAGGTATTCAAGTGCTTTGTTGTTCAGCTACCACCTGCCTGTGCTAATTGATTGATGGGTCTACCTGCATTGTCCTGACACCTCCACTCCACTCCGCGTTTCTTACATTCCTATTCCCCATTTTTCATTTTCCATTTCCCCGGCATTCACAGCACAAAATTCGCTGTCATCGATCAGTATTTTTCGCGTATTCTTGTGAGCAGCGTGTGCTTTTGGCAACAGTTTGAAGTTCACACGTTGTCAATCTCGGTGTAAGCCAAAAGCGAAATCTGAATAGGGACCCACCATCTGGCCCATCCATCAATTTCGGCTGTCTGTGTGAGCGTTTTGGCAGCCTCGAAAGGTCAACATCGGCGGCGTGCAGAGCATTTAGCATCCAGCATCTGTGTGCCACGAAATTGAGCACTTGCCAAAAGTTTTGGGCAAATTGCAGCCAGGTGAGAGGTCGCATGGAAAAAGGATGAATTAAGGACTCAATCTGGGGCAGATTTGTGGTTGGCGTGTGATTTTTAGGGCCCGTTGGCCAGCAAAAGCAAATAACTCATCCGCACTGTTGACTGAATATTATGAATATAACGCATACGCCACGTGGACACTTTGAAGAATTCAATCGATGCTCTATATGAAATTCTTGAAGCCTGGTCGTAAATTACATGCAATTCTAAGGGGACTTTAGAATTGGATATTTCTTTAAATGAAAAATCTCATTTTAAGTTGAAACACCATGGCGTATGAGTGATGCGAATAGCTACATCAAATATTATTTCAATGCAAACTTGACGCTTTTACGACTGTAAGACTTAATGGTATCTCTTTGTTTGCATAAAATGCGAATATTTGCGTTAAATTAAACTTTACCATACAAATAAAATATCAGGCTTGTGTTGTATTTAACTCGCTTAAATTCTTTTTTAAGCCGCTTTAGTTTGAAATACCTATATTGCATGATAGTAAAATCATTTAAGACCACCGAGCCAAATTGAGTAATGCCGACTCAAAGGACATTTTTTTAAATACCACATATTTGGCAGTTTGATTTCCAAAAAAAATTAAAAAAACTTAAAATGTGGAAAATAATTGTAAATAGCTATAAAAAAAAAACAAATGCCAATGCTTTAAGGATATTTACGTATACGCCTGATTTTCTTCTTTCTGTCTCAGTTTCTTTGGGCATTTCGCTGTGTGAGTATGTGTGCGTGTGTTTACGTGAAGATGAAGACTTAGCGAAAAGAGAGGAATGCTGGGGCAAAGGCAAAGGGACAAACATACACACACACACACATACACACAATGCAGCAGCAGCAGCAGCAAATTGCCTTTGGAACGTCCTTAAGAAGGATATACCTCAAAAATATTGCTTACAGCGGAATTGCTGCTGATGCTCGCTGTTGTTGTTGTTGTTGCTGTTCAGGTAGTCTGCTGTACAAGCGACAAGAACAACAATTGGGCCCTCTCTCTCTCTTTCTCTTTTTCTCTCTCTCTCTCTCTCTCTCTCTCTCCTTTGCCCCTTCTCTCTGTGATTCTTTCTTCTGCTTGGCAATATGTTATTTGAACACACCCCCGCCTTTCACCTTTCTTCTTGCACTACTTTCTCTTTGGCGGCCACTTGTTCAATGATATTTTTTAAGTGCTTATTGGTTTTGTTTGCAGTTTTTTCTTGAATTTAATTTATATTTTTATTTATATATTTCTTTGGTTATTTTTGCTAGCTAAAATAGTGTGTTTTTTCGCTTGTTCGATTCGCTGTTGAATTGAATGGCATGTCAGCGGAATTTCAACGATGCCAAAAATCGCAGAATCCGCACTGCAGACACAATAGATTTAATTTTGAATTTTTTTTTATACACTTTGGTCTAATTTTGTTGTTTTGCTTGATATGTCAAGGTTAAGCACACGCACGCAATCCCATGGATTTATGTACATATCTTTACCGCTCGGTTTTACTCTCCATTTGCCGCACTTTTTTCCATCTTCCTTGCGTTTGGTCTTTTACTCACACACACAGTAGAAAAAAATTGTGTTGTCTTAAAAAAAAAGTGTAAAAAAAATCGTTTCACTTGTTTCAAGTAGATTTTAACACGTTTTCTTTGGCTGGTTGTGAGTGCTATCTGGCTTTTTCTCGGCACTCTTTTTTCTCATTTATTTTTGTTGCCCGCGGCCGTTTCTAGTTCGTCTTTGGCTTTGTGTCCTGCCCCGCCCCCTTTCGCGGCGCCCGCCCCCTTGTTGATGCACTGCCACTGGAACGCCACGAATCGGCAATGGAACACACACACTTCCGCGCACTTTTCCCAGTTTCAGTTTCAGTTTCGATTTCGATTTCGATTTCGGTTCGGGATTCGGTTATGGTTTCGATTTTGATTTCGGCTTCGATTCGGATTCGCATTCAGATATCGGTTATTCTGCATCCTCGTCGGCATCTGCCGTCGGCTGCTGACTGCCAAAGACTAACTCTCGGCAGAGTGTGCTGGGCCAGCCACTCGGCGTTCCACTCGTTCCGCTCGTTCCCCTTGTTCCGCTGTTCCGGCGTTCCTCGTTCCATTCTCGGGCGTTCTTCTGACCGGGGGTCCTCCCAACCGCCGAACCGCCCAAAAACATCCGCCCAACACTCCACCGCTTGCGCCCACGGATGGGACAGCTGCTCCGCCGCTGGAAGCTGGAAGCTGTCAGCTGGCCTTCCAGGCTGGGAATCTTGACGAGGAGAGAGCTTGAGCTTTGCCAGATTCCTCAATGAATAAAGCTCACGGGCAAAAGGACCAGGCGGTTCAACCGCTGACAGCTGTCAAAATCGAAGTGCGTTTCGTCTTGCTATGTCACTCAAACTTTCATATTTTCAAAAGGACCATTTTGTTACAATTGAATTTTAGTTCTTAATTTTCTTTCAGCTTTATGACGTTTTTATATGTTGTTATTACGTTTCTTTTTTAATATCATATTTATAGGTTATGAAGTAAAAATTATACTATGGTGCATCATCTAATTCGAATCGAATTTAAAATATTCTTTCTGCCTACAAGAAATTATTCAATCATTATAAACCTGTTGATTTAGATAGGTGCATATAAAATGTTATGAAATCCAATATCAATATAAATCAATCTATAAATTTCTGATATAATTAGTATCAATTTCATTAGAATGTTGCTTTAGAAATGATTATACTCAAAGGACTATTTCTGGGATATTAATATGTGATTTTGTCGTTGTCAGTGTATACAGTATACAATTAAAATGTTTCAGACCGTAGAAAACCTAAGCTTCTTGTAATTTTGTATATATTTTTGATTTTTGAAATTGAATTGTTTATAATGATGGATATCCGAATAAAACTTTCCAACAGGCTAGTTTACATTATACTACTTTACTTCCGTTTTCAATGTCGTTTGTTTATTTATTTAGCGAGCATTCACTTTTTGATATTCATATTAATTGCTTGCGGAATGCAGCGGAAACGAAACACGGTCAACTGTCAGTTGGCCAGCTGTCAACGAAGTGAGCTTTTGCGCCTGGAAGCCGGAAGCTGTGCGTTTGCGGCCTTTCCTTTTCCGCCTTCCAGCCAAAAGCTCGGCGCATAGAGGGCGCCACCAAAAGCTCCCACTGCGGATGCTGGGCGCGCACATGAAACCAAAAAGATCCTAAACTTGGGTGAATGAATCGGAAAAGCTGGTTTGCTGGCTTGCTGGCTCGGTGGGTTGGTGGGTTGGTGGGTTAATGGGTCGTTGGGTCATGTCATTCGCATCGATTGCAATCGGCGCAGTTCACCGCCCCCGTGTGACGTCAGTGGGCGGGCCTGACGTCCGCGTATCCTTGACAGAGAGCAGCAAGGCTGAATTCCGAATTCCCACCCAATGTCCTTCGAGCCGCCGCCTAATGGGATTAATCCGGCACATGCGACTCGGGCCACCAGGAATGATAAACAACTCAAATTGAATTCGTGTGCAAAATCAATTAGTCAGGTACATTGGCCATTGAGCACTAACCCAATATATATATATATATTTATGTATAAAAAAAAAATGTGTTCATTAAAAAAACTTCGCAAGTAGCGAGTACTTCTGTGGAAATTTGATTGAACTTGCCATATGAAAAGTATATTATTTTGAAATTGAAAACTACTATGCATGAAAAATTTCTTCATAAAAAATCATTTCAGCAAGTTGCACATGAGCTTTGCAATTCAATTGCAACCAAAGCATAACAATGTATAAATTTATTCTAGTGGAGAACTCTGAAGTTTCCAGGCAATCGTAAGCATTTTACATGCGCTCGTGTGTCATTTATTATTTATGGCGAAACTCGCCACTTTTGCAAGGAGCGACAAAATAATTGGCAGTTTAAGCGAAAAATAATTGATTTGTAGTTGCATGTCAACGTCGCAGTAAGACATACGTGTATTGCTGATGTCAGATGGAAATTACCACATGTGCAATTGAAACATTTCAAAAATCTATATGAATCTTCTGTTCTTCCATTAATATTACCCAATTACTTAACACAGCTTGCAGTGTCACGTGAATAATCAGCACATCTCTTAATTGTTTCGAACAAGTTCTTTAAGCCAATTGCATGACACACACAATGCTGGCAATTGTTGTGGCCTAAACAGGTACATCAAATGCTTCGATAAGCCACAACCAAAATGATTTCGGCCAATTGGATTCCCAGAACAGTAGAACACTTCCTTGTGGCAGTTGTGTTCAGTTCAAACTCGAGTTTGGATCTGCATTGTTCGACTGGCAATTAATTATGCTAAATTATGCATTATGAAGTTGTGCATTTTGTAGCCGTCGCATTCCATCGATTAGAAGCGTGCTGAAAGGATATCACAGGATACAAGTACACTCGTATATACGAGTATACACGTGTGTAGTGTATATCTAGAGGCAGTATAATAAATCGTACGCTGGAATTGTGGTTACATCAATTAGCCAGCGCTGGGACTGACTAATTTTTGGCAACTATGTGTATGTTGGCCTCCAAGCGAAACAATAACAAAAGGGCTCGAAGTGACGCAAATGCGTTTCTGCTTATATGGATGCGAATTCCCATGGAAAACTGACCATTCATTCACATAATGGGCTAGTGTCCTGGCTTAGTCCTTGGTCCTGCCTGCACTTAACCGATTTCAAATTCCAAATCGAAAGCCAAAACCAAAAAGCCGAAGCTAAAGTCAAAGGCTGTGGGAGCCATAAAATTTTTAGTGCCATGTTATACATTGTAGCCCATCGGCCTGCTGGGTTTTCCCTTTCGTTTTGCGCGAATTTTCCGCGCCCCGTGGTGCTGCATTTTTTTCCTCACTTTTTCAATATATTTTTTTTTTTTGCATTTCTCTTTTGGGTTCGTTGCTATTCAGCTTCTTGTTAAGCTGCTAGCCAAATTTATGGCCAGCAAGGGGTCGTCGGGTGGGGCGGAAAAGCGCGGAAAATGCATATTTTCCGAGGGGCTGGAGTCGGTGAGCCTGCCTAACGAGGATAACAATAAAGGCGGCGACCAGGATATATCTGCGGTAACCAGGCGACCACCAGTTATTCTAACTAGGATCTGCCACAAATTAGGGCATCGTACATTTTTGAGTTTCAAACTAATCTATTTTGTATGAATTGCTTATATGGAAAACGAACTTTTCAGGCTTTTAATACACACATACGTGTATATAACATTTAATAACAAACACTAAGCTAGTTTAGTATATGTGTACTATAAGGTAAATGACGGAATTTTATATATACACGTAGGTATGGGGTTTTAATGCATAAATTACGGAAATTAGGCAATATAATTTGAGTTTGACATCGTTAAAAATGATAATACCCCTTGAATAGTAGCCAATCTGAGCACTATGGCATTATATTTGCCACCCGCGTTTTTAATGAGATTTATGAGATGCCAGGCAGATAGAAGATTGGCGAGAAAAGCTAAAATATCTTGCGGATGAAAGGGCTGCCGCTGGAATTTCATATGCCAGCGCGGCGAGAGGCGATTGGTTCAATTACACGGCACACAAAACCTGGACGAGGACGATTCAGCAACAATGCAACCTCAAACGTCAATGGATGAGGAGCGAGCGTTGAAAATGTGGCCCGCAGGCTTGGCCGACATTCCGGCTGCAGTGCGTCCTGCCGCTCCCAGTCGTCCTTTTCGTCCTGGCCCACAGGCGGACTCGCAGGATCCGGGGGAAACCCAAGGCAGCTGCATAAAATATGCGACCAAGGGGCATGAGCATGGAAAAATATACATATTTTCGCGCAAAGGGCCGCAACATGGGAGAAAAAGCGAAAAAGAGCGAAAAAAGCGAAAAAAAGCGAGACAAATGCCGGAGCCATCGATGGGTGGAAAACTGCGGGAAAATTGCTGGTAAACCACGGGGCTGAGTTTTATACCGCCGAAACTTGTGCAGCGCAGCAAAACAACCTGTAAAATTTATAGCGCATCCTTTGAGCGAGCTGCAAGTTGCAAGGATGGGCAAAAAGGACATGGACATGGACATGGACATGGAGGTGAAGGCGGAAGAGGGGCGTCATCTTGGCGCCATAACTAGCGACCAGTTGGGCATTTTCTTGTGTGTGTGTGTGTGTGTGTGTGATGCTGCTGATGAGCTGCAGCTTACACTGAAAAAAGTTTCATCCAGCTTGAATAGAAATATCGAAAGTTGCTTGCTTTTTACATATCTCTGGATTATCTGAATATTCAGATACTTTTTCATGATGCATAGTTGCATCTAACAAAATACACTATACATGCACTACACATATGCATTTTCACAAAACATTTTATAATGTTGTAACGTTTATAATATGCAATTATTTCATTTGAAAACTTAATAGAATGTGGCATTAATTAATTACCCAGATATGCAGTATTTTTGTTGTGTGTACTGCATATTTTTGCCGCCCAAATTGCTTGCCACTTCCGGCCTGTCTCTCTCTCTCTCTCGCTCACTCTCCATTTCTCACACACACACACACACACACACACATGCCGAAAAGAGAGTGTGAAATATGGCTGACACTTGAAAGTTGGCCTTCGATTTTTCATAACAATTGCATATTTATTTGGGCATTCGGCGCCGAAAAAACCCACATTTGCCAGCGATTATGCAAGCGACTTTTCACTCTTGGCCAAGTTTGTAAAAATAAGACATAAATAAGAAAATGGAGGGGATTTTCCGCTGCTTTTATCGATTGTGCTTTCATAATTGAATGGCTTGCAGCAAAGTGGGGCGAACGGGAAAGGTGTGCTTATGTGCCACTAAAGGTGATAAGCTGCTGTTGTCTGCAAATTAGGAATTTTAAAATCACTTTAGGCTGACATAAGGCAGTGATTAAAACGCCTGTACAAATGTACACGTATATTTACTGCCTGCCAATTAGGCAAATATGTCATTGATATCCATTTCGGTGTTTTTTTGGTCAATTAAATGACAGTTTAATGGTGCCTGAACTAAATGAATTGTGTTGGCAATTCTTGGGCAATTGGGTTGCTCACAGGGGGGGGGGGGAAATGGAAAATGCGGCCGTGGAAATGTGGCATAATCTGGCAAAAGTGAGTGAGCCCACTCCACTTTCCATCTCGGCCATATAGACTTACATCTCCTCCTGCTTCGTTTGTGTGGCCTCAATTTCTCAAGTCCCCGGGTAACACTGCAGAATCTCTCCACTTTCCACTTTCCACTTGCCACTTGCAACTTGCAACTTGCCACCCCCCTCCTCTCCTGCTTGTCTGCATTTAAATGTGTGTCATGATGTTAATTTGCTGCACCGCCGCCTATAGGGAAAGTGCTGCCGCTCAGTAACTACCAAATGTGTGCTATTTAATGCCACGAATAATAATTAATATAAATATACTCAATGGAAATATAATATATTAGCTCTCTAATGGTAATCCCATAGGCCAAATGTGCATGTTGAAGCAATAATCTATAGTCTTTAATTCTTTTAAAAAAATCAGTTTCCTAGCCACTGTTGGTAGTAGGCTCGGCAGTTGCAACACTGGCCAGCAGCTGACATGGCCTGGACCAGCCATAACGGATGGAAAATTTAAGGGAAAAGCCGAGGAAAATCCGAGGAAAAGCCGGCCAAAGAAGGCTTGTGGCATTGGGCTGGAAAGGAGAAACTGGCGACGCTTGGCTTGTCGCCAGTTTGTCTGCGGCGCTTTAAATCCGAATACGAATCCGACAGGAAGACAGGCAGTTGGCAAGCGCAGCTGCAAGTGCAACTGCAACTGCAACTGCAATTGCAACTGCATCCGTATCTGCAGCTGCAGACAGCGATTTTGGCCAAAACGAGCGACACTTGCAGCATTTGTCAACGTCATTAGTTGCACACTGCAACGCAACAACTGAAAAGGAACGAGTTCTGCAACAACTTTGTATTCTATAACTAATTGAAGTTTCAATTGGTTTTAATTAATGCCTCGAACACTAATGACCAAGTGCTTAAGCTCGTGTTATTTATTTAAGAGAAAATTAAACACTTGCTATTTATTTAAGAGAAAATTAAACACTTGTTTTTTATTTAAGAGGAAATAAAATACTTGTTATTTATTTTAGAGAAAATTAATTACTTGTTATTTATTTAAGAGAAAACTAGACTCTTGTTATTAATTTAAGAGGAAATTAAAAACTTGTTATTTATTTATGAGGAAATTAAAGAATTGCTATTTATTTAAGAAAAAATTAAAAACTTTCTATTTATTTAAGATAAAATTAAGCACTTGTTATTTATTACAGAGAAAATTAAGGACTTGTTATTTATTTAAGAAAAACTCTTACACTTTATATTTATTTGAGAGGAAATTAAATACTTTTTATTTATATAAGAGAAAATTAAATACTTGTTATTTATTTAAGAAAAACTTTAACACTTGATATTTATTTGAGAAGAAATTAAATACTTTTTATTTATTTATGAGGAAATTAAACACTTGTTTTTTTAACTTAAGAGTAAATTAAACACTTGTTATTTATTTAAGAGGAAATTAAAGACTTGCTATTTATTTAAGAGGAAATTAAATACGTGTTATTTATTTAAGAGGAAATTAAAGACTTGCTATTTATTTAAGAGGAAATTAATGAGAGTCTAGATTGTATATCTAAACTCTGTGTGATATTGTGTTAGGCCAGCAAATCGTAGAAAATGTGTTCATAACACAATAATCGACCAAATAAATGCAGTGACATTGTGACAACGATTCAAAAAATGTAATAAAGTTCAAGTGGGGTCCTTGAAATTGCCATAGTTACCTTAGTAACACTCACTTGCGATCTGGCCTGAACTTGTAAAACTGGCAATTATGCGAACTTCAAGGCGGGGGAAATGAATTTAATTTCAGTTTCGCTCGTTTGCAGCGACATTGTGTCTGGGCAGCGGCCACGCCCCCAAAGGCAGGAATAAACAAAAAAAAAACAGAAAGAGGAAAAAACCAAAAAAAAAAAATGAAAATAAAAAGAAAAGCAGAAAAAGGACGAAAAGATAGCGAGAGATACTGACACTAATGCAACAAAATTGAAGCAGATGCAAGTGGAAATGTCCTTGGGCTGCTGCACACATACACACACACACACACATACAGACATAGCACACACATACACGTACGTGTATACCGATATACACATATACATATATAAGTAAATATACCGCTGCTTAACCCAACAACATCGGCAACTTTGTAGCCTGCTCTGTGCTTCGCTTTCTTTTTATCCTTTTTTATGGCCGCCACAGTAGTTTTCAGTTGCAGTTTTTGGCAACTGCTGCAGCATGTGACGTCACACACTCGCACATATGCGCCACAGGGAAAATGGAGTTGGATGTATCCAAAACAAAAAATATAAAAAAAAGGGGGCGGCCGCACAGGGGCGTGGCTGGCTGAGGGAAATGTGTAAATTGCTGCTGCATTTTGGGCATGTTTAATGTAATTACCAAAAGGCTTTCAGTGCACAGAAACACATATGTATAATATGTACAACATGCAGGCATACAGTCCACATCAAAGTCACACACTCACACACTCGCACACACACACATGCAGCAGCAGGCCCCTTAACCCTTGTGCGACCCCCCCACCCCCCTCGCTCCAGTTGGTAACTGCCTCTTGGCATTCAGCCAAAAATATCATTCTATAAAATACGAGTTTAAGCGCAAGCACACAAAAGTCCAATAAGAAACTTCGCCGAAAAGCGAGAAACAAAAGGAAATGCGCACTGAAACATCAGCAAGAGAGTTTTTCCACACATTTCTCCACCCGCACATGGGGTTTTCCCGGGTTTTCCTACACGGCACACAGGCGTTTCTAGTTGTTTTCTTCGTTTCTTCGTTTCTTTTTTCGTTTTTTTTTGTGGGGCACGGGGCAAGAGGTCCTGCTTGACAGGACCTGACTGCCTGGCGCCCTGCAACTCTCGAACAAAATAACATTTTGGCTTTCACTCTTTTCTCATTTTTTATTTGTACTTTGCAGCCGTATTTTTCTATAATATTTCCCCAGCAGGCTGTGTTTTCGCTTTCCTTGCCATTATTTTTGGACATTTTCCAGTGCTTACTGCTCAATGGCTTGGTTTTTGTTGCCTTCAATTGCACAGATGCAGATACAAAGAAAGGCCACTTAAATAACGCTTCAGATTCGTTGAAGGAAAATCTACGAGTGCTTGCAAATTGGATTTCGTAATAGAGAATGACTACCAATATCAGATATCTACGTGGTGTACAATGTATGTTTACTTATTGCAGTAAAATGCTTTAATTAGAATTATAGTAGTTGATTTAAGCTCAGTCAGCAGTTGGTAAGCAACTCGCATACACATATTTGGTTTAATTTGAATATTTGGGATAGCAGTATTACTTACTGCTTGTTGTTTCATATTGATTCTGAAAATTACTGAGGTTTCTGGCCTTCTCTCTATAGACAGAAATCAGCGAGACGTCTTTGCTGTTCACCTTCCTGGTCTGCACAGGAAACAAAAAAGTAGACTTCATATGCGAACTAATTGTGAACCAATCATACAAATTGCTTACATCCATTATTGAATGCTAGATCTATAATATACACGTATATTGCTTTTGCTACCAGAAATAGCTTGTGTAGATTTCAATTCGGCACCTCGAATTTCGCTCAGTGCACGCCCAAGTTTAAGTTTCAGCCTGCTTTCTATTTCTCACTTTTCCCATCTCCTTTCGCGCTGTCAAGTGCAACACGAAATGCTCAACTCAAAGTTCTCCGTGTGCTTCGTTCTTGATTTAGTTTACTTTAGTCACGTTTATTGCGCTTTTAGGACAGACATCTTCACGTCCAGCACCTCGTGGCTCCCAGCTCGTCCCCCAATCCCCATTTCAAACGACCCCCAGGTCGAGGTAAACAATTCGAGTGCTGGAGTTTCAGTGTGGGGGCGTTCCTCGAGTGGTTCAGCTGGCTTGGTTCGTTTGGTTCGGGTGGTTTGGGTGGTGCAGGTGGCTCAGGTGGCTCAGGTGGTGCAGCCAAGTGCCCCGAGTTCTGTGCCAGCTGCCGGGGCAGATAAACGAAAACGAATCCTTCAGGCTACATTCGAGGCACACAGCCTCCGTAGCTCCTTATTTATTTATTTCGCATTTGGATGGATCCGCATGGAAGGAGGTTGAACTCTGATTAAGCTGTCAGCAATGCGGCATTCTTCTAAGCATTTTGCATTTCTCCCAATACCGGATTAAAGGGAATTACTCGTATTTTTGAAAAAGAGAAAATTGAATGCTTTACTGCTTTACTCCTTAAGTCATAACAATTTGCACAGAGAAACTTGCTCTGAAAGGCAAGTACAAAATTTTTCAGAAAATTTGAGAAATACCGTTTACTTAACGCTTAAGCTAGACAGTTATTTGCTGATTTGAATGAAAACTGGTTAAATATTTATGGTCGATAGTTGGATGTGCAAGGATGCAGTATTCTTGGGCAACTGGTGCTCTTATGAACGGAAAATATATATGTATAATCTTAAAGCATATTTTCCACGCCAAAAAATAGTAGTAAGAAGGCATAGACTTAAATGGTCGATAGGGTGGTGTTTTGAAATTCAAGGTTCTTGGGGATAATGTTTAATTTGTTTTTGTTTTTTTTTGTTTTTGATGGGCATACCCGTAACCGTCGAGGGAGTTGCGCTGGAGCTGCTGCTCCCGCAGCTGCAACTTCCGCTCGGCGATCTTCTTCTGCTCCTCCTTCTGCTCGAGCTGCTCCTTCTGGTGCTGCTGCTGCTGCTGCTGCTTCTTGCGGTGCTGGCGATCCTCCCCAAGGCCGTAGAGGCCGGCGACGGCGGCCATGCCACCAGGTGGCCCTCGGGCTCACCTGCTCCGCCGATGGTGGACGTGGACGTGGGCAGGGGACGCGCTCGGACGCGGCACTCACTCCGATTCAGAATCGGTATCGTTATCGATATCGGGCTCGGATGCGGATGCGGATGCAGATGCGAATGCGAATTCGAATGCGGATGCGGTTTCACTGGGGGACTGCTTGTCACTGGTTGTGTCATGGATCGATTGCTGTGGCCGCGGCTGCCATTCGCTTGCTTTCACTTTTGTTTTCATTTTAGTTTTCGCGGCCATACACTTCGGTACATGGCTAACAGAGCTGGGGAGAATGCAACGCTGGTGTTATCGATCATTTCGATTGCAGGCACTTCCGCTAACCAATTTCGATGAGTTTGTGCTCATGGGACAGCACAGACACAGCTAAGTGCGTCGATTATGCCATGCCATTACAAAGCTTAGCTCTTAGCTCGGCCAACAAGAGTTTTGCAATAGCCCACTTTGAATATAGAACAATGCTTATATAAATATCGCTAGCACGACAGCGATATTTTTAGGCTATCGATAGCTGGGCTTATGTAACTGGTGTGCGATAGCGAATCTCTGGCTAAGATGGCGATTCCGTGTTGCTTGTAATTAATGCTATGTATAGCTACCACCACAGCACTCTTCTGATTTTCGATTTTCCGCTTTTCCGGCTACCGATTACCTACCCCCACCCCCTACCACCACCACCCACCCCCACACCCACTTGCTTGGCAAATCAATTAGCGTGCCCTCGCCCTGAGCCCCGATTCTTATGTAACCATTGCGTAATGCCAACCATAATTGCATCGCTGTTGGTTCGGCTTTGTTGCTCCTGCTAGCTGTTGGTTGTTTAGCTGGAAACACATTGCCGGGAAAGCAAACAAAAAACTAGACCCCCAGGAAAGGGAATCACATCAAATCAAATCGAATCGAATCGAATCGAATCGAATCGAATTGAATCGAATCGAATCGAATGGAATCGAAATCAACTCGCAAAGGCAAACAAAGCTGGCGTTTGTGCCGCATGTGGCATGTTCAATGCGCCTTTATCTATTATCAAATGGAATTCGAATGCCTCGCACCCTCCGCATATCAGTGTGACTTAATAAATTGACTTTGATTTGAAATAAAATAGATGCCGGCTTTTAACTCTCCACCAAGAAATTAAAGAATTCAAGTGTTACGTTTCACTGCCTTATACGTGTATTTAGAAATTATATTGAATAACATTCCCACCCTTCAGTGCACAAGTCTACTGAGTTTCCATGACAGTTAATTGAAATTCTTGACATTGATATCCTGTCTTTGATGGGAACACTAAATATAGCTCATAACATATAACACACTGATTACGTGTATATTAATCAGCCATAAGTTGCACACATGCACACAATTTGCGAAATTATATTTATTTAACCAGACAGAGAGTTGCAGCCCAAAATCGCAGCAAAGCGAACAAATAACTGATGCTTGAATGGCCAAATGCAGTATTGCAGCTTTGGTGGCAGCACTTAATAAGCCAGAAACAAGCTTTAAGCCGCTTGCAAATTGCTTCCGTGTTCATATTGAGTTAACAATGCTACTTGGCTGGCTCAGGTGCCGCAAAACTGGACTGAAAAGCGGGTAGGAGATGAGTGCTTCATGCTGGGGCGCTCGGGCTTTATTCATTTATGCGCCCTCGCATCACATATACGCCTCGTGTTGCTGCTGCTGTTGCCATTGCACTAATCTCCTTCAGTCGCTTGTTTCGGCCTGGTTCGGTTCGGTTTGGTTTGGTTGGGTTTGGCAAGGTTGACTTGGGTTGGGCTTGGTGGCTCGTTGGTGGCCATTAGGTGACAGTTGCCCGGCTGCACAGGCTTAAAGTGCATTGCCAAACACTTGCGTTGACGCCGACGTCCCTGTAAGCGCATTAACTCATACAGCAAGCGGCGAAATCGGCATCAGGTGCTGGTGGCAGCGGGGTGTGGCACGGGTTGGCAGAAGTGTGTGCGCTAGCTGAAGGAGACGAGGCAGCATAGGCCTCGGCCAGCCGGCAAGGTCACGGCCAGAGTGCGGGGTATCCAGACCATCACTCCCATTGGCCATTCAATTACGATGACAGACGGGGGCTGCCCCACCGCCGACCATCGTCCTCCTAGGCAATCGCTTCGCTTGGTGGCGGTGGCTTACAAGCAAGCCCACATACACATACACGTATGCCTGACCTTAAGGCCAGAGGTAATGTCTTTATGGATTCCATACTGCCACCATATTGCTTGGGATATTTTGGTCAATTTCACCTTGACACTCGCATGTGCAGGAAACCAGCTGTTTCACTCAAATGCTCTTTTCTCATACCGATTAATGGGCAAAATGCACATTTTAGGGTTTTCAAGCGATATATGTGTACTGAATTACACTGCTAATTACCAATGCTAACGATCCCTATCACTTTTTGACGAATTTTGGGAAATGCGGTTTTGGGTCGATTTTCGCATTTTTTGTAAGGGGTAACATCATTAAAATTTGCAAAAAATGGCAAAAAAATAGAGTTCCCAATTTCAAACACAGTTTGATTGGAAATTAAATTACGAACGCAACGAGGTATACCATTCCGAGTTCAGACAATTATTTTTAAAGTTGTGGCCAAAAAACGAATTATTTTATGACCGAAATTGGAAAAAACGGATTTTGGCAAAAATTAAAATATTTTTGATGGGCATTTTAATCATAACTTGGCTAATAATGATCATAAACTTGAAAGAATAACTGTTTTGAGCAGCTATTTACCAATGCTAACGATCCCTATCACTTTTTGACGGATTTTGGGAAATTCGGTTTTGGGTCAATTTTCGCATTTTTTGTAAAAAATCATTAAAAATCATTAAAATTTGCAAAAAAAGGCAAAAAAATAGAGTTCCCAATTTCAAACACAGTTTGATTGGAAATTAAATTACGAACGCAACGAGGTATACCATTCCGAGTTCAGACAATTATGCTGACTATTTTATGACAGAAATTGGAAAAAAACGGATTTTGGCTATTCCTTTTGACGGATTTTGGGAGATTCGGTTTACCCGTTCTGTTTCTTGCCTAATATAGTATTGAATAGTTGAACTATACAACTTCTTGAACTAATCATTAGATAGTATTGAACTGGACATTACTTTACGCTTTCGACGTGAAAATAGTAAATCTCGATGTATATTTATGCATGGTTAATACGAGTGACTTAATCGGATTTTTACGTCCATACTGTCGCACTTAGGGGGCCCTTGGAAATGACCGAAATTATGCACTCACTTCTCTTTTAGCATTTTGTGGCCGTAATTGCAATGCTCATCCCCATTACCAATAATAATAACATGATTTGGGTGGCCACAATTGAGGTGGGCGTGGCAGCGGACGGCTGCCTATTGCCAGTGCACACAAAAAGCCATTCAGCTCATTATTAAATTAGAATCAACTAAATTAAATGCGAGAGCTGCACTGCGAGTGCGAGTGTGTGAGTGTGGGTGTGCAGCTGTGTGTGTGAGTGTGTGTGTGTGTGTGTGTGTGTTGGTGCACGTGTGTAGAACGCGCGTTGAAGCGCGTACACACGCCACGCACCACCCACAAGGAACGAGGAAAAGCCAACCCCAACCACCAGCTACTCCACTTCCATTGCCTTTAATTGAGTTCGGCGCTAATTTGAAAGCAATAAAACAAAGCCAGGAAAATGGGGAAAATTGTGGGTGGGCTGTGGTGGCTGGGAAAATGCAGAAAAGCTGCCGCCTGCATAATGTGCGTTTAATGCACTTGCAGCTTTGCATCCTTTTTCGCTGGCGCTTTTTTTTTCTTTTTTTTTTTTTTTTTTGGACACACAGGTAATGGGGACAAATGTCAAATGAAGTTGGGCAAATTGAAATTGGTTTTTCAAATTTGCATTAGCGCGAATAGGAACGTAAGTATACGAATCAAATAAGGCAGCATAATGAACTAAATATGCTTAGTTGAATTTCCAGCTGAATTGTGTCCCTGTTGGTTGTTTAAACATTAACTAATGCGGGAATAAACTGCTTTATAAACGAAATGGATTTTATGCACCTAGAAAGGTTTTAAAGTGTGCTTAGTTCATGGATACTTTTGTTTTTAATATTTTAACCTAATGTGCTCACATTTTCCATTCCAATAGTTATAATAAGCTCGGATATATACATATATACTATATGTACTATATGTGTTCCCAATTCACATCCGCAAATGGGTTAAGCTGCGGAGCTGCATTGAAAACTGTGAACCCAGTTTGAAAGTACACAGAAATAAATAATTCAAACTAATGACAAGAATCTCTTTGGGGCCGCCCCCTGCCGCCATCTCGCTCGCTCTGCATCGCTCTCGCTCGCTCATGCTATTTCATACAGTACATACATATATAGTATGTACATAGAAAGTTGGAATAGTTGGGATTGTTGGAGCTGCCCGGAATTCCCGCCGGCGTCATAAACATTTCCAAGCGCTTCGCTTTCCGCTTGGTTTATGCACAAATTATTGTTTTATGCACAGCAGACACCAGGGGTTTTCGCAATCCGGCGGATCGGATGGGATCGCATCGGCTTTTTGGCCGCTTAATTCCCACTTTTGGCCAATGGGATGAAAACCCGCTTCAGTTGTCCATTCATTCGGCACGACAATTGAATGACTGATTGAATGATTTGTATGATTTGCCAGCAGATGCAGCCAAGGTGCACGGTGCACAGAAATATATGATATCTCATAATGAGATATAAAAAATAATCAAAAACTGTGTAATGAAGATAGTCAAGATATATGGTACAATTTGGAATATTATGAGCGCTAATCTAGTTGTGTATGGCAACACAAAATGCATCCAATATCCAGTACTAGATTCGAATATCTATCGAATATCGAATCGAATATCGAATATCTAGCACTAGATTCGAATGCAATGAAATTACTTAGTCCTTGCAGTCCTAGCAAGTTTTAGAAGCAGTAGTTAGTATTTCATTTTATTAAAATACGTGTATATAGTTAATTTACGTTTGATTTACGTCTTCATGAAAATCAATTGGAATGGCCTGTCTAATTTCTTGCACTGCGCGCAAAACTTCGCCGGGCTGCGTGGTTAAAGAGGTGTGGATGTGGAAAAGTGGGCGGAAAAGCGGTTGGAAATGCTTAAATGTGGGCGAAACGGTTTTGCCAGAGTGGTGGAAAGCATTTGCATCGCCGGCCAGCGGCATTGACAAGAGCTGAAGCCAAACGAGAGCGTTTACCGAAGGCAAATACAAAATTTATCGATTGCTAAATGACAGCGGAAATGCCAATGCGACGAAGGTTCTGCCAGGGGGTCAAAGGTTGGGTCTACGAGCCGCCCCAGCCAGAGGGAGACAGACAGATAGATAGATAGATGGATGGAAGGGGAGAGAGAGGGCACAACAAATTGAAAATGACAGACAAGCGCCGACAAATATCAGAGCTGACATTCCTAGAAACTTGCGGGGAAAAAAAAGGACAAAAAAAAGGAAAAACAACGCGAGTTGGGCTTGTTTTTGGCTTGGAGTGGGAGGGGGCGGAGTGGGTGGTGCTCGTGTGCGTGCTTGGTCATTCCCCTTAGGCACCTGCACCACCCAAATCATCGCCCAGCCACCCAACAACCAACCCCTATCATTTGGTGGGTAAACAAGCCGCGGTAAAAATTTTAGCCTACCTTAACCTACACGCCCTGTTTATAGCTGAACTCATTAATTGCCAGATGTCGGCCAAATTGTGTATACGATCAATCCCAATCAAAACGTATTTAAGTCGGCCTTAAATGTGCAGCGAAAAACGTTAGGTAAGATGGCAAATACCCTTCAAATTTTAATTAAAATTCTTTATGCAAATGCCGTTTGCAAATGCAATATTCGGCAGAAAAATAAATAAAAAGCAGCAGCAAACTCAATCGCATAAACATTTTTTCAGCATTCAATTTTCAGCCATTTATTTTGTCCGGAATCTAAGTAAATATATGTGTACATATGT
Organism: Drosophila orena; assembly: GCA_005876975.1. Lineage (NCBI taxonomy): Eukaryota > Metazoa > Arthropoda > Insecta > Diptera > Drosophilidae > Drosophila > Drosophila orena. The sequence goes on from VCKV01000288.1 coordinate 10,191,725, forward strand.
ACATATGTATGCATATATTGTGGTTGAGGCCTGAGCTGTTGGTCTATTTGGCCTGGTCAAGCATATATATTTCATGCACAATGTGTAAACAAATGCGAAATAGAATTTTATTTTCATTTTCCATGGGGCAATTGCTCTGGTTTTGGTATAACCATTTTCAGTGCGCTGTTGTTTATGGACGCTCAATAAATTCATTTTTAGTGGAAATTAAAATTGCAATTCTTCCATACTTCATCGCCCACGTACACGCACACGCACACACAGGCACGCATACACACGCACACACACTAACTTGTGCGGCTTTGAAGTTGCTCTTTTGTGTGTATTTCTCAATTTTGCACAATTTCCACAAAATTTCCCCAAAAAAGCCATCGCATAATCCTCGAGAAAAGCAGCACAAGCACCAGAGCCAGCAGCATTATCAGCTAATTTTACACTCCTAACCTCTTAACCTCTCACTTCCGCCAATTTAGTGAATAGGTTGGGGGTCTTGAAATTCATAAAACTGCAAAGGTTGACAAAGTTAAATTACTTCTTGTCAAGCTCCCTTCCCCTCTGACATCCCTTGTTTTTTGCCGCCCGAAAGGCTTACTTGGCTTGTCTGCATGGTCACAGATAATTGACACTAATATAGACAAGACGACACCCTCACACATATGCGCTGACCACAGCTCTCTCTCACACACACACACAGCCGCATACAGCCGCATACAGCCACATAACAGACACACGCAGAAAGTTAGTTAAAAAAATAGAAGGTAAAATAATAAGAAGGGCCGGAGAAAAATATATGTATATATTGCCACTGGCACTGTCGTCACTTGTTTCCTCTTTTTGTGTAGTGTTTTCACAATTAATGTAGGATAATTTCGATTTAAGTGTGGCAAATTCCAGGAAAACTCTTTGTCTCGCTGCCAAAAAGTAGGCAATGGATTTTTTCATTTCCTTCACTTCACTTCACTTCACTCATTTCCTGTTCCATGCTACTAATTCTCTCTCTTTTCGCTTCAAATTCAACATTGTTGTTGGCTACATTTTGTGTGTGTTATTTTTGGCTTGCCTAATACCATTAAAACTTTGTTGTCTAACATACACAAAACCAACACCAACACCAACACCAACAGCAACACCAACACCAGCAGCAGCAGCAGCAAACAATAAAAGCAACTACAGGAAACTAGTTGAAGCAACAACAAGAAGAGCAAGGACTCAGCTCGGGTATTCCAGTCAGGATCCCGGCGAACAATTAAGTTTGCCCCTAAAAGGCTCCTCACGACTCTAAGTACACCCCTTATAGAGGCTATCTAACCATTTTTACATGTAGTTGTAGTATGATTTATCTTTTAGCCCAAGAGTATGCAACATTATTTTGTAATCTCCTTTTCTCTTCATACTTTTAGACAGCTTGAAAAGCTTCTTAGAAGTAAGATCGATTGAATTTGTGCGAATACGCCGCAAAAAGAGCGCGCTAAAGGGTAGCTAAACTGTCATTTTCGGAGCAACATTCCGCTTGCGAGGACATACCTCAAAGGACACCCTCTAAAAGCGGGCGAACAGGAAGCGCCAGAGGAAGAGGAACTAGTAACAATGTTGCTTGTTATTAACATTTATAGTTTCGTGTCGAGTTTAGTTGAGTTGAGTTGAGTTGAGTTGAGTTGAGTCGAGTCGAGTCGAGGTGCCCTGTCTATGAGGTGCCCTCTCTTTCGCTCTCTGTACCGCTCGCTCCCTCCCTCCCTCTCTGTCGCACCATTTTCTGACAATTTTCAACTCTTTTACCGCCGCAAGTTTGAAAATTTGTAAACTGAGACTTGGGCTGCGTTTATTTTTGGACTCTCGGACTTGGGGCACGTGACTTTCAAAGTTGATCGAAAGTTTTGCATATCCACACCCCCACCCCCACCCCGCTCTATTATTTTGCTAAGCGGAAAGAACAAAAAACTGAGGAAACAGGAAACTCGTACCATTTCATAAACTTTTCTTGGCATATGCAAATCGATTGACACACGAAAATCAAGCTGCACAAAAATGTAATTAGACTAAGTGCAGTGGAGGCCAATGGGCGTCAGCCTGAAAAGATAACCATTTTGGCTCCTTAGCTTCGGCATTTCCAGCTTAATTAGGGGAACGAAAAGGTCCTTTGCCACACCGCGTGCCACACACCTGAGTGTATGTGTGTGTGTGTGTGTGTTAGCCAAGTTCTAATTCCTCGACTGTGGTTGTATCGATTTTGCTTACCAAAAAGCAGGAAAGAAGCATGGGAAAAAAAAACCAGAACAAGAGAGCAGCGGCGAGTGAAGGAAAGTTCCTTTTGGCCAGAGCTTGTGTTGCACCTGCCGCTTTTGTGGCAAGGTGGGGATATCGCAGGGCCTTTAGGGTTAGTTAAAGCCAAAGCTATAGCGGAAGCTAAAGCACAACTCGATTTTTATAGACCCCGCACGGCGGAGTCCCGGGATAGAGAGGGAGGGAGACGGCAATGGATGGCAATGAGAGCGAGAAGGCGAATAGCGAAAAGCGAAAGAGACGGATAGAAGCGCAAGTTGGTCTGACATTCGCGCATTTTTATGCTAATTTTTATTGCTCATTTTTACTGTTGCTTGTTGTGGTTGCTCTTGGCACTGCCGCCGCTGCCATTTGAATTAATTTTAATTAATTTGCGATTGTTCTCTCACTCCCACTCTCCCACTCTCCCAGTCTCCCACTCTGTCGCCCTGTCTTTTCTTGGCCAATTGTTTATTTATTTTTGCCTAATTTGGCACTCAAGTATTTATATAGGCGCCCACCAGGAGAAAATCACTTAGTGGCACAGAAATCTTGAGTTCGAACTTAAAAAGCCAACCACTTGGCTGCGAAAGTGAAGCCTTCCTCATTTTCATATCTCTTGAATACGACTTTAAATTCTTGAATACGTTTTTGCCATTTTATTGCCAGCATGCTCTAGTCCAAAAAGCTTAACTAACTTTCAATGGCATAGCCTGGTATTGTACTTCTAAAATGCCAAACAGAATGTCCATTGGAATTTATGCAATCATCTCTGTTTTATGTGACTGAAATTAATGCCATACTTTTCGCATAGAAGTCGACTAAAATGAGTTGCACCTTCATTTTCATGTGGCATGCCGATCGAAGACCTCCGAATGCAGTGGCGATTGCCTGGCTCCTTCTGCATAATTAAAATGCACTCAGAGCCTTCCTGGCGTCTCGAGCAAGTGGACAAATGCTAATCGATTCCGAAGTTCTATTTAAGCATTAATGAAATTTTTTTGCACCCAGTCGCCAGTCGCAAGGAAAGCGAAAAAGGCAACGAGGAAAACGAGGAAAACGAGCTTTCCACCGTCTTCAGTTGGCTTCAGTTGCTTGTTGGGTTTTAGCGATTTTCTGCATGATTTCGCAAAGAATTTCCACGAGGGCTGGGAGTTGGGGGAGTGAAAATCCTTTTGGCTTGATGGGAATACCCTGCAAGTAGGGGATAATCCCAGTATTACCTCCTGCTCTGCGAAGGCTAACGAAAAACTTCATAGCGAAGTGAATGGGAAAATTAATTCAATCGTGGGCTATTAGCTTGTAGGTATATCCAATTTATCGCAATTTAATGCGACGGAGATCTTCAATATAATGATATGCAATTATTTGCAGCTTATTGGCGACTTTGATTGCACTTCAAGTAATTTGACTAGGTTGCAGTCAAATAATCGTTTGCCTCTTTGAGCCATCCAATTAGCCAATGATTTGTTACCAAGAGCACATTTGCATAGCGTGCTTAAAATGGGTTTGTAAAAGAAAAGTGAACTGCATGGAAAGCGTATATCACAATCGCTGTGTCCGGACCATTTTCCTGCCTGTTTATTGCCATTTTATTCTTTTCATTTTTCGCTCGCTCGTTTGGCCAGCACGGATTTGGCCCCCGGATCCTGCCCCTCAAAACGCCCTGCGATGGCAATTGTAACAATTTTTGCCACTGGCTTTGCTGCTGCCACTGCTGGCGGCATCTTTTGATGCCCTCGCCCGCTGTGCGCTGTCTGGCAGGATAATGCGAACAAGTGGATGAAAATGTTTGACACGGAACAACAAGCGGAGCAGCGGGAGCCGAGCTGCACTTGTCGCAGCTGTACAGGCTCCAAGTCGCCGTGCCTCCAATCCCCACATCCTTACATCCCTATTACTCCGTACCCGTACAGCCTCTCACGGCCTTTCACCCACAGCGCCCTGGAAAGTATGCTATGTTTGCCATGCTGTGGCCTCCTGTCGCCTGGCTGCTACTTCCGTTTCCGCTTTGTGCAGCACAGCTGCTTCTTGTTTGGCCAAGCCTTTGGGCGCAAATTTGAAAATAATTTACCATGACGTCACAAGCGGCTGAATGTTTTTGCGGTGCAGGGGGGGGAGGGTGGTATTCAATTTGGTTGCGGCTTGCATATGTTTATGTAACACTGCAGAGCTCGTTCACTGCGAAGATGCCCCCATTTCGTTGGGCCCACAGTGCGTATGCTTGACCTTCAAATTGGCTTCAAGCGGCCGCAGATCAATAAATGTTCTCTCGGCGCCACCCGCCCCATTTGTTTTTTGTTTGTTTTTTTTTTTTTTTGGTTTGGTTTGTGTTCTTCCCTTTTTGGTTTGTTATATTTCTGCTGCTTGTTGAGTCGTAAAAAGAATTACGAAAAAGAAACAAATAAAAACGGTAGAGAAAAAGGAATGAGAGCCGAGCGAAAACGGAAACCCAAATAAAACTGTGAAAAGCCGGGGCCACAAAAACAAAAAACAAAAAAAAATAAAAAAAAACGAGCAAAATTAAATAAAAAAAAAAAACGGCCGAGAAGAAACTAAAACCTCAAAAAAAAAGGAACGCAAAACGAGGCTGAAGAAAATTGGTGTGCGTTTAGGTGCTCGGGCTATGTTTGTTTCAAATTAAAATCACGCAGCGCACGTGCAATCTACACGCACACACAGCCATGTGTATCCATACATCCACACCTATACACATATACACACACACACACACACACACACACACACACATATTGCCACCTCTCGGCAGCATATTAAAGGCCCAAAAACTCGCCATCGCCGCAGTGCGTAACTTTCTCCGTCCTCTGTGCTCCTTTCTGCTTTCTCCGTTCTCCATTCTCCATTCTCCGTTCTACTTCCTACATTCCCCATTCCCCATTCCCCATTCCCCATTCCCCATTCTCCATTCCCCATTTGCCATTCGAAATTCACATTTCACATTTCTCCTCTGGCCGGAGCACCAAAATCCACTGGCAGGAGATTCCGGATCCAGGCGAATAATTTACAATATCCACAGATAGATGGCACACTGAGAACTAATTTAGGCAATTCAGGTAATTTCAGACTCGAGATTGGTTAGGCTCAGCAATCTAATGGCTCGATTCATTGGAAGATTTCGTCACGTTTAGGTGAAATAAAGTAAAATAAAAGCCAAGCACATGGCTTAGATATGCCATTTTGTTCGATTAAGACCTAAAGTATTTTTGAAAACTTTACAAAGAAATCGGAAGGACTCACTGCAACATTAAATGTCTTCAAGTTGAGAAAGGTATACATATACGTGTATGTACATACATATATGGGGCATTAAGTCACCAAGCATATAGCATATATAAAATACGACTCTCTCTGGGCATATTTTTGCTGGCTGAATTTTCGTGTAGTGTGTGTGTTCATGCCCGACCGCAAACATATGCGCATAAATATATACATACATGTGTAAGTTAGCAATTGGGCCAAAACTAAATGGCCAAGCGTGGCAGGAAAGCCAAAATGGAGCAAAACAGTTGGCAGATACATGTACATATATATATATCGAATTGTGGCAAGAACAAAAATTCGCCGCCATTCAATCAGGAAGCTGCTGATATAATATTTTTTGTGAAGACAGACCACTTTACTGGGTAAATTCAAGTCGAAAGACAAAGTCGAGTTGCCTCAGTGGCATTAGGAGAGCTTAGCGAGCACCAGAGGCGCGGGCAGAGGGGATTTATTAGCGCTGTTGTTGCCATAACCACTTAGCCCGCAAAAACACACACACACACTTGCATACACACACTGGCACACCGAGCAGTGTGGGCACAAAGGGGTTAAGAATGAGCGAATGAGCGACGCATGTACGATTGAGCTGGAGCTAAGCCTAAGCCTCGGCGCCTAAAAACCAGGCAATGTGCGTGCGAATGGCCTCCGATCCCCGCAATCTGGTAGTAGTAGCCATCCCCCCTTCCCCCCCTCATCCACACCACACCATAAAACCAAAACCCAGCACCACTCCTGTGGCTGAATGGAGGGGCTTTTCCATTTTCCCATGCTCGCATTCAACCACAAACTGGCTTTGTTTTATGATGTTTCACTTGCCAGTTGTTGCTCGAAAGCTCAGGAGTTCTTCCTGTTGCCTCAGCTGCTTGCATGCTAAGTTCAATCAAAATAAATCAGTTGCCTAGAACATTACCCCCCTTTTCCATTTTCCATTCCCCCATTCCCCCCTTCCCCACTTTCCTCACCCCTTCCGAGTGGATAAGGGTTAACAGAAGGCTGAGCTGTCGAGCCGTCACGGCACATCTACCCGCCGCTCCAACCACTTTGCCCCCCACTTTCAATCGACTTGTTCAACTTTTCAAGTGCCCAATTAATTTTGGCGTGTGCGAGTCAAACTTGAATTTAATCGCAAATACAATGAGAACGTGGCGTAAAAAAGTGAGGAGCGTGGAGCGGAAAACAATGGGAGGAGCGAGAACAAAAGAAGCTTAACAAAAATACAAAGACGAGCCTGAATAATAACCATGCGAGGAAAAATCTCAGCTGCTCTTAGACAAATTAATGAACAGAGCGAGTAACCAAATCCAAACTACTTTGTATGGGAAAAACTGTCTGGGCGGTGGAAAGCGGAAAGTTTTCCCAGATATCCAAGTGACTGGCCCAACAACAAACGGATGGCAAAGTTGTGGTAAGCCACTCATCCTTGCTTGAAATATGAAATCACAAAACGAATGCATTTCAAAAAGGCCCCAACATAATTGCCCCAATGTTTCTCTACATCTGCTTGGCTTTCGCTGCAATCTGATGTGCTTGAATTGCTAAAAGTCAGTGTAATTATTTATTATTATTTATATACACGTATGTGTATGCTCTCTATGACAATGGAAAGAAAACGGGCAAGGCAACGAAACATAAGCCATTAATCCAATCAATGAGGTTCTTTCTTGTTCCTTGGCTTCTGCTTTTGACATACAAAAAATTTACACATTTCCTTCACTCAGTATGGTAAAACATCGAGGCCTTCAATTGATCTCAGATTTCGAGCCTTGAGGCTGGCTTATTTGTGAATTAAGCCCCACTGCCTTTCTTGGTCAGTGTTCAATTTTTATTTAACTTTGGCTGTGATTTTAAGTTTGATTTACAATTGCAAATTGGGTCAACTAGTTTTCCTTTCAGCTGCGGCTGCTCTTTTCACTCCCCACACTCCGCATTTGCGGCTTGTTCAGTTTTTGACGGCGCCAATGCGTCGTATGAGCAATTTGCCAGTTTCTCTTCAGGCTACTGCCATTGCTACTGCTACTGCTACTGCTACTGCTATTGCTCCTTCTGGCTCTTTTGGGCCACTCGACTTGCACTGAAATGGAAATGGGTATGGGTATGGGTATGGGAATGGGAATGGCAATGGAAATGGAAATGGCAGAAGGCAATAGGAACTGAAGTTGCTTATGTAAGCAAAACTTCACTGATGCCCCTTAACCACACCATCTCCCCCTACCATTACCCACCATTTTCCACTTGCTCCCCCTTGGCTAGAGTGAAATATTAATTAACTCGACCTGCAGTCGGCTAAGTTGCCGTGGACAACCCCCTACCATCGGAATCGCCATTCCACCGGAGGCTGCAGCAGTGTGGATTCGAGTGGCGCCCCCTAGGCAAATTATGTTGGCAGTGTCCGGGTCCATTTACCGCTTGCCAGTGCATTAATTAAGGTAAACAAACACAGAAACAGTCGGAGATAGGGCGATTCAGTTGGATTCAGTAGGATTCAGTTGGATTCAGCTGGACTCCCGGATTGCCCAGGAGCCTCTGATCATGTCCTGGCGTATTCTGCTCTTCTCATCCCATTTCTGTGGCGCGTGGAAGGGTGTTTAAATGGCTTCATAAGCTGTTTTAAACACCTTTTTAAATGGAGTTGCTCCGCGCTGTGCTTCGAATTTTGCGGCACGCACCGAGCTCGGAATAACAATAACAACAAGAGTTACCATTTAAAAAAAAAAGGGAACCATACACTCACAGGCACCGAAAAAAAAACAACAAGAATCACGCGCGGCTACGCGGCACGCACCACCTGCTTTTTTTTTTTTATTATTTAAAGTGCGAGGTTGGGGTTTTGAGCGAGGTGAAAATATTGAAGTCTGGATAAAAACTCCAGTTGCCTGATTGACTCACTGACTGAATGACTAGCTAACTGACTAGCTCTGGCTCACTAACTGACTAACTGTGTGTCTGACTGACTGACTGTGTGTCTGACGGACTGACTGACTGACTGACTGACTGACTGACTGACTGACTGACTGACTGATTGATTGACTGACTGACTGACGACAGTCGCCGCCAAGCGCGGAACGCGTTGCCCGATTACGTTGTGACGACGTGACTGCGACTGCGACGACTGAACCGAACTGAGGCGCTGCAAAAGTGTCCAGCGATAGAAGAACCGCCGAACGCCGAGCCGAGCCAAATGCGGTGGCACGAACGCCCCACGTTGGGCGCCACGAACTTGCCACGAACATTTTTGGCCGAGGCGAGCACGTGCGATTTGCTTTGCTGCATTGGCTCCGGCTTTGTCAGCGGACTGGATCGTATGGCTATATAGCTAAAGCTATACGGAGTTTTCCACTGCTGCACTCCGACTCCGATGGCGGCGCCTCTTGCGTGTTGCGTGCTGTGTTCTGTGTGTGCTATGTGTGATGTGCGATGTGCTGTACTGTGCTGTGCTGTGCTGTTCTGTGCTGTGCTGTGCTGTGTGGCAGGTACCGCTCCTGTTCCCGCTGGCCAAAGGCATACGAAAACTGGGCAAAAGGCAAATAGTTTTAGTGCCACTTGGCACGAACACGGCGACCAGAGCAGGCCCAAAAACGCAACAAAAAAACCAACAAAAAAGAAATGAAACGAAATGAAATGAATAAAATGGAAACCAACAACAAGGCAGTCGGACAACAACAACAAAGCCAAAGAGCAGCCTGGGCGAACATGGCTGAGCAAGAAGAGCGGGAACCATGGGCACAGGGACACTGGCGACACTGGCGACGCTGGCGACGCTGGCGACTCTGGCGACACTCGGGCACCGGCCGCTGGAGATGGAGCTCCAGCTCTTGGCTGGGCTGCAAATGGGGCTCGTCGGCGGGGATGAGTGGCGGTGTCAAACAAAGCAAATGCCGCTTGGGGCCGCTGAGGCGGCGGCCGAAGGCAAAACAACCAAAACACGAAAACTAGGTGAAAACTGTAAATGAACCAAATACAAACACACACACACACACACACACATGCACACGGGAGCAAGAGAAAATCGAATCGAAGGAGAAACGACAAAAGCCACAACCCCATGCCCCATGCCCCACCAACTCAACACCGCATCACCACCCTTTGGTGGCAAAGGTGTGCTCCTCTATTATTAATGTGTGCTTTAAAACGCCGCCGGGCTCGTTATGCTCCCTCTGCCTCTGCCTCGGCCTATTCCTTCGCTTCCCTTTTGTTGGCTCCACTTGATTATAATAATGCGAATAACTGCACACTCACACACTCACACACACACACGCACGGACAAGTAATGCACACACACGCATATACGTGTCACGTGTGCACTTGAACGCTATGCTTCCAGCTAGGGACAGCGTGGCGTATGAGTAATGCAATTATTAATAAATAAACACATGGCACATTCACGCACACCAGCGCGTGCCCGAACAAAGCATGGGAAAGTACGGAGAGGAAAACAGGAGGGAGAGCGAGAGAAAAAGGACAGTGAAAGCTGGCTAAAGCGCAGCTTAAAGCTCTGGTTTTCCGCTATGTCAAAGTAGACGCTGGCTTTTTGATTTCCCAGCTTAAAAGCTTCCCGGGCGTGTTCTGCAACGAAAACATTGTGTTTTTGTCAAGCTTTCAAGCTCTTCAAGTTTCATGGAGCCTGGGAAGCTTTAAGCTTCGGTGTCCTTACTAAAGGAGGTTTTTGGTTTGTAAAATACCAGAATAAAACTTTAGCAGAAACACGAAAGCATTTGTAGAATAAGTTGGTAAGATTTACAATTACAGACATTTGTGGAATGTTAACTATACTTTGATAGTTTTTACCACATATCATTGCAATATTTAGGCAGTTCACCTATTTAGGCAAGCTGCTAGGATTGGATGTAGTACTTATAAATTGTTCGTTACCGAACTTTACCATACAATGACTTATTACTGCCAGAGAAATAAATAAGATTAGTTCAATGTTTTACCAATAATAGCGTAGGGTATGCTACACAGTTCGTATTAAGCTTTATGGATAATAAAGCAACTACGTCTGCTGTTTATACTATGTTCGTTGCCCTCCATATGAAATGGAGTCCAACGAATTCTCCCAATTTATATACGTGTTTAGTAAATAAGTAGTATGACTTACCTGCATGTTGAAGGCATTGGGTCACATCGAGTTTGGTCATCGTAGGAATCGTGGCGTATTGCAAATAGGAAACAAAGAAAATCAGTGATTAGACGAATATACATATACGAATATACAATACAAGTTACGAGTTATCATTATCTGTAGATTCTAGATACAAGTGCCAAGCAAAGGCATTTGGCGGCAACGAGTGCGAGTGGCAAATAAGGCGAAACATTAAGCATATAGAATACTATTAAGGCATGATTATTCAGGAAGATCTTGACCGATCGAGCTAAGGCTTAAGCTACACATAGATACAAAGATACAAAATGATTACGGAAACTCTTATTCCTGCTAGGTACACACGGGTTACATACACAATCTCATCTCAGATGCTGCTGATAAGTTAGTACGAGTAGTTCCGAGTAGTACACACACACAGAGGCACACATATCACATCGAGGGGTGGGGATTCTGGATTGGTTTCGGTTGAATTTGGATTTGGATTTGGATAGGATAATCGGAAGGTGGTGGTGGAAGGTGAAAGTGGGCGGTAGGGGCTTGGCTTTTCACTTACCCGCCAGCAACAAGTATCATCTGCATGGTTTCGGTTTCGGTTTCGGTTTCAGTTTCTGTTACAGTTTCGGTTTCTGTTTCTGTTTCGGTTTTCTAGTTCTGGTCTGCTTCGATGAGCTCACTGAATCCTTGCCAATATCTCTATGTGTATGTATATGTGTATGTGGATGTGTGTGTGTGTGTGCGTGTGCGTGCGTGTGTGCGCGTCTTGTATATATGTGTGTCTGTATGTGTGTCGATGTGTGTCCTAGGTGCTCAATGGGTGAGCTAAATGCAGCTGCTGGTTAATTGGGCCCCGGCCGCCTGCAGCTGCATGACGGCCACCGAGTGGGCCGCTCCTGGCCTCGCGGGCGCCGAGAATCCCGCGTTGAGAGTCGCGCGTCGCTGTTAGCTTTGCCTCACTGTACTTGCTGCCGCTGCTGCTGCTGCTGCTCCTGCTGCTCCTGCTGCTGCTGCACGAACGAAAAGCGGCTCTCGACCTGGAAGCGTTGTCTGTGGCTCGTCCGCTCGTTTGGTTGCCATTTGCAGATCGGCATTTGGTTTGAACTTATTTAATCACTATTTAATTTCGGTTTGCCTTTCTGTTTGATGGATTTTGCGGTCACGTCGATGATCTGGGCACATTGCAAATCTGATTGCGCACAATAAATTTTCGAAAATTAATACTCTCCTCGAAATGCACGAAAATAACTTATGTCACTCTGTACAAAAACCGAGACATTAATAGCAAAGGGCTTCTGATCGGGCATTTAAATCAAATCATTTTTTCAATGGGTAATACCTATGTGTGGCAGTTTATTTGTAGCTCAGAATTGATTGGCAAATTTATTTTAAGTTGAAAATTACACTGCTGGCAGAACAAAAACCTCAAGTAATGTGGAAAATATCTTAGTAGTCATTAAAAGTTAAACGAGAGCTTCTGCCTAAATAAAAATTATATTTCCAATAGTGCAACCAAGCTAAAACTAGAAATAAACTGCCCAAGATATTGAATACATTGCAATACAATGCAACTGCAATTGCCCAGATATTCTCTTTAAATGAAACCAAAATTTCATTGCACTTGGAATTGTTGTTATTTGTCGATTTTATTGTCGTCGATGATTGCGGTTGATTCGCTGTGGTTGCTGTCGTTTTTATTGCCGGTTTGGTTTTTCAGTTGTAATTACATTTTAGTGGCATTCGCATTGCGGTTTTGGCCACATGTTGCTGCCAATTGTCGCTGTGTGCTTGTCTATTTATTTATTTATTTATTTATTTATTTATTTATTTGTTAAGTGAATGCACTTTGGGCCAAACGTATAGCCTACTTATTGCGGCACTACAAAAAAAATACAACTATAAATGATATTTTCATTTGAGATGCTTGTATCTCGTTTATCACTTGCCGCCGCTGCGTGTTTCATTCCGTTTTGTTTTTCGGGAGGCAAGGTCGTTGTTTGGCGGAAAAAATTCTATTTATATATGCCCATCTCGCTTCCACAAACACACACACACACGCACGCACCCTCACACACTCAGCTGTGGCAAGCAGCTGTTTTTACTGGACTGTGCACCAGAAAAAAAAAGGAAAACGCATATACATTAGGTACATGTAGATCCAAAAAAAGTACTCCTGCGGGGCAGCTGCCGTTGAGTTGCGCTCAAGTTGGCGCCACGCGGTCAACTAAAAACGCTTTCGCCGCTGCTGCCGCTGCTGCTGCTGCTGCTGCTGCTGCCGCTGCTGCTGCTGTTGCTGCTACTGTTGCTGCTGCGCTTCAATTAATTAATTAAACACAAATTTTCGTTTGCCCGCCGCGCATATAATTACAAAACAAAATATTACGCATACGCCATGGTGACGCCACAATTCCCAAGAGCACAGCCACACACACATACACACATACACATACACGTACAGTGACAGAGTCGCAGCAGAGTGATAAAAAAAAAAAATGACGGAAATATTAATAAATGTAAATAAAACGAGAACTTCGCACAGCTGCTTTAATCGCGCTTCTTCTTCTGCTGCAGACATGCGCCTGACCCACACACACACACACACATACTCAGACGCACACACACTGGCACACCTACAGTTTTCCTTGTTCGCATTTTTTCCCATTATTGAAATTTGTTTACATTTGGCCGGAGACGGGGAAAATAAAGGAAACACCGGGCCATCGAAGCCAGTTAACTAGTGGGCATACACGCACACATACACGTGCACACGTACACACGGACACACACAGCACACAAGCAATACATTTCTGTTTTAAGCAATACACACATACACACGCAATCTTGCATATAATTGTTGTTTTCAAGCAAATGCGAGAATTTCTTATTTTGTTTTTCTTAAATTTTTTGTCGCTTTAATTGAACAATTTAGCACTTCACCTTTCCGGCGCACATTGCGTATACGTAACGAAAATGCCGCGAAATGAGCGCGATCCAAAATGTGAATGTGCTGTGCCGTGTTCCACATGCCAAATCGTTTCTGCCCAGCAGCAGAAAGAGATGGCAGCAGAAGCCAACGAGAGAGAGATTGAGGGGGAGAAAGTTGGAGAAAGGCTTCGTGGAATGTCGGCATCTTACGGCCACCGAGAGCAGCACAAAAACACGGACATGGACCCGGCTTTGGCACTGTAACACTGACACACTGACATCGGGAAAACGTGTAAAATGCTTAGGGGGCGGCGGGTGGAAAAGGGGGTGGCCAGGGGGTGGCCAGGGGGTGGCCAGGGGGTGTTTGGACGCAGCGTAGCGTAGTGGGAGGAGGACTTTGGAAAGCTTTTACAGCTAATACGATTCGGCCAGCATTTGACCCTGCCTCAGAGTGTTGAACTGCGTTAACTCTTTGTTTCAATTAAGTTGGGCAAATTGTGTTGCAACGGGCAAACAAACAAATATTTACACAGCACTGCACATCTGCAGCGCAATTCTTTAAGCGAGGCGAGTAAGCACAACTAAATAAATAATATCAAATTATCAACATCTTCAAGTGGTTACTTATTGTTGCAACTTGCAACTTGCAACTAAGTGAAAATCTAGCTCGCATTTCTCTATTTCTCCATTTCTCCTTTGGCTTTGCACTGCCAAAAGAAGTGAAGCCAAACAATTGTGTCAATTAGTATGGACAAGGAAAGTCAATAAATCCACTTGCCTTATCAACAATCGAGAACTAAGCATTAAGTCCTAAACGCAATCAAGAACAAAAACCAATTGTAAACTTCTATTTGAGCGTACTTGCCCACATACAATAAATAATAAATACATTCATTCTATGTTTCAGCCATTTAAATATTAATTCACACAAAACTAAACATTAGGTAATTTGCTTTTGAAAATGACCATTTATCATCCTTGAAACTATGAAGCAAATATGCCTAAATATGTTAAGTCATTTTCTAATTCCCCACTCCAACTTTAGATCACAACTTTTAAAAGAAACTTTCACACATACGTGTAAATGCCCTAAAATCACTATATTAAAAAAGAAGAGAAAAGCAATTAACTTTTCATCAATCCTACATCCAAAGTCAATGCACAAATGTTGCACAAAAGTGTTGCAAATTATTAAGTGGGCCTAATTCACAATAATCTGATGTAACTACATTTATATTTTATGCTCGCAGGACACGAAAACTCTGTTAGCCCAGACTGCTAGTCACGAAATCTATTTTTAATGGCTTAAATGAACCGCATGGCGCTTATTTATTGTTTTACACACACTTGCACAGATATTACGCACAAGCAAACTGAAATTTATCCGAAATGTGGCTGCTGCAAATTGCTCGCATTTGGCCAACTAGGTTAAATGGGGAAGCTTCAAAAAAAAAAAAGAAAAAAACAAACGCGACAAAATCACGAATTGCTGGAAAATAGAATTTCCTCTATTGCACTCGAAACAAACACTTGATGTCCGATGCTAACGGTTAAGATAATGGTTATGGTGATGGCAACTGGCAACTGGCGAGCGGAAACTCAACGCAGCATCACAACAAAATTGAAAGCGGCTATGTGGAAAGTCCAATCTTCATGTTTCACGCTTTTCCAAAACGTTTCCATGGTAAATCCCCCGACGAGAGAGCGAGGGCGATTATCGAGAGGGAGAGAGAGGCACACACACACACACACACACACACACACACACACACACACACACATAAGCACAGGCACTGAAACAAAAAGGAAAGAGAGGCAGCTATCGAGAGTGCAGCAGCATCACGCACACAGGCACACACACACACACACACAATCACACACACACACACAATCACACACACGCATTTGTTTGCCACTTCTTGTGATTTCCTTTGATGAAGATAAAGGAGCACGCTTTTCGGCGAGTGTAAGTGTGAGTGTGAGTGGAGAACCGGTTGTGAATTGGATGCCATTTCAAGGACTCGCGGGATGTGTGTGTGTGTGTGCGTGCGTGTCTATATGTGTGTGTGTATAATTCAATGGCTCAGCCCAGATTAAAACATTAAAAATGGGACTTTAATGCGATTGCTACTCTCGACTGGTACCGCGTGCGACTGCGACGTTTATGCAACTGGCTGTGTCGATGCCACATTTTCGCCAGCTTTCCCCCAGCACGCACACACACACACACACAAACACAGACAGGGGCACCCACACTGATATACTGATATACACGCACACAGAGCCACACACATCGATAGCGACAGCATTTGGGTGCAACAAAAGCAAGAACAAAAATTGATTACTAAAACTGTGGAAGGACTTTGGAGCGATGGCAAACAATGCAAATGAAACTGGCGAAAATGAGAATGGGAATAAAACGTTAAACGTTTCTTTGGCGCCACCGGAACCACCACATTTCCCACATTTTCCACCCTTCCCACCTTTTCCACCTTTCCCACCTTTTCGCCCACTTTTCCGCCCACTGTCGACCCATCGGGTTGAAAGGTGAAAGGCAGCAGACGGTAAACGGCAGACTTCAGACTTGCGACTTCAGGTGGCAGGTGAAAAGTGATCGGGGCTTCCAAATTCAGTTGCTACAACTACAAGCACAACATGGCGTACCTGTGTGTGTGGGTGTGTGTGTATGTGTCTCTGTGCTCGTCTGTTTGTAATTATAGCCAACTGTTCCACATTCTGACACAGAGATATGCATTTAGCGCTTGGCTTTCGAACGACTTGAGGCTTAGGCAAAGGTGCAAGACATACGTGTATCGCCACCTAGCCACCGAACTGAGGTGAGGTGGCTAAACAAAACCGGGAGGCGCAAAGGCCGCCAGACTAGCGCCAAATGCCACAGACGGCAAACAAACAAAAAGCAGAAGGCAAACGAAATTGAAACCGAAACCGAAACCCAACGAGGAACTGGAACGCTGCGAACGCGGAGGCGTTGCAAGAAAATGAAGTACACTTGGAAAAATAAAGCACCAAAAAAGATGAGAAGACATAACTGGATCAACCCCACCATTGTTATAGATAATAAAATTTATCATATACTTATTATGCATACTTAGAGATATTTCACATACATACATATGTATATACTCTTAAGCTTTGGAATACATCATAACGGCTTGGAATGAAAAAACTTTTTAATTTAATCATAGTTTATCACAAGCTACTTAAAACCAGTTAATTACGATTTAAATAGACGATTTAGTAGAGCTAAGAAAATTAGTAATTTAATATAGAAATAACTGTGTGGTTTCCTGTGGAAAGTCCCACCCTTAAGCTATCTAAAAATAAATAGTAAATATTACTAACAAGACTTTCTCGCAGTGCCGAAATGTGTAGGTGTGTGTTGGTGGCAAACATGGCACGCAAAGTGTTCTAATGACGTTTAAACTTGGTTATCGGAGCAAAAGTCGAAGGAGATATCAGGACAGACAGCCGGACGGACAGAAGGAGCAGGAACATGACACACAAAGATGGGAGGTGAGCAGGGCCAGAAGGAGCAGGAGGAGCAGGAGGAGCAGGAGGATGGCAGATAAGGAAGCGGAAGTTGGCAGGCGAATAAAAAGAAAAGCAGGGGAAGAGAAGAAATCAAGTAGAGCAAGAACGGAAGAAGGAAGAGCAATTGACATTGATTGGTCGGTGGCCATCGGTGGGTTCATCAATCAATTCGATTGACTGGCGATTGCTGCTGGGGCAGAAAAGAGGGCCACACAAGCAGAAAATAATAATGGAAATTATATGTTATTCAATGGATAAGATGGAAAGATATGGACTCACTTTGTCGATAAACACATGAGTTTTGCACATACACGTGTATATGTACATAAGTACCATGTACGTGCTTCAAAGTGCTTCCAAGACCAACAAACAAACATGGTGACCCATAAATCTAGAAACACATCCTTGGCTATTTCTGGTTCCATCAGCTCGTCTGTTCCGTTTCAATCTATTATTGGGCATCATTTTTAAGCATTTAGCACATCTTGAAATGCCTTTTTTTCTGCACTTTACACTTTCGCAAGGCTTTTTGCAGTGCAAACAGAGTTAGCTTCCCCCCTTTTTTTTTGGCGAGTTTCCCCCAAAATGGATGGACTTTTTAAAAACTAGCTTCAAAGCAAAGTGGAAGCGGTCAATGAAGTTTATTTTTGGCTGGGTCACAGCACACAAGCATGTTTCAGGGTAGGAATTTGCGTATCAATTGATTTTCCGAGAAGAAAAATGCGACTGGGAAATCCTCTTAGCCTCCCCAACCCCCCAACCACCCATTCCCCCTTCCCCTTCCCCGTGCCACAAATCAAATCAAATCGAGGAATTCTGCATAATTTAGCTGCTCTACTGCTTTTTACCTTTGTTTGGCCCAATCAATTTTTAATTTCTAATTTTATCTGATGGACAAAATCGTTTGGGGGTTGCACAAAAATGAAAAAACAAAAAAACGTTGGCCAAAAAATCAATGCGTGAAGCCTGAGAAAGCGAAATCGAGAAAAATGGAAAATGGAAAATGGAAAAATGGAGTTAAGGAGGCCAGCATAAGCCCCGGCATATTTACATTTTTTCGATCTCATCCTTGATGGCATTGACCACGAACATCCTGGAGCAGCTGGCGATATTGCTGCGGCTGCTGCTGCTGCGGCTGCTGCTACTGCTGCGGTTGTTGC